>JAKSZT010054288.1:202063-346171 GCA_026826555.1 Tolypeutes matacus | reverse complement strand
GCGACGGGCACGTCCGAGCGAGACCGTGGCAGTCTCGCCACAGTGACTATGTTTGGCAAGATGGGTGATAATTATTCTTTCTACTCTTCGATTCTAAATTTTCCTTTATGAGAACCTGTTCCCATAAGATAAAAGAATAATTTAATTTTATTTTTTTAATTAGAGAAGTTGTATATTTTCATAAAAATCATGCAGAAAACAGTTCCCATATCCCCCCCCATTATTAACATCTTGCGTTAGTGTGGCACATTTGTCACAGCTGATGAAGCGATGCTGCCCTGACTCTCCTATGAGCCACAGGCCACGGTCTACATTAGGGCTCACTCGTGGTGCTGCACAGTACTATGGATTTTTTAAAATTTCTATTCTAATAACATATATAGAGCCCGCAATTTCCCCTTTTAGCCGCATTCGAACGGCTCGGTGGTGCTGATGACATTTGCACTGTCGTGCTGCCGCCACCCCCCACGACAAACTCTTCCGTGGCCCCAGACAGACGCTCTGGCAGTTTAGGCATTGACGCCCGTTCCATGCAACCTGCACTCTAGTTTCTGACTCCATGAATTTGCTTATTCTAATTATTTTACGTCCATGAGATCATAGGATAGAAAGACATGCAAGGAGACGTCACCACCAGAAGGCGCCCACCGCGGTCTCGAGATCCCTCAGGCTGAGGCACCTCTGGGAACGCGGAGAAAGCCACCAGGAGCGGCCTGCACCTCCTGAGGGCATGGCCGAGGCAAGGGAGGAGCCTACCTTTTAGCACAGGGTTATGGGTGAGGATCCGAGTCAGCGTGTGGCGGAAGAACCTCCTCGGAGACTCTGCTGGAAGCAAACTGCAGTAGGTGGTCCCAGTGAAGGCGGCGAGCCTGAGGGCACAGGGAGAGGCACAGGGTGCTCCAGCAGCTGGCAGGTGCAGAGGCGGCTGGGAGCACCAGGCAGCGGCATTGCTCCCTACTTAAGAGAAGCTCTGACCTCTGCCAGGGGAGCTCACACTCTCTCTGTCATGCCCCGTAGACCCACAGACCTTCAACGGAATCCAGAACAGTCCAGTCTTGACAAGGGTAGAGAGCCATGACAGAGACCAGACACAAGGGTGGGAAGGACAGGGTCTGCCACGCAGAGCCCAGGAGGAGCGGCCTGAGGGAGGCGCAGCCGGGCACCAGCCAGCAGCCAGCTCGTGCAGCACGAGCCTCGGTTTCCCGGCTGTGAAGTGGGGGCAACAAACCCACCCCCGCGGGGTCACAGGGTCACAACAAGTATTGAATGAGGCTGCATGAGGTGTGCCTGAAGCCAAACCTGGCATGCATGGTGCTTGAAAAGCAGCAGCTGCCACGACCACAATGAGCAGGACAGCAAGAAACGGGCTGCTGTTTGCGGGGCCACACGAACGGGGCCTGGGGAGCAGCGGGAACGGTGGAGGCAGAGCTGAGCGGCTGTGGACAGGCAGGCCCCTCACTCCCAGCAGCTGCGCCACAAGTCCTGGGACGTGGAAGGCCTGTGGGCAGGGGCACTCTGCACCCCAACTCCTCAAGTGAGGGCTGATGCAAGTAGCTGCATGAGTCCTCAGGGCCACCCATTGCTAAGCACCTGCGCTCTGGCTGCGTGCAGACGCCACTGCCCGGTGGAAGCCCGTGGAAGGGTGCGCGGCTCAGCTGCTCCCTCCTTTATCAGGCTGCTAGATGACCCCTGACTTTTAAGCATTGGCAATTAACTTAAAAACCTTAGCAGACAAACAACAGGTGGTCGGACTCTGGGGTGTCAGTCTGACCAATCCAGTGAGGCAGATATGAAGCCTCACACACAGAAACAAAGCAGGGAGAGAAAATACACGGCTGCTAGGAAGACAGCAGCCTAGAAAGCTATGGGACTCCTCTCTGTCAGAAAAATAGCCAGAGGACAGGCTGACACGGCTTGGAAAAAGATCTTCTAGGGTTTAGGACACCAGGCGAAGGCTGGACAGGGCCCAGAGGAGAGGGGGACAAAGGAGGAGACCACAAAGGCAAAACTGCGAGTTGAAACAGCCGGGGCACCCTCCCCCACCCTAAAGACACTTCAGAATTCTCAGCCTCTGGGCCTGCGGCTACAAAGGGGGCTCCAGGGATCTACCACCCCAGGAAAGGGGAGAGAGGACACAGCCTAAAGCTGACTTGGCTTCTGACCCACACCTTTGGTCTGCTGTGTCCCAGGAGCCCTTCCAGGCCGGGTGAGGCCACACCACTGTTTGCCCTGGGAGCCTGCAAGGGGCTAAAGATATACAAACCTCCCAATCTCCACCTCTACTACAGGGACTGATTGTTGAGGACTCAGAGGGGAGTGGAAATATTTCTTAGCTGGGAAAAGGGAGGGGGCTGCCAGAGAAGACTGGGGAATTGTCTCTGAGAAAGTTTGAATTCAGGATCCTCTGTCTCATTGAACCCATCCCTGTTGCAGCAGACACATCCAGAGCAGGCATTGAACTGAGAGGCTGCCAAAGGGCACTGTCTGCTGGCAGACGTAGGAAGCGCATTTGAGGAAACTGGAACTAAATGAGTGAGAGGCTTTTTCCCTCCTTTACAGCCTCTCTCCCCAAGGCTCTAGGAAGCAGGTCTGCACCAATTTCTGGGTCCAGGGTCCAGTTTTGAGCAACTAACAGGGACAATCCTAATAATCCGGGTAGAACCCAGAATCAAAGAGAGCAGTAACACACAGCCTCCCACCACTAAATCTCTACAAAAGAGAAAGAAATTGAGCATCCGAGTAAACTACCATCCTAATCAGGTGCCCAGACATCAACAAAAAGTTACGAGCTGGGAAGCGGCTGTGGCTCAGTCAGTAGGGCTCCCGTTTACCATATGGGAGGCCCCGGGTTCGGTTCCCGGGGCCTCCTGTTGAAGGCAGGCCCGCCCGCACGGCGTGGTTGGCTGACCCAGCAAGCACAAGCAGCAAGGGGGGGATAAATGAATAAATAAATAAAATCTTTAAAAAAAAAAAAAAAAAGTTACGAGCCATACTAAGAAAATGGAAGACATAGTCCAAGAAAAGGAATACATCAAAGCCCCAGAAGAGATGCAGAATTGAGAGAACTAATCAGCGAGATGCACACAAATTTCCAAAATCAGATCAATGAGTTCAAACACAATATGGCTAAAGAGATAAATGACATCAAGAAGACATTGATGGGGACGGATGTGGCTCAAACAGTTGGGCGTTTGTCTCCCATATGGAAGGACCTGGGTTCGATCCCCGGGACCTCCCAGTAAAAAAAAAAGAAGACATTGAATGAGCACAAAGAAGAATCTGAAATCGTGAACAGAAAAGTAACAGAGCTCATGGGAATGAAAGACACAATAGGTGAGATCAAAGATACATCTGAAGCATAGAACAGCAGACTCAAAATGATAGAAGAAAGAATAAGTGATACCGAAGACAGAGCAGCTAAAACTGAAGAGAGAAAAGAACAGAGAGAGAAAAGAATGGAAAAAATTGAGCAGGCGCTCAGAGAGTTGAATGACAACACGAAACCCAACAGCATACGTGTCAGGGGAGTTCCAGAAGGAGAAGAGAAGGGAAAAGGGGCAGGAAGAGTATTTGAGGAAATAATAGCTGAAAATTTCCCAACTCTCACGAAAGAAATGAACTTACATGTCCAAGAAGCACACCGTACCCCAATCAGAGTAAATCCAAAATAGACGTATGCCAAGACACCTACTATTCAGAATGTCAAATGTAAAAGACAAAGAGAAAATTCTCAGAGCAGCAAGAGAGAAGCAAACGATCATGTACAAAGGACGTCCAGTAAGACTTAGTGCAGATTTCTCTTCAGAAACCATGGAGGCGAGAAGACAGTGGTATGATACAATTAGGAAACTGAAAGAGAAAAACTGCCAGCCGAAAATTCTTTATCCAGCAAAATTATCCTTCAAATATGAAGGTGAGTATAAAATATTCAAAAACAAACAGAAACTAAGAGAGTTCATAAAAAAGAAGCCACCTTTGCAGGAATTATTAAAGGGAGCCTTACAGCGTGAAAAAGACAGGAGAGACAGACTTAGAAGAGAGTATAGAAGAAAGAATAGCAGAATGTCTAACCAAAAGAGTCAAAATACAGACAAAAATATGATTTGACACATAAAAACCAAAGAATAACATGGTAGAATTAAATAATGCATCTACAGTAATATCATTAAATAAATGTGAATGGATTAAACTCCCCAATCAAAAGATATAGGCTGACAGAATGGATAAAAAAGAGCCATCCACATGCTGCTTACAAGAAACTCACCTTAGACCCAGGGATACAAAATGCCTGAAAAGTGATAGGTTGGAAAAAGATACTCCACAAGAACAGTAACCAAAAAAGAGCAGGGGTAGCTATACTAACATCAGAAAAAACAGACTTTAAATGCAAAAAAGTTATGAGAGATACAGAAGGCTATTATGTATTACTGAAAGGGACAATCCACCAGGAAGAAATAACAGTCATAAATATCTAGGCACCTAACCAGGGTGCCCCAAAATACATGAGACAAACTCTGGCAAAACTGAAGGAGAAACAGACATCTCTACAATAATCTTTGGGGACTTTGACACCCCACTCACATCATCAGATAGAACTCTTTAATTATAGTGTTGTTGTTGGGAAAAAAAAAATAAAGTGTTGTTGAAGTACTTGTGGAGTGCAGGCCATCAGAAGCAAAATAAACAAAAGATAGAGCCAGGAGGCCCCGAGATGCTGGGAAACGTCTCCCAGGAGAATCTTAACTTTCAGCTTCCAACCCCCACACCTGACTTTGAAGCAACCCCCTTAAACTGCATCTTCACCCTACGTATTTCGATATATGTCTCCATAGAGCTATGGGAAGAGAAAGCAAATGCAGAATTTACTGTGGAGTCTCTGCAGGACCCAGAGGGGGTGAGCTTGGTCAGCAAGTGGCGGGGGTAGCCAGGCCGGCAGGGCAGTGGCCGGCCGGAGGGGGATGGGAGTGGCCGGGCGGGGAGGAGGATGGCAGGGGTTGGGCAAGTACCCCAGGGCCCCAAGCACTGCAGGGGTCTGGGCTTGGAGGGAACAAGGTCCCACCCCCCAAGAGCAAGGATGCAGGAATTTGCGAGGCGGAGGTGGCAGCAAGGAGGACCGGCCTCCTGCTGTGCTGTGCCCGCTGTGGCCCTCCTGGAGTGACCATGACACAGAGCCCGACCTCTGACCCTCACTCGGCAGGAAAACCCCCAGAGCTTGCCAGGAACGTACCAGCACCTCACGGCCTTGTGCGCTGGGGACTCCTCTGGGACTCCGGCAGCCAGAGCTTCAAGCACAACTAGGAAAGGCACAGACAGAGGCCAGATGTGAGCCTGCGGGAGGCCCCTGTGAGCGTGGTTCTTCTTGGCCATGAGGACAGAGCACACATCACCAGTTCCTGCGCTGACGGTCAGGGAGGCCTGGCCACGGCGTTAGGTCTGCACGACAGAGCCACAGAGCCCAGCGTGGCTGAGACACGCCGAGAAGCTCCCTGCCCCACAGCCATTACCAAGCCAAAGCACAAGTGCAGCCGCACCTGACGTGGCAGAGGGACAGAAGCGCTCAGGACCTGGTCACAGAGACGCTCTTCCCATTCTCTCTACACACAGGTGTTTTTTAAACATCTAAAAACACATCTCAATCTAGGCTTTCTCCTGTGACTTCAACTTAAAGATTGAGGTTAGTTTGAAAGAGAAAATTCATTATTACATGCACATCTAAAACACGTACATTGTTTTAAAAACTGAAAATAGGAAATAGAAAAATTGCCCTTACAATTACAAACAGCAAGAATTTGTGATTTCTCATTTCTCTAGGGTATTTCAGGACATTGAACTTAACTCCTTGCAGCCCACATTCCCATCATCATTTTTAGATACTTCTGTTTTGGAGCTGGTAACACACTGCTGGCAGGAAGTGGACTGTGACATCGGAGTGGCTGCAGGCCCACTGGGCAGAACCCCAGGGGCCTCCAGGCCGACTCTGGCCGCGCGCTGGCGTCTGGGTGCTTCCCTGTGCAGTGACGTCTCACAAAGGAAAACAAGCTTTCAGAGTCCGGGCAGCTCCAAAGGGACCGTGAGCATTTCAGGACAGACTGGTTGCTGGGTCTATGGCAAGAGCTCCTGGGGGAGAAGTCAGGCGCCGCGCTGCCTCCCACAGCCATGCAGGGAGCACAAGGGCCAAAACGGCCGTGCGCTTGGGTGAGAAGACTCTAAAACTATCAGAATATGGAGATGAGAAAGCGTTTCCCATTAGCCCTGGTTAAGCTGGCATCACGTTACAGCGCAGCCCATTAGACACGAAGCCACCAGGCATCCAGACCAGGAAGGCAGAGCGCAGGCTCCTGCTAACGACTGCAGAACCAGAGGCCGTGCAGCAGGGCGCCAGGCGCCACAGGGCAGGGAGCTGGGAGACGTCCAGCACGAAGGGCGCCGAGCAGCCGACTCACCCGCCAGCATCCCCTCCAGCACAGCAGCGGCGACCTGTGCAGACAATAAAGGGATCCTGAAGCAGCTCAGCACAGCCAGTGAAGGAAGAAACTCGCAGAGGCCATGGTCAGACGGCTCCTAGCAGAGTTTCTCTCGCTCCAAGGCGGGATCTGAACCTCCTGGAACTCCGAGGCCGCCTGCAGAGGGGCCTGCGTCCTGCTCCCGCGAGGGAGGCACGAGCCAGGGTTTATGCTTGTGGTGCTGGGCCCCCGTCAGAGGCACGGGGTGAAGTCACATCTGACCACCCAGCACGGACTCTACGAGCTACACAAACTGCATCTCCCCAGGAAAGGCCTCTGAGCAGCAGGGCAGCCCGCCCGCAGCCAGGTGCCCCCCCCCCCAGGCTAAAGGCCCAACGGGCTGCCCTCGGGGCCGCAGGACCCTCACTCGGAACTCATCCTTCGCTCCCTCCTACCTGGGGCATCTTCTCATGTTCCACATTTCTCTTCAGATCTGAGTTTTCCTGAAATCCCCTCAAAACAAGTATTTGCACAAAATCTGAAAACCACAAAAGCAAAATATTCACAAACATGGTGGTCTTCAAACAGCCCCACATCCCACAGAAGATGTGGCCACAGTGGGACCCCAAGTGCAGCTGTGACGTGGGAGGGTCCTGCCGAGATCCTGCCACGTGGCCAAGCCCTCACCAGACCCAACCAGCCGACACCTACTGCCCAGATTTCTCTTCCTTCCATTTTGTTCGAAAGGTAAATGTTTATAATAAAGTTAATGTAAGAAATTCTTTCTCTTAAAACAGAACAGCTTCCAAGGGATGTCTCAAGACCCGCCCCCCAGCCAAGCCCATGGACGCTGCATTTATAAAAGGCGGAGACGCCACATTCTAGGGAAGGAGGCAGGAAACAACTGGAGATGGGAGGACTGAAATAAAGGTTTTGTGTCCAAGAATCAAGGAACCAAAACAGTGAGCAGCTAAAGCATTTTATTTACGGTTTCACTGGAGTTTGCTTTTATGGAGTACTTTAAAAAAAAAAAAATTCAAATGTATTCTAAAGACTGAGATTTTTAAACTATCTGGCACCAGATTACAGGAATCATAAATAACTAGCACGATAACTAGATAGGCCGACAAACAGCTGGCTAGATGGACTGGGAGATGGGGAGAGAACGATACAGCAAATATGGCAAGAAGTCAATACTGACGGCTCTGGCATTAGGGGAGACAGGGGCACGCTGCTGTTCTCTGTACAGGGTCTGCACTATTTTTCAGCTGTCCTATAAGTATGAAAGTATTTATTTCAAAATAAAAAGTTAAAAAAAAAAAAAAAAAAACCATACCAAAAAAGTTAAAATATCCTTTCTGATGGAAAAACCATAAGCTACCATACGGAACACCCGATTCTCATCTACCACTTCATGCGTGGGTAGATGTCACTCTTCAGGGAACACTGGCAGCGGTGGTGGTCTGTGGGCTCCGAGAGCAGGGGACTTACCAGAGAGCATGCCCCTGGCGACGTCCGTGTCCTGACAGGAGGCCTCCACCTGCTCGCACAGGAGGCGGAGGTTCCGGCAGAGCCAGGCTGCAGCGGCCTGCACGCTGGAGCAGCTGGGGGCACACACACACATGGTCAGCTGAGTCTCGTTTCATTTCCGCCAGCAGCTCACGTCAACACTCATGTGCTAGGACCCTGGGGCCAGAGACGAGCCGGCAGCAGCCTCAGGCTTCTGCCCGAACAAGCCCACCACACCAGTGGAGCGGGGAAGCTGCCTGGTAGCTACTGGCATTCGAGACCACCTTCAGGTGGTTTACATGGGGTTGCTTAGTATTGCTGGAGGAAAAGGAAGTTCAGGGACAGCACAGCCGCCAGCCACGAAGGACAGCAGCGCCGGCAGCATGGCGCAGCGGCGTCGGCAGCAGCAGGGCTAGGCCGAGGGGAGACGACCCCAGCCCTGGTCAAGCACCAGGTGACAGTCAGACAAAAGCTCAGCAGGGCAGGCTGCGAGCGGAGCCCGGGGCGTCTCCGCTGAGTGGGCCCTGCCCACGCAGCGCCCCTCGCCCTCATCAGAGCCTCGACTCTTAGGTCATCAACTCCAAGAAACAACGGTGTGAACTAGGGCAGAACAGACAATTCAACAAGCAGTGCTGGGAGAACTGCATGTCCACATCCAGAGGAAAGAAAGAGGACCCTAGCTCACACCTTATGCAAAAATTAACTCAAAATGGATCAAAGACCTAAATATAACAGCCAAAATCACAAGACTACAATGAGAAAATGTAGGGAAACATCCTCAAGACCTGGTGGTAGGTGGGGGTTTCTTAAACCTTACACTGAAAGTACAAGCAACAAAAGGAAAAATGGATAAAGGGAACCTCCTCAAAGTTAAACACTTCTGTGCTTCAAAGAACTTTGTCAAGAAAGTAAAAAGGCAGCCCACTTAATGAGAGGAATATTTAGAAACCACATATCCAATAAGAGTTTGATTTCCATGCTATATAAAGAGATCATACAATTCAACAAGAAAAGGGCAAGCAATCCAAATAAAAAATGGGCAGAAGACTTAAATAAACATTCCTCCAAAGAGGAAATACAAATGGCCAAAAAGCACATGAAAAAATGTTGCATATCACTAGTTACTAGGGAAATGCAAACCAAAATAACAATGAGATATCACCTCACACTGCAGAGAATGGCTATTACTAAAAAAACAAAACTACCAGTGCTGGAGAAGATGTGGAGAAATAGGAGCTCTCCTGCACTGCTGGCGGGACTGTAGAATGGCCCAGCCGCTGTGGAAGACAGTTTGGCGGTTCCTCATATAGAACTGCCGTATGATCTGGCAATCCCTCTACTAGGAATATATCCAGAAGAAATGAAAACTATGACACAAACATCTGCACACCGATGTTCTTAGCAGTGTTATTCACAATTGCCAAAAGATGGAAGCAACTCAAGTGTCCATCAACCAATGAATGGATGAACAAGATATGGTATGCGCATGTGATGAAAAACTAGGCTGCTGTAAGAAGGAATGAAACTGGGACACATATCACAACATGGATGAACCATGAGGGCATTATGCTGAGTGAAATAAGCTAGACACGAAAGGACAAATATTTTATGGGCTCACTAAGATGAACTAAATTCGGGAATAAACACATGGAGTTAAAGCCTAGAGTAGGGGAAGTGGATATGGCTCAAGCGATTGGGCTCCCACCTATCACATGGGAGTCCTCTGGCTTGGTTCCCAGTGCTACCTAAAGAGGATGAGCAAGACAGCGGGCTGGCATGACGGGCAGGCATGGCAAGATCATACAACAAGGGAAACAAGAAGAAAAACACAATGAGAGACACAACAAAGCAGGGAGTGGAGGTGGCTCAAGTGATTAGGCGCCTCCTTCCCGCATGGGAGGTCCCGGATTCGGTTCCCAGAGCCTCCTAAAGAAACAAGGAAGATGAACAGACACAGCGAGTACAAGACAAGGGGGTGGGAAGAAATAAATAAATAAATCTTTTAAAAATTAAAAAAATAAAAAATAATAAAATCTAGCGTATAGGCTACAGGAGATAGGAGGAGGGCTGAGAGGGGCACTGGCGCCTGATGTACGTAGAATTCTTAATGCGCTTGAGTGTAAAAGCGTGCATGTGCACAGGGTTGACAGTAATACGTGATGGTGAGTAGAACTAGCGCAGCCGGTTTGTAAATGGGATTGTGGCTAAAGCAGGTGGTCTAGGGATGGAAATGTCGACTGAAAAAAGCTAGAGAATAAATGAGGAGCCGAATGGCACAGTGAACCCAGAGGTGGATGAAGAAAGTGCTTAATAGTACAAATACAAAAACGTTCTTCCGTGAACTAGAACAAATGTGTGTCACTATTGCAAGGTGGTAAGAATATGGAGATGCATGGGAGTCAATGTAACTCGTGGACTGCAGTTACCAGCAATACTGCAATATTCCTGCGTCAATGTCAAAGAAGGCACTGTGTTAATAATAAGGGGCCTTTCTCACCCCCTATACAAGAATCAACTCAAAATGGATCAAAGATCTAAATATAAAAGCCAGGACCATAAAACTACTAGAAGAAAATGTAGGGAAATATCTTCAAGACCTTGTAGAAGGGAGCCGACATGGCTCAGTGGTTAAGCACCGGCTTCCCACATACAAGGTCCTAGGTTCAATTCCCGGCCCTGATACCTCAAAACAAACAAACAAACAAAAAAAAAACCTTGTAGTAGGTGGTGGTTTCTTGGACCTTACACCCAAAGCACGTGCAACAAAAGGAAAAACAGATAAATGGGACCTCCTCAAAATTAAACACTTTTGCACCTCACAGGACTTTGTCAGAAGGGTGAAAAGGCAGCCAACTCAATGGGAAAAAAAAATATTTGGAAATCACATATCTGATAAGGGTTTAATATCCAGGATATATAAAGAGATGTTACAACTCAACAATTAAAAAGACAAATGACCCAATTGAAAAATGGGCGAAAGAATTGAAAAGACATATGTCCAAAGAAGAAATAAAATGGAAAAAAAAACACATGAAGAAATGCTCAACATCACTCATGAGGAGGGAAATGCAAATCAAAACTACAATGAGGGAAGCGGCTGTGGCTCAATCAGTAGGGCTCCCGTTTACCATATGGGAGGCCCCGGGTTCGGTTCCCGGGGCCTCCTGGTGAAGGAAAGCCCGCCTGCACGGCGTGGTTAGCTGACCCGGCGAGCACAAGCAGCAAGGGGGGAATAAATGAATAAATAAATAAAATCTTTAAAAAAAAAAAAAAAAAAAAGAAAAAAAGAATGGACCAAAGACCTAAATTTAAGCACCAAACCTATCAAATTCCTAGAAGAAAACATACAGAAGTGTCTTCAGAACTCTGTGTTAGGCAGTGCTTCCTGGACTTTATATCCAAAATAGAAGCAACAATGAAAAAGATAAATGGGGCCTCTTCAAAACTAAAAACTTTTGCACGTCAAAGGACATCATCAATGAAAGCAAAACCACCACCTACACAGTGAAAAAAAATATTTGGAAATCACAAATCCAATAAAAGTTACTATATCAGAATATATAAAGAAATTCTTCAATTTAGAAACAAAAAGACAAACAATCCAATTAAAAAATGGGCAAAATAACTGAATAGACATCTCTCCAAAGAAGATATACAAATGGCTAGAAAGCACATGAAAAGTGCTCAACATCATTAGCCATCAGGAAAATGCAAATCAAAACCACAAGGAGGGCAGATGTGGCTCAAATGGTTGGGCGCCCCTTTCCCATATGGAGGGACCTGGGTTCGATCCCTGCAACCTCCCAGTAAAATTAAGAAAAAATATTGAAGGCATGTGGGCACACTGCCAGGCCCCACAAGTGGGCAAGCCCCCAGGCCCCGCGCGTAGGTGTGCCAGGCCCCAAGCCACACAGCAAGATGATGACCTAACAGGAGAGTGACACAAGGGAGAGCCAAGGCGAGACACACCAAAAAAACAGGAACTGAGGTGGCGCAGGTGGCAGAACGCCTCTCCCACATCGAAGTTCCCAGGATCAAATCCCGGCGAAGACAGGAGAAGGATAAGAAGAGAGGGCAGGAAAGAGACATGGAGAATTGCCCACTGAATGGACACAAAACAGCAAAAATGGGGGGGGGGGTGTTTAAATGGATAAAAGTAAAATAAAGAAATAAATCTTAAAAAAAAAAAAAAAAACCCACAACAAGATACCATTCCACACCCATTAGAATGGATATTAAAAAATGAAACTGAAAGTAAGTGTTGGAGAGGCTCTGCAGAAACAGGAAGGCTCATTCATTGCTGACAGCAATGCGAGATGGCACAGTGGCTGTGGAAGACAGTTTGTGGTTCCTCAGAAAGTTAAGTGTAGATCCACCACATTCCTAGGTTTATACCCAAAGGAATTGAAAGCAGGGGCTTGAACAGATATCTGCACACTGATATTCACGGTGGCATTATTCACAATTGCCAAAATATGTAAGCATCTTAAGTGTCCATCAACCAATGAATGAATGAATATGGCATAAACATACAATGGAATATTCCACTGTAAAACGGAATGAAGTTCTGATCCGTGCAACAACATGGATGAACTCTGAAGACATCATGTTGAGTGAAATAAACAGAAGGACACAAAAGAACAGATTTGCACGAGCTCCCTGATTTGAAATAATTAGGCTAAGCAGACTCGTACCATCAGAATCTAGAACACAGGTTACCAGAGGACAGGGTGGAGACAGGGAATGGGAAGCGCAGGGCTCCTGTCTGGGATGACGGGAATGTTTTGGTGATGGATGGCGGTGATGGCAGCAGAGCACTGTGAATGCAGCTGACAGCACTGGGATACATGTCTGAAGAGGATCACAGGGAATGTCAGAGTACACACACGGCACAAACCACAGCAACAGCGAACCCTAGGTTAAACCACGGACTACAGTTAATAATACAGCTATAGAAATGTGCTGTCATCAATTTTAACACATTCTCTACGCCGATGCAAGGTGAGTTGGTGGGGTGGCAAATCTATGCATGATTGTTCTGTAAGCCCGCATCTTTTCTAGTAAAGAAAAAAAAGTATTTGCATATGTTCTATCAATATCATCTATATTTACCTGGATGTCTCTTTTTCATAAGTTCTTTAAAATATTATTATCACAAGATTTCTCTTATACAAATAAAGTTACGAAGTGTGCATAAGGACTTCAATTATAGCAAATGTTCTCTTTAAATAATAAAATAACAGTTTCTCCAGGTGATTTTTTGGCTTTGAAATATAAATAATTCATACTAAACTGCAAAAAATAAATCACAAAAAATTAAAGGAAGACTAAATTATCATCAGCACAGTACCTTTCCAGCAGCTCTTGCAGGCTCACAGTCTTTTGTAAATGAAGATGCCATACAGCTTCAAGCAGCAAAGAATTCTGAAAAAAATAACACTATTAGTCTTTTAAGTGTGCATTTCCTATAAAATGTTCAATCTGGGTTCTAAATCCTATGCTTTATTAAAAATTAAGTTGGAGTAACAAGCACATGCCTAGAACACATATTTTATCTGCTAGGGCTTCCAAATTCACCAAGCCTTTATTTAGGCACTCACCCCTTAACATCTTCCATGTCTTTCATTTCTACTCCTTCCATCCCCACCACCAGTGCTTACATGTGAGCCGTCTTAGGCCAGCCCACTTCAATCCTTTCTCCACACTGTGGCCAACAGTGACAGTCCAAAAACACAACCTGAAACCCTTAAATGCCTCCTTAGCTTTCAGGATGAAGGTCAAACTCTCCACCTTGGCACTCAGGTCCTCCATGATCTGGGCGCTCTGGCTCTTGCTCTGCCAGATTTTAAACTCCCACAGCTCTGACACTCGCCTCCCCGCACACACACCACGCAGGTCACTGTGACCTGCGTTTAGACAGGCTGCTCCCACCCCCACGTGCCCTCTGCTCTGTCAAGCTAACTCCCACTGTCCCTTCCAATCTCCATGCCACTTCCAGCTCCTCCAGGAAGCCTCCCCAGCTTTCCAATCTAATAAAAACGTCGCTCTTCTCTCTGTGCACCTGTGAACACCTGTGTTATTACAAATCATGTTGCCTTTTCCCCAACTAGACAGTAATCAGCGAGTGGGGGGTCCACACCAATGACTGACAACCCAAACTCTATAATGTGTGCTGATTTAATAAAAGAATGGGGAAAAACAAACAATAAATGGTCACCTTGGTTTTTTCCTTTTCTATATTCTTGCTGAATATAGAAAGTACTACAAAGGGGTTTCTCTGAGAGCTTTCAATTCACCAAAAACTGTGTAGGGGAGTAGATATAGCTCAAATGGTTGAACACCTGCTTCCCATGTATGAGATCCCAGGTTTGATCCCTGGTACCTCCTAAAAACAGAAAACAAACGAACAAAAAAACCAACTCTCATTTGGGAGCGGGTGTAGCTGAGTGGTTGAACGCCTGCTTCCCATGTACAAGGTCCTGGGTTTGATCCCCAGTACTTCCTTTAAAAAAAATAAATAAAAATCGGTAAACGTAATGAATTTGAAATGCTTCAAAAAAGGAGCAGGTAAGAATTATTTTCTAATTATATTTTTCTAATTTACTGTATAGCTCTGTAAAATTCTTCATAATCATATATCTAAAAAGGTAGGTGTATTTTATTCTAATAAATATTATTATTGACAAATGGTGAATATTGACAAACATGGCAACTTAGGATATTTCTTTCCCATCTAGAGTCATTTGCTGAATTTTTTTCCCCTCACTCTCTGTAATAAATGAGATGCTTGGTAGAATTCCTAAGAAAGCCTAGAGATTCTGGTGGCTCCACTCAAATCAACAGGACATTGCTTGAAAAAACTCTACAGCCAATTACAATTTCAAATTACCTGCACTTTCCATAATTCTTGACAGAAGGAAACACGGCAGAACATACTGTTTGCCAATAAATATTGCACGGTCTCTAACAAGGAAGACAGTTTCTTCTGAAAAGAGAGATTAAGTCTTTAAAAAAAAAAAAAAGGCAAATATCTGAAACAATACTAAAAGCAACGATTGGTGCCTCCTCCTGTGCTGGCGGCTTACCCTCTGCCCTGCGTTCAGCAGTACAGTGTGCCTGGACTCCCCGGGAGCTGCACAGATCTGCTCAATGCCAGAGGCCGCCAGCCTAGCCGCCAGGATTCCCACGGGAACCCCCAGTCCTGAGGCTTGATCCCGCAGAGTGGAGCCTTAAAGACAAGAGAGAACCATATCTTTCTCTTAAAATGTGGTAAGACATACAACAAAATTTAAAACATAAGACACGCAGTTTAAAATGCCTTAAGTTGGGAGGCGGCTGTGGCTCAATCAGTGGGGCTCCCGTTTACCATGTGGGAAGCCCCGGGTTCGGTTCCCGGCCTCCTGGTGAAGGCAAGCCCGCCCGCACGGCGTGGTTAGCTGACCCAGCGAGCACAAGCAGCAAGGGGGGGATAAATGAATAAATAAAATAAAAATCTTAAAAAAATAAAATTAAAATTAAAAAAAAATAAAATGCCTTAAGTTGTCACATCACAGAAAATTGGCTCTTTAAAGAGAAAACAAATCTGGAGGGAAAAACACGAGACATACAATTAAGACAATTTTATGGCTGAAGAAGCAAACAGAATCAGTGGCAGCATCTGAAGCCCAGAGCTACACATGGGCATAGGCAATGGGAATAGGCATACTTGTGTGTTTTGTGATAAAAAAACAAGAGTTTAGCAAACATAAATTCTGACCAAAAACTTTGTCTTTTCCCAAAGGAGGACAATAAAATGGGAGGCCCAACAGGCTTTTTAAATTAATTCCTGCTCCCCTAACTTTACACTGACGTGCGTCTACGTCAGGCAGGCAGCGGCGAGCTAACAGGTACGCTCAGACCTTGCGGCTGCCAAGTGAAGCCACCTATCTCCAGGCTGCATTCAATAAAATGAGAAATGCTAGGAAACAAGGAAATAGGTAATGCCTACAGGCAAACTATTTTCCATTTTATTTGGATTCAAAATAGAAAAAGGAAACTGCAATATGTGCCTTTTATCTTCAAGGTTCTAGAAACACTTAAAAATCACCAAAAGTTATATAGGCCTCAAATTACAGCATTAGAAACGACCAAATGCTGTGGTCAAGGGTCAAGAAATAATTTATGGTAAAAATGTAGAATATGCTGATTTCTAGCTATCTGTTTCCAATTTATCTTCACAGAAAAGTTTATTTGTTTTTACTTAAAGGCTAACTTTTATCCTTTTTTTAAACAGACATACAAATAAGTATGGTAGCCAACATCTTCGGCAGGAAAAATAATTAGGGTCTACTTATATTCTGTGGCCAAGGTTAAGAGTCTCTTTAAATAAGTTTTTATGCCTTGATTCAAAATCCACACAAGCAGGAGCAGATGTGGCTCAAACGGTTCAGCGCCTGCTTCCCACATATAGGTCCTGGGTTCAATCCCTGGTCCCTGTACCTCCAAAGGGGGGGGGGGATCCATACAAGGAAGTAGGGCTGAACTTGGTTCCCTGGAATGATGGTGCTTAATTTGTTAAATTCAAATACAATTATGGCAATGAAAATCAATATTATTTGCCAATGATCTTTAGTAAACAGTTGTCAGGGTGGGCCTATTATTTAAGGATATTTTAACAGAAATTTGAAACAATTAATGAATTAATGTCTCTTTCTAAAACTACAGTCGTTACATAATAAAAATGTGAAGGACCAGAAAAAGCTTTTTTTTTTTTAATTCCCCCAGAACTTCCCCTATTTCACACTCTCAACCTGGGTAGGAGTGGAGAGAGCAGGGGAGCGTCTAGAATTCTATTCCTGTTTCCTGCCTGCTCTCCTCCCACCCAGCACAGCATTTTCATAACCTCATTGAGTGGGGGCACAACTGTGTTATTCCAAGGACAATGGCTCTTAAAGCTTCTGAGCCCCATGCTAACACTTTTCATTCGTGGTGTTTTTTTTTTTGTTTTGTTTTTTAAAGATTTTATTTATTTATTCATTTATCCCCCCCTTGCTGCTTGTGCTCGCTGGGTCAGCTAACCACGCCGTGCGGGCGGGCTTGCCTTCACCAGGAGGCCCCGGGAACCGAACCTGGGGCCTCCCATATGGTAAACGGGAGCCCTACTGATTGAGCCACAGCCACTTCCCTTTTTTTTTTTTTAATTCAACAAATACTGATTGAGCCTTGACTATATTTGATGATGTCAGGACTGTGCCAGGCTCTGTTAACAAGACTGGAGTCTGTCAGGAGTCCATTCCTGCCTTTAACTATTTTTTTAAAAGCAGTTTTATTGAGATAGATTCACATACCACAAAATCCACCCAAAGGGTACAATTGATGGCTTTCAGTACAATCAGAGTTGTACATTCATCACAACAATCAATTTTAGAATATTTTCATTACCCCAAAAAGAAAAAGCCCATAACCTTTAGCAATCCCCTCTCAATCCCTCTATCCTTCCCTAGCCCTACATAACCACTAATCTAATTATGTTTGCATAAACTTATTTATATTAACATTTTATATAAAAAGCAATCATAATCTGTACTTTGTAACTAGTTTCTTTCACTTAGCATAGTGTTTTCTCTTAATTATTATATATATATATATATATATTTTTTTTTTTAATTAGAGAAGTTGCAGGATTACAGAAGAGTCATGTAAAAAAATACAGCGTTCCCATATACCTCCCCATTGTTGACACTTTGCATTAGTGTGGTATCTTTGTTACACATGATGAAAGAATATTAAAATATTACTGTTAAAAAAAAAAAAGAAAATATTAGCTAACTGTAATTCACAGTTTAAATTAGGTATATTTTGTTCCCTCAAACACTTTTTAAACAATAGCATCAAAACAAGCTAGACCCACATCACAAAAACACGACTTGTAATTCACAATGACAACTCATAAGTAGAAAACTGTTATTTTGGGGGAATTTAAATTTCTACATATTGCAAGCAAATCATGGTCACTTTACATTAAGATGAAGTTATAACTCACCTATAAATGAAGTGGAAAGGACCATGTGGGCCTCAGGACTGTCACAATCAATCAATTTGCTTAGACACAATTTTTTACATTGGGGATCTTCTACCTAGAAGCCAAACCACAAAGAACTGCATGTTTTAAATGCAAGCTATGTGTGCATAAAAACCATCTGTGTGTATATAATGCTTGCCTTCTGGTATATTCTCAAATGTTTTGAGGTAGAATATTTAAAAAATAAAACTGAAAATTATTATTAAATTTTTCAACTTTTTTATATTCAACTAGATAAATGCTCCCAATGATTTTTCTCACCTCATCTATGTTTAATGGGTGCTTTTTCCAGACACTCTTACCAAGTGCCACTTTATGAAAACTATACCTTCATAAATGGCTCAGGTAACCAAGTGTAAATCTGCCTGCAAAGGCCAAACCAATTTCCTCTTACCTCAAGCAAAAGGTCATTCAAGTTCTGATGGCGTCTCAGGAGGCGCACAGCTGCTTCCTTTAACTTCTGCTCCCTTTCTGGGTTGTATTTTTGCCTCTTCACCCTTCCCGCTAAGGGGGAAAAAACACCTTTTAAAAATCACACTACTACTTAAAAATCCCTGTAATACGACATAGTGGCATTGCATCCTCCTGAGACAATGATGCATTCCACGTGATTTTCTTGCCCAAAATGCACAACCTCCATCTGAAGGAGAAAACAGACAATAAAGGGATCAGTACTCTTCACAGCCAAGGTCGTGAAGGCTGAGGGCATGTCACAGATGGGAAACCCAGTATCCTGGACAGAAAAAGGGCATCAGGCAAAAAGCTGGTGAAATCCAAATAAAGTCGGTAATTTAGTTGAAAGTGTGGTGCCAATGCTAACTTCCCCCTTTTGACAACTGTACGACCTACTTAGGCTTCTTGTTAAATGAGCTTATTTGGGTTTTGTGGTTCTGGTGCCAAGTTAAATATAACACTTCAGTGTCATCCAGTTTGTGGGACCCCTTTCTAGATTTAGCAGCTGGACGTGGGCAGGACTGAGGGGAAGGCTCAGGGGCGTCTCGGCTCGGGGGAGAATGAGGGGAAGGCTCGGGGGGCGTCTCGGCTCGGGGGAGAATGAGGGGAGGGCTCGGGGGGCGCCTCGGCTGGGGGGAGAATGAGGGGAAGGCTCGGGGGGCGTCCCGCGCCCACTTACCTAGCAACTCTGACCAGGGCCTCCGGCGGCCGCCCGGGCCACTGTCTGGGACGGCGTCCGAGGCCCACGAGGCCGACATGACCAGAGCTCCGCAGTCTGCGCCAAAGCTCCCGGCGCCCGAGCCCGCGCCGCAGTCCTATTGGCTGCCCGCTTCCCGGCCCCACCCCGCCGGGGCGAAGGCGTCGCGACGCGGCCATCTTGGTAGCTACCCTTCTATTAGCGGCGTCCGGCAGCCATCTTGGTGGTGGCAATGTAGCCGCCTCTCACCGGGAAGCGCGCGTGCGCATTCTGAGAGGAAGCGCTCGGTACGAGCTCTAAGCGGCGCCACGTGCCGGAAAGCCGCGGGTGCTGCCGGGAAGCCGCGGAGCGGCGGCCTCGACAGCGGGGCCTAAGCTGGGTAAACCAGTGCCCGGGCCCCGTTTCCGGAGTCGGGTGACTGTCTTGGCGAGCGGCGTCTGCCCTGCATTTCCTGAAGGCCCCGCGGTGGTGGCGACAGCCGTCGTCCGGGGTGCGCGCTCGCGCGGACCAGATGCGGCACGGTCGGGGGTCTTGGACCGGTGAAGTGTATTTGAGGATTCATTTTATAGGCGTGGAATTTTTTGTAGCTTTGAAGGGGTTTTATTTTTATTTTTAAAGATTTATTTATTTATTTATTCATTTATCCCCCCCTTGCTGCTTGTGCTCGCTGAGTCAGCTAACCACGCCGTGCGGGCGGGCCTGCCTTCACCAGGAGGCCCCGGGAACCGAACCCGGGGCCTCCCATATGGTAAACGGGAGCCCCACTGATTGAGCCACAGCCGCTTCCCTGAAGGGGTTTTAAATTTTTAAAAATTAGTTTTAATAACTCACTCAATGTGAGCAGAAGCTATAAGTCCATGAAGAAAGCTCTGCAGAGGGTTGTTAGGTGGCGTTCGTGGTTCATCAGCTGCCTGGTGAGCAATCTCAGGAAAGAAGGAAGCTCAGGAAGGCGAGCGTTTCCCAGGCTTGTGGATGCAGACGCCCAGTGGCAAGTTACACCTGGCGGCAAAGGTGGGGCCTCGCTTTCTCACTCTGGGAGATGGGGACAGTGTTCGCCATCTGCCCCTCACAGTGGAAAGTGTTTCAACTGAAGCGTGGGATCACAGTCCTCTGGTCGAAATTTCCACTTGGGGATGCTGTTGCCCCTCCAAGTGTGCAGAGGCCCCTGTGGGTTCTCTCAGGAATCATCATCAGCAGAGGCTGCTGGGCACACCCACAAGTTAGGGAGGCAGGAGTCAGCAGACTGACCAAGGAAGGCAGTGGGTGGTCCAGGCAGGACCGGAAGGCATTGGGCCTTGGCTGCAAATCCAAACACTTAGCCAAATAGACATCTATTAAATTGTCATTTGAAAAGTCTCGTCACACCTGCTGTCAACTAAGATATTCTCATGGAAAAGGAAAGCTCCTGGGTTTGTCCTCAATGATCAACTCATCTGGAAGAGGAAAAGGCAAGAGAGCATTTTGGTGCCCTCCTTGGTTATTATTTCGTTAATTTTTTTAGCCTTGAATTGTGAAATATATATTCAGATATAGTGATATAACAGTGAATTATGAAGCACAACCTGTGAAACACCAAAGTCTCTTGCTTCAAAGCTCCTCCCAGCCCTGACCCTCAGCTCACATCCAGTAACTGTGGCCTGACACTGAGGGCCTCCTTCATCTGTACTGGAAAATTACAGAGCTGTGCAGGCCACTGCAGTAGACACTGCATGACGTGGCTGTTTAAGTACAGTGAAAAAAATTTAAATTCAGTTCCTCAGTTGTACAGTCACATTCCAAGTGTTCACATGTGCAGTGGCTACTGATTGAAGAGCAAGGACGTAGGCCATTTCCATCATTGCAGAAAATTCTCTTGGACAGTGCCCTTGGGCTCTATTTTTGCCTGTATGAATGGAATCATACTGTATGCATCCTTCTGTGTTTCTGTCTTTCCCTCAATATTGTATCTGAGATTCATCTGTGTTGTTGTACGTAGCTATGGTTCATTCATTTTCATGGTTATATAATATTCCACTGCATGAATATAGATTTTTACAATGTCGTGGGGGCCCCCCGCCCCGTCTCTTGGAACTGCAGTGGTACCACTGCGGGTATGCAGGCAAAGGCACTCTTTCCCTGCTGGAAGTTCCCTCGGAAAAGCTACCATCTCTCCAGCGCACCATGGCAGATGAAATTGATTTCACTACTGGAGATGCAGGGGCTTCCAGCATTTTCCCTGTGCAGTGCTCAGCCCTGTGCAGAAATGGCTTCGTGGTGCTTAAAGGACGACCATGCAAAATAGTGGCGATGTCAGCTTCCAAAACTGGAAAGCACGGTCATGCTAAGCTTCACCTTGTTGGAACTAATATTTTTCACAGGCAAAAAATATGAAGATATTTGCCCTTCTTACTCACAACATGGACGTACCAGATATTAAGAGAAATGATTATCAGCTCATATGCATTCAGGATGGTTACCTTTCCCTGCTGACAGAAACTGGTGAAGTTTGTGAGAATCTTAAGCTTCCAGAAGGTGAACTGGGTAAAGGAACAGAAGGAAAATACAGTGCTAGTGAAGATGTACAGGTGTCTGTCGTGTGTGCAACAAGTGAAGACTATGTTGCAGCCATAAAGCGCTGCAAGTAAATGGAAGCATCTGGCATGAGCAAACTGTTCACGTCTGGATCAGCTGCAGATCTAAAGCTTGGTTCTCAGTTGTCAGCAAAGCGATGTCCTTCAAAAGTTACCTCATTTCTCTTTTAATTGTTTTGAAATTGTGATGGGTTAGTTTTGCAGGCAATTGGTAATTTAAAAAATAATCAAGATGTATAATTCTTTTTTTTTTTAATGTTGTAAGTATCTTTCCTATAACACTCCTGTGGGCACAGACAAGATAGCTTCAGCAAATGAAATGTGCTTTATCTGAGCAAATCATTCCTGGATTTTATTTAAATGATAAATAAACCAGGGTTTTAAATCAATAATGTAGCATCTAGTGGTATTGAAGTACCGTATATAATTTGAACTGTGTCTGTATTAATTTCACACTTAATATCATAGAATTAGTATTGTGATGGAGTTTCAAAGGCCATAATTACTGACAATAAGCAGATCACTTTGGAATGTAGGAGACACCAGGAATGTAGGAGATAAGAGCCTATTATCATGATAATGAGACAGGATCTTATAGTAGCTGGGTGGGAAAACATCCTGAGCTTCTATCCAGTATTTTGTATGTTAGATAAGATTTACAACTTCTGCTACAAGCAAGAATGTAAACCCTTCAAGAATGTAAACTGTCACTTATCTATTGATTCAAAAGCCAAATAAAAGCCATGCTCTATGGTGTGGCTGGGCTCTTCTCTCCATTCCGGATGGAGAGTCCCCTGATCCCAGTTCTTCTTCTTTTTGTCTTATTCTTTCTTTCTCATCCGCGGCACCGTTTTCACGGACCCAGTTCCTTTCCGGCAACATATGGCGCCCAACGTGGGGCTCTGAAAACGAAACTTTTCTTTCAGTCAGTGCGCGGACCAAGGAGCTCCTGAGAGCGGTTTTAAAAGAAAAAAACAGAAAAGGTCAGCTTCATCCTTGGAATCATCAGGGTAATGGGGAATCAGCAGTCGAACTTTGAAGAGTACTCTAGAGTGTTAAAAACTTTATTAAAATGCACCGGTGTAACTATTAAATCCTCAGCTTTTGAGGAACTTTTTTTTCTTGTACAGAAACATTGTTATTGGTTTCAGCCGCAAGGGCGGGATATTTTAAACCTGGAACAAAGGCAGAGCTCTTCGAAAGGGAGAAATAATTCCCCTTCATGCATGGTCTCTGTGTAGTCTTATTTCTGTTGCTCTTGAACCTTTACAATCAGATGAGGATGAAGATTGTGAACAGGATACTGCTATTGCTAGACCAATAGCAGAACAAGCTAATGGTGATTTTGATGAAAATATACATGAGGGGGTTAGTGAACGGGCAGGAACAGATAGACTCTTGTCTAATAGAAAGAAGGAAAGGAAAAAGGGAGTTTATGGAGCTTTTCCAGCGGTCGCTATGCCGTCTGCTCCAAATTATGATTTATTGTCTTTTGAACCAGCATCTGCACCTCCTAAGGTATCTACTGATCCATTTTTTACAACATTTGATGACCCTCCTAGAGTTTCTGTTTTTGTGCCAGCACCATCCTCCTCAATTATGGAAAGTATAGCACAGGGAAGTAGAGAAGGAGATTCAGAGGCTATGCAACTCCTTTCTACTTTTCCGGTAACAGTAACTCAAATTCCAGTAGATGCTGACAATCCCCAAGGGGGTGTACAGTATGAGCATGCTCCTATTCCTTCTAAAATTATCAAAGAATTAAAACAAGCATGCACTCAATATGGTGTTAATTCTCCTTATACTCAAGGATTGGTGCAAGGACTGGCACAAGCAGACAGATTAATACCCTGGGACTGGCATTTGTTAACTCGAGCTGTTCTTAGTCCAGCAGAATTTTTACAATTTAAAAGTTGGTGGGCTGATGAAGCTAATATTGTAACACGACGAAATCAACAGCAAAACCCACCAGTGCCCATTACTGCTGAACAAATAATAGGAATAGATCAATGGGCTGGGGTTCCTTGCCAAGCTCAATATGATGATATTGCCATTGTACAAGTTGCGGATGTAGGACTTAATTTATGGGGAAGAGACTTATTATCTGATACAGCTAAACATCTTATTACTCTGGCTCTTAAACCTCTTCAAACAGAATCTAGTAACCCCTTAAAAATGCGGAGGCAGAGGATTCTGTCTCTGATCAGCTTGAGGCCAATTTACACCTGTATGACTATGAATGCTCTGAAAGTGACCACCCAGAGCCCCCTGCAGAGGCTTGTGTTGCCATGGCAACCATGAAGGGATTCCTGGGGCACTTTTCCAGCTGTTAATAGCTCTTCAACTCCAGCTGTGGATGTTAACCCTTCAGTTCCAGCAGCAACTTTATAAACCTCCTACTGCTTACATAATGATTAGGCTGTGGGATGATAAAGGCTAATAAAATTAAACCATTGAAAAAGTAAGAAAACAGCAATACAGTTTCCAGAAAAATTCTCAAAAGCAGAAAAATGAGAGATGTATGTTTCTATTGATGTGTTATAACTTGTTTTGAGTTTGTCTATTTGTTCAGTGTCAGTGTATATTTTGATACCTCCGGAGGGTAATATTAAATTGATGAATAAAAATTATTAAAAGAGCTCTATTCAAATGGCCAACATTAAGTAAGTGCTTATATTAATAAATATATATGGGTATTAATTAAAAATAATAAAAATAGTTATAAAGAAACTAAATCATTATTCTAACAAGTTTGTTTAATGTTGATGGTAATTGTATATTGTCAGAAGTTTGCTTAGAAACACTTTCCAAAATCATTGTGGTAACTTAAATATGGGAGGTATATAGAATGTGATTTTATTATTAAAGAAAAGAAAATAATTTTATCCTAAGATAAAATGACTAGTTATGAAAACAAAGTCAAAGTTTTATTCTTTCTCAAAGTTTCTCATCATTAATCTATTTTAATAAAAATTTACACAGTCTTTCTCCTGAATAATCAGTATGCAAAAAAAAAAAAAAAAGTGTTTTATCTAAGTAGCTTCTTATACTTTAACCTTAACGTTTCCTTGAAGAAATAAGTTTTATTACTTTTTAAAAAAATAATATTTAAACTTACTTTCTCAAAAAGAAGCTTTTTGTTTTAAACTGTTACAAATGATTTAGTCTGTTACCTAAAAAAAGATAAAATACTAAAAATAGTTAAGTTCATGTGATATAAGTTAAATAAGATATTTAAAACTGTTGTACAATTAAAAGAAATTTTTTAATTTTTGTAACAATTAAAGTTATATGAATAAAACGTTCATATAATTAAAGGTGTATAAAATTACTGAAAATTTAATAATGTTTCAGTGTAATAGTAAATAAAAATATACTGTTATTAATAATAATTTTAATTATATTATAAAATACCTCTCTGTCTAAAAATCAAAAGGCAGATGCTTTATCTCGTTTATCTGATTCATTCCATCTCAGCTAAAAAACAAACAAAAAAAAAACAAGTCTATAACTACAGAAAGCAAGCAGCCATTAAGTGCTGCCAGGGGTAGTGCATAACAGTAAATGACAGCAAATTAAAATAACACTAGTGCAATGTGCAACAGTCCCAAATATTACCAGTTTGTCACACACACAAAAAAACTTTAATCTTCTTAAACAAGTCAAGCCAGCCCACATTCCCATTTCTGTAAAACAACCAACAATAAATTAAATTTAATGTATTGCCCCACAGCCCAAATAGGAAATAATAATTTATTTTTACCTATGACTCAAACTATGCAAAAAAAAAAAATTAAGGTCATTCTAATCATGCTACTAAAAATTTTAAATGCATAAAAAATAAAAGTTTATTCATTAAATGTCTGCTGGTTCTACTGTAGTTATAAATTATGTATAACATACTTTAATAATCAAAATTTAAGTGCACTACATTGCATACTTAAGTAATTTAATAACTTGTATGTTATATGTATATGTAAATCTTAACATTTTTCATATTTAAAAAAAATTGGAAACTAAAATAGTAAGCACATCAAGGATGCTTTGTAACAAATTAAAAAAGATAAAGTACATTTCAAAGGTGTTGTATTCCTCCCTGGAGGAGCTGGCCACTCTCCCAGGGACTGATACATAAACCTTAAAATATACTGCCCACGGAGTGTTGTGTTCCTTCCTGGGGAGGCTAGCCCCTTCCTCAGGAATTAGCAAAATACTCACAAGTAGGCAAATTAATTAATCCTAAACACAGTATCAGTTGCTAATTCAACACTTCCCAGCTAAAAGTTAAATATTGGTAAGTATATATATATATAAAACTGCTCTATTTATATATCATTTTGTCAATATTACCTTGGTCTTTTAATTGATTGTGTTAATTCATGTTTCTCTCTCTAATTGTCAGTATAAGCTTATTAAACTAAATATACATATTAAAATTTATCTTGTATCTATCAAGAACTCTAGCCAACAATAAGCCAAGTATATCAGTGTATCCCCAGGTTTGGTAAGCATGTGAATGTATGTATACATATTATAAAAGATTGGAATATAACAGTTAAACCCCTGTTTATAAACAATAAAATTATTGTTGCAAAAACAAAAAGGGGGAGATGGAGGAGAATCTGCTAAAGACAAACTATCTAAATCATTGTTACCTTAAATTTTTTAATAGATAACAAATTTCTAGTACTACAGCAGCAGAAAAACAATGGAAGGTTAATAAAAATAATGAAAATAAAAAATGAAACAACCAATAAATGGGGAAAAGGAGAGGAAAGATTTGGGGGCCGAGGTTTTGCTCTTATCATTACAGAAACAGGAAAACAGCAGTGTACCCGCTCTAGAAGAATCAAGCCTAGAGTTGAAGATGCTGCCGAAACTTAAACTATGGACGTGGTGGTTTCACATTGGATTAATTATAGGTAAAGCATTAGGTTAAGGTGAGATACCACATCATAATTACACTTATTGGGCATACATAACCAACCCACCTCTTCTAGAGCTGTTAACTTGGAGCGATGAGTCTTACCCAATTTATCTTAATCAATCTCACCATTTCCCAGGACCTATAGATATATATATGACTACCCTTAAAGCTGAAAGAAGAAGGGTAATTTTTAGAAAATTTAATTTTACCTTTTATAAACCGCCCTCTTTGTATTTGGATATGGTTCTGTACGCATGCAACCTAAAAATCATAGTGTAGTTTTAACAAGGAAAAATCAAACTCAAATTTATGTTCTCATTTTCCCTTCTTTATGATATACACCAGAAAATATGGTAAATCTTACATGTCCCTCTCACAACAGACTACTTAATGACAAATGGCATATTTGTCATGGGCTTACAGAGATTGTGGTGTTTAATGATTCCTATGGAATTGTAAAGGATCGGGCCCTTATAGAGATACCGAAACCTATTAAAAACACAACCATATCTTGGTTCATTAATAATTCAACCATAATTACTAATAACAGTAATCCTTATTTCTGGAATTTTGGTAATACAGCATTTACTAACAGCTTAATAATTTGGAAAAATCAAGGAAGATATATCCTACAATCATGGAACACTAAACTTAACAAAACTCAGTTATTTGTGAAAATTATTTTTGGGAACTGGTCCACTTTTTGAATGGCAAGGCAGTAAAACTAATATTACTATTTTAAAAAGAAACTCAATTTCTTATAGTATGTGTATGAAATCCTATAGTTTTTATCATTGCAAAAGTAACTTTTGGTGAAAGGAACATTAGTTGCTCCAATTGCTCTTTATTTACATGTCTTAAGAATTCATATTTGCAGGAAAATCAAACTCCTTTTTATAGCAAGAAGAAAAGGACTATGGGGGGCGGATGTGGCTCAAATGATTGGGCGTCCGTCTGCCATATGGAGGGACCTGGGTTCGATCCCTGGGACCTCCCGGTAAAATAAAATATATATATATATAGAAGGCGCATGGGCTGCCAGGCTCTGTGTGCCGCTGAGCCGTCAGGCCCCGGGAGCCATGCAGCAGGATGATGACGTAACAGGGGAGAGACAAGACGAGATACTCCGAAAAGCTCCAGAAGCCAGGAGCAGAGGTGGTGCAGGCGGCAGAACACCTCTCTCCTACATCGGAGGTCTCCAGGATCAAATCCTGGTGAAGACTGGAGGAGGAGGATGAGAAGAGATGGCAGGAAATAGACATGGAGAATTGCCCAGCGAATGGACACAAAACAGCAAATGGGGAAGGGGGGGTTAAAATGGATAAAGTAAATAAATAAATCTTTAAAAAAAAAAAAAGGACTATGGTTATGGTTACCGGTTTGGATGACCAGACATTGACAGCAATCTCCAGAATCCCAGTTGCTGTGGCATTTCCTCGACCATTATTTAAAAAGAACTAAAAGACTGATTGGACTTTTAATAGCAGGAATTTTGGGACTGATTGGCATCATAACTGCTGCAGCTGTCGCTGGCACAGCCCTGCATCAAGGAGTCCAGAATCAATAATATGTTAAGGACTGGCATAAAAATGAAAGTGAGATGTGGCATAGCCAGTCTCACATTGATATGGAACTGAATAATCGTGTGAATGATCTTGAAACAACTATTATACATTTGGGTAATCAAATTTATAATTTAAACTTGTTAAGAGCTCTTGAATGTGATTGGAATGAAAGTTCTATTTGTATTACTCTTTTGGCTTATAATAGTAGTGAACATGATTGGGAGGAAGTGAAAAATCATTTGATTGGATATAAGCATAATGTTTCTATAAATCTTTTAGAATTGCAAAAGAAGGCATTGTCCATATATCAAACAAATTGAAAAAAAAAAAAAAAAAAAACCACTGGTGCAGCCGTTTCATTGGTAGAAACAAAAAACAGTTCAAATATCATTTTGGATTGGATTTGGAATTATTGTTATATGCATTTTTAATTGTATTGTCAAGGGTAGAGTAATGACATATTCAAAGAAAAAATGGAAAATTAGATCGGAAAAATGCCTTTATGTTAAGAAACTTGGCCATGAGAAACTAATTTTGCATTATTTAGTAGAAAGATTCTACTAATAACCCCTTGATCTTAATACTAATTATCTGCACAAAAATATTCACTTAAGGAACCTGAAGAAGTATAAATATTAATGAAATTGCCTTCCATGTAAGAGCTCAAAGGCTTGACTGGTGGCCAATGACGGGTAAGATTCTCAGGGGAGGACAACCTAAGACAGGCACAGTCACAAGAGCCTATGGAAGAAGACAAGTGTGACAGGAGGTCACCTTGTATCAGCTTATATAATGGTTCCTATAGTCTTCACTGAAAATTTTTAATAAAAAAGGGGGAAATGATGGAGTTTCAAAGGCCATGACTACTGACAATAAGCAGATCACTTTGGAATGTAGGAGATACCCTGGAATGTAGGAGATAAGAGACTAGTCTCATGATAATGAGACAGGATCTTATAGTAGCTGGGTGGGAAAACATCCTGAGCTTCTATCCAGGGGTATTTTGTATGTTAGATAAGATTTACAACATCTGCTACATGCAGGAATGTAAACCCTTCAAGAATGTAAACTGTCACTTATCTATTGATTCAAAAGCCAATTAAAAGCCATGCTCTATGGTGTGGCTGGGCTCTTCTCTCCATTCCGGATGGAGAGTCCACTGATCCCAGTTCTTCTTCTCTTTGTCTTATTCTTTCTTTCTCATCCGCGACACCGTTTTCACGGACCCAGTTCCTTTCCGGCAACAGTATTGGATTGGAAACGTCTCCATTTCAGCCCGTATGTGGCAAGCACAAATACTTAAAATAACAAACAAAAATCATGTTATCAAAAATTAAGACACCTTGCCAAACTGTTGGCAGATGTAGCATGACCTTACATGGTGGTTTTGGTGCCTGGTTGTGGTGGGCAGAGGGTGCTGTGCTGTTGGGTGACTATTAGAGTAAGTCAGGTGGTGAACGAGACATGAAAGACGGTGCGGGGAACAGGGTTAGGGCTGGCTAAAGGCTTCCATAGGTTTTCCTTGGAGGCCTTTCATAATCAGCATAAAAAAATAGAGAGTTGCCTTTTAGTTGTGTATATTTTTGCTTTTAACTTTGGTTTTCCATTTCTCTCCCTTACCTCCTTTCCCTCTTTTCCTCTCCCTCCCCCCTTCTCTCTCTCTCTCTATCCAGTATTCTACTTTACAGGATACTATGTAGTACTTTTTTCAACCTTACTGAATTAATTTTGGTATTTATCAGTAATCACTTCTTTCTAACCATTTTTAAGTAGATTTTTGTCAGACAAAAACTGGATATTTAAATTTTAAATTGATTTGAAAAGTTTGTTAAATTGTATGTACTGTTTTTTCTAAAATTAAATGAAAGTGAATCATGGAAAAATGTTACTTTATGCGATAACTATTGAATTTACTTTAAGAAGTATATGTATTTTACTCTGATTGTCATAAGACTTCAGTTATTAGTGTAAAACATAAACTGAATTGTTTAAAAGGTTTTAGGCGACACTGTTGTGTTTGTTTATCCTTTTGAATCATATGTATCTTATTTCCAGAATTCTAGACATTGTTACAGAGTTTGTATGGATCCTTGACTCAATAACAATCATTACATTTGGAGTCAAATTTAGAACAAAATCACCCTTTCAGTAATGCCTTGATTTTCCAAGACTGGTTATGAGACTTCGCACATCATGCCTTGACCTCTAAAAGTCCTTTGCTTTGTCATCTTGAGGAAAGTATGCATGATGCTGTAACTGATCTAATCTGTGACTGGAAATAACATTAGTTGCAGAAGATCCCACTGTTTTAGCTGCTTAATTTGTGCATACTTTTAAATCTTGTATTGCCCTCACCAAGCCCACTTGGAGAAGCAAGATACTTTAAGAAAAGTGTAAGGAGAAGAATTGTAAAGCACAAGAAATAGGTTGTAGTAAATCATTTTTACTGGAACATTTTAGCTTTTGCCCATCGAAAGCACAATTAAGAATTAGGCTAATATTGTTACAGTATTCTATTTAAATATCTTGATAGTGCTGTTTTTTGGTACTTTTTAATGTTTATCTTACTTGCTATTGGTTGGCATTGTTACCCAAAGGAATCCTAGAAAGCCAACAGTCTGCTGCTTGCTGATCAGGCTCTAATTAACCTCACCAGGGCTCTGGGTTAGTATTAGATCTGGATTAGCATGTCCTTGCTTTTCCTAACTTGTCAAGCTTCACATAAGTACATTTTCACTTGCAGTGTAAGAGTGCACAATTTATAATCCATCTCTATCTGCACACCTTGAATGGCAAAAACTATGTATGAGATATTTCATTTAAAGTACTATATGAAATATAAATACTCTTCTGACTTACAATAGTAAGCATAGATTTTAAAGATATAGGACTGTTTATTTTCACAGAAGTTGATACATGTTTCTCTAGAACAAGTATTTCATTTAGTAAAGCTTTATAACTTGTGTTAAAAGGAAGCAGGGAACTTATTTTTTTTTTTTAATATAAAACAGAAGTGACTTCATTCTTTTTTGATGATGTCAGAGAAGTGTCAATTGTTGATTCCTAGTATCATACGTTTTTGTAGCAAATGTGAAATATCTCAAGTTACCATGTATAGAATGTAGAATGTCATGTTGATAGATTATATAGTGGTAAACCATTTTTGTCTTCAGGTCTTTCACCACTTTATATATAGGATTATATTAACAGAACAAATGTTTCTTTCTAGTTCATATTTTCTTTCCATTACAACAGACATTGTTGCACCTTATTTGCTACAAAGTTGAATGCCCTTTGAAATAGGTGAAATCATTGCTACTTTGACTTAGCATTTGCATCATAAACATAATGATGATTCTTTCATGCTCCCCTTTAAGGGCTGTCAGTCGAAGAAAGTATTGCTAACCAAGCTCTTGACTGTTTCCATTTATGGTACAGACTTCTGTACCAATGCTTTATATTATTTACCAAACTCTCCTACAGCTAGGGCGCAATATAAAATGTCCAGGCTATGACATTTCAGGGCGCAACTTCTCATCACAGCACAATGAGACTGTGTGCATGTGCACACAAAGCTTTGCATAGTCCTTTTTCACCAAACTCCGTCCAACTCTTAAAAGTACTCTAGTCTGGTAGTGCCTCAAATGTTGGTAGGGTTTTTTTTTTTTAATTTACAACTTATACAGAATTTGTTTTTTTGTACTCTAAGGTTTATCTTTATTTATATTTCTAGTTGAGCTGTAATTTGAATGCACTGTTCTCATGGCTTTTTGTGCTAAGAGCGTAAATGTCATCATTTTAAAGCTAACTGCGTAAAAGTATATTGCAAAGTTTTCCCAGATGGTAATACAGTGATACATACAAACAAAAAATCCTTAGATCAGCATATTTAAAGGACATGCTAAGTATTTAAGAAAATATGCAAACAGTAGCCTCTATACTTGAATCTTGCCATATTTTTTCAATTCAAGATAGAATTTGGTAGTCTGGTTTTGGAACCCTATCTTTATTGATGTATCTGAAAGCATTCCTTTGGTATGAGCCCCAAAGATAGTTTGAGTCAGACATTAAATGTAGTAGTTCTCAAACATACTTAGGGACAACAAATTGAAAGTTCATATGCTCTTTTGGGCACATTAAAATGTTTACATATTGAATTATAAAATATGAACTAGGAACACATCTAGGAGAAGATATGGCTCTTAAGCAGTGTAAGAGCAAAATTATAGGCATATTTCGATGAACAGTACAAGCTATTGAACTAACATGATCAACAGTTTTCAAATTTTCTAGTATCATTTAGGTGTAACATTTCATAATTTTCAAACCTTTTTTCTACATTAGGGCAGGTGATAGGCAACAAAGGCCTAACAAAAGTTTATGGTGGGAAATCTTAAAATTGAATGAATTCAATCTATTAACTTTAATCTCTTAATTTTTTTTCTCTGGATTGAGTATATGGCATTATTTGATTTTAGCAGGGAACATTTGGATTTAGCTTATGGAATACAGATGTTCTGTGGAATCATGGTTTGAAGTAACTATGTAATTTATTGTTTTCCATTAAATAAACATCTGAACATGAACCTGTCAAGCGAGGCCAAGTGCCTTAAAAGCACTACATGTGTTTAATAAGCATGTTTTCCTTCTATGAAAGATGCATCGTATAGCAAGGCATATCAGGCTGGAAGACCTGCTAGAAACATACTTATTGCCAAACTTTGCATTCACCCTCCCCTGCCACCAAACCCTTTAGAATAGGTAGAAACCTATTTTACAGTAGAACAAGAGGTTATTTTATTTATATGAAGTCCCTAAAACTATTTCTTAGTATTGATAGACTTAGACTTACCTTAGTTCAAGTTTGCACTTTTTAAAGTCTCTGGACAGTAATACTGTCCACCTTGTCATAAGCCATGGCTGTGATCTTCCTTGAGAGGGATTCCTTACTGTGGTTAATATCTACTATGAATAAACAAAGTACTAGTTCTATACTGGTATAATGAAAATGACTAGCTCTATAATATAAAATAATTTTTAAATAAAACTTGTCCTTCTCCCCAAAAAATGGAAATAGCTGAAATGGCATTGTCGAATGCAGTGGCACTTTATTAGTAAAACATTTTATTTGTGTTAAGTATAGGGGAACTCTTGCTTCTACTGCGGAAACTCATGTTTGGCTAAAACTTTAGAGTCATAAAATATGTAATGTGGGTTTTATAATTGTGCATTTTACATTTCAAAATAGTAAAATTAGAATATTCAATCTTTGGCTATACTAAAATAATTATTGAAATACTTTAAACAGTAGATGGTAAGCCCTTCAATTACAACTTTTTGTTACATTAAAATACTTGTCTGTTAACTTCTTCTGTTATATCAAATAAAAATAAAGTCAATTTAACAGCTTGAAGGAAAAGAAAATGCTGAGGTTCTCGGCAGTTGAGGCAGCCAAGCAAGCTACCCCTTGAGTTCCCTGTCTACGGCTGTGTGCTCTTCAGAGGAAACCGACCCTCTCTGTGGAGAAAGGAAACTGAGCTCTGGGATGTCCAACTGTATGCATCTCATTCATTTCAGGAAAAAGCCAAAAGACCATGTTATCTGAAGGAAATGTGAAGAGAAGGCCAAAGGAGGCAGTTTGGCTGGGAAAGCCAACCAGGGCTGGACTAGCCTGTCCAAGCTCACACAGAATCGGGGATAAAAACCAGGCTTCCAAATTCCAGAGGAAAAAGACCTGGTTTGTTTCTTTACAGAGGAGGTGTGTGTCTGCGGTGCTGCAATTCCGTGGAGACCAGGGGCCGTGGAGGGCTCAGATGCATCTGGGGCAGGGACAGTGATGCTGGGAAGAAACCTTGGTGGAGTGTTGGGAGCCGTCACTGGAGTCTGCCAAGAGAGGTGCCAACAACCTAAGCGATAGCAACCAGTGGTCACATGGCGCAACATGGCGGACGCCACAACATGGCGCAAACACAAAATCTGCTTTGTCACTTCCTTGTTCTTCTTCCTCCTTACTCCTTTGTTCTCCGGTTCCCGCCACTGCCCGGGTGAATACAACAGTACGCAGGCGCAGGGCGCGAAAGTAAGAACTGCCCACTACTCCAGCGACAACACCCTCCAATCCCGGAGCGCCACCCGGCCCCGACTCACTTCCTCTCTCCAAACAGCATATAAGCCCTGCTCCCTCAATAAAGTTTGCAGCTTGATCAGAACACTGTCTTGCTGTCATTCTTCGCGTCTCTTGTCCCACCATTCTTTCTCGGCAGGTTTCGGGCCCCCGTTGCTGTCCCGCGGGTCGGGGCAGTGGAGGATATCCTATAGGAGCCTGGGCTGGAACTTGGTAACCCCCATCTGTCACTGAATCTAAGACTCCAAAGTTATAAGACGCACAGTTATTTTATTTACCCCCAAAGGGGGAGCCTGCCGGTTAAATACTGAGATGAGGCTTTCCTCTTGCTTGGACTGAAAAGAGCACTTTTAGATTTATTTAGACAAATTTTACCATGTACTTTTCTGCATAAATGAAAAAAAGTATAAGCAAAATTATTAGCAAAGTTCTCTTGAAACTTCTTTTCTTTTGGACTCTGGACCTTCCGGGCCATGCTTCAGCTCCACCTTCAGTGCCCTGTTTCACACAGTGTTATGCGGTCAGCCACTGAGCGTCTTTGTGACGTGGCCTTCCCTCAAGGAGAGCTGGTCTCCAAGCAGCTCGCCCCACACTGCAAGCTTTCAAGTCTGTACACAGGCCATGACCCCTGCCCTTCTTAAGTGCCAGGGTCCAAACCCGGCTCCAGTGTTGTTAAACTCGAGGTGAAAGGACAGCCAAAGGATGAGGAGGAACAGGAGCTCTCCTTCAGTGCTGGTGGGAATGTAGAGTGGTGCAGCCTCTGGACAGTTTGGCAGTTCCTCAGGAAGCTAAATACAGAACTGCCCTGTGATCCAGCCATCCTGCTACTAGGAATATATCCAGAAGAACTGAGAGCAGGGACGCAAACTGACATTTGCACACTGGTGTTCTTAGTGGCATTATTCACAATTGATAAAAGACAGAAACAACCCAAATGTCCATCAACCAATGAATGTATAAACAAAATGTGGTCTATAAATGTGATAGAAAACTATGCAGCTATAAGAAGAAATGAAGTTGGGAGGCATATGACAACATGGATGAACTTTGAGGACATTATGTTGAGTGAAATAAGCCAGACACAAAATGACAAATAGTGTATCATCTAATATGAACTAAATATGATGACTAAACGCATGGAGTTAAAATCTAAAGTATAAATCTAAGCACCTTTTAATATATATATATATACATAAAAATAACATTTATGTATGCAAATACACATATATGCATATACATTTATAAATCATTTCATAAATATTGGTATGTATTGTGAAAATTTTGATTGTTACCCACAATAAAAAAAAAATTTAATTAAAAAAAAAAAAATCTAAAGCATAGGTTTCCAGGAGATAGAATGATGGTTGAGAATTATGTAGGATTGTTAATAAAGTTGATTGTAAATGTTTGGAAATTGATAGTGTATTAGTCAGCCAAAGGGGTGCTGATGCAAAGTACCAGAACTCTGTTGACTTTTATAAAGGGTATTTATTTGGGGTAGAAGCTTACAGTTACCAGGCCATAAAGAGTCCAACTCAAGGCACCATAAGAGGTACTTTCTCACCCAAAGTCATTGGCCACGAGTTGACACAAGGTGGGGGGCGATGTCTGCAAGGGCTCAGCCTGCCTTCTTTCCTTAAGGCTCTGTGGTCCCAGCTTCTTCCTATGTCAGCTGTAGCCTGCAATAAGGCTCATATCTCTCCCCGGGGCTTGTTTCTTTCCGGGCTCAGCTGCTCTGTTCTCGTCACAAGTTCTGCTGTAGACTATCAGGCTCATCTCTCTTTCTGGGCCTCTGCCGTGTCTCTTTCCGTGTGAGTGTCCACCCACCAAGGGGGCAGGGACTTGACATCCTACTGAAGTGGCCAAATCAAAGCCATAGTCTTAATTTAATCAAGTGTATCACCCCCAGAGGAACCGACCAGTTTATAAACACAGTATCTCTTTTTGGAATTCATAAATAATATCCAACTATCAGAGATGACAGTAGCACATTACAGTGAACAGCTAACACTACTGATGTATAAATATGTCTGTGGCTGAGAGGGGTAGCCTAGGGATGTAAATGTCAGTAGAAAGAAAACTAGATGATAATCTAGGGCAGGGCTTCTGAACCAGGGGTCCACAAAGGGGTCCGTGGAAGGAACTCAGGGGGGTCCGTGAGCTTGAATTGAAAATCTAAAAAAACATTCTTGTGGGCACGTGTTGGTGTGGGTGTGATATATTTATTAAATAATACAGTGTAGTGTGGACTTAGTAAGGGGTCCATGGTTTTCACCTGACTGGCAAAGGGGTCCATGGAACAAAAAAGGTTAAGAGCCCCTGATCTAGGGACTAGTAGTGAAAGTGGTGGATGAAGATTGTGGTTAATGGTGCACATACAAGAATGTTTTATGAACTAGAACAAATGTACATCACTATTACAAGGTGTGGCAGTTTGATATAGTTATGAATTCCAAAAATAGATATTGGATTATGCTTGTAAACTGGTCTGTTCCTCTGGGTGTGATTAAAGTATGACTGGGGCTTTGATTGAGCCAGGTCAGTAGGACACTGAATCCCTGCCACTTGGTGGGCGGGGACTCAGAGATAAAACTACATGGCAGAGCAGAGGAGTTAGTTGGAGTTTTGAGCTGGAGCCGGGGGAAGCAAGCACACAGAGGACCTTGGTCGCGAAGAAGGAGAAAAGGCCCCAGGAAAAGAGATGAGCCATTTGCCTGACAGTTCACAGCTGGCCTTGTGGAGCTAGCAGAGGAGCTGAGCCCAGAGAGAAGCAAGCCCTGGGAAGAGAGGAACCCAGGAAGCCTGAGCCCTCACGGACGTCGGCAGCTGCCTTGCTCTAACAGGTAGCAACAGACTTTGGTGAGGGAAGAAACTTATGCTTTAAGGCCTGGTGACTGTGAGCTTCTACCCCAAATAAATGCCCTTTATAAAGGCCAGCAGATTTCTGGTATTTTGCATCAGCACCCCTTTGGCTGACTCATACACAAGGCGTTGAGAATATGGTGATGCATGGGAAAGACACGGCTAATCTACCTTATGGAATATAGTTGGCAGTAATGTTGTAATACTTTTGCATCAGTGGCAAAAAAAGCACTATATCAATCCTAAGGGCCAGCAATGGCAGGGGAGGAGTGGGGGTGGGGTTTTCTTTTTGGAGTAATGAGAACATTCCAGATGTGACTGAGGCGATGACAGCACAGCTCTGTGATGTAATGGAGAGCCACTGAGTGTGCACTTTGGGCGGAGGTTAACAGTACAAGTATGAGAACATTCTTTCATGAACTATGACAAATGTACAATACTAATGCATGGAGTTAATAATAGGGTGACTTATGGGGAAAATACACCAATGTAAGCTGTGGACTGTACTTGCAGTAATATTCCAATGGTGTCCGTTCATCATTTATAGCAAATGTCCCACAGCAATGCAAGGTGCTGGTGGTGGGCGATGTGTGGGAGCCGGTGTGTCGTGCATGATTGTTTTGTGAACTCATAACTTCTGTAACAAAATGAAAAGCACATCCGAGACTCCACGAGATGTGGTCCATGTCAGACACTGTTCAGACCAGGGGTTCTTAGCCTTCTTTGTTCCACGGACCCCTCTGCCGGTCAGGTGAAAACCACGGACCCCTTACGAGGTCCACCCTGTCCTGTGTATTATTTAATAAATATATCACACCCGCACCAACATGTCCCCACAAGAACAAAGGTTTTTTTATTTCAATTCAAGCTCACGGACCCCTGGTTAGGAGGCCCTGGCTAGGCATTACTGTGGATCCTTCCTCTCCCACAGAAGCTTGAAAAGAGCTTGTGCTTTAGAGTCCAGAATCCTGAGGCCCCCAGTGAAGGAGCTCGAGCCCGCGTGCCGGAGGCCAGAAGGCCACCTGAGGAGCCCCCAGGACCTAGGAAGGCCCGGCCCCACCCGCACCCCACCCACTGAGCCTGTGCAGAACCTGCCTGCAAAATATGAGCCCAAATGGGTTTTCTTTTGAGCCAGCAAGTCCTGACGGTTTGTTACAGGGCGACAGCTAACACGCACGAGCAGCTGCCACACTGTCTTTCCGTTCACAGGCGAGGGAACGGGAGCGCACAGGTTTAGGACTCGGCCCTGGCGTGCCCAGCTGTTCAGCGGCACAGACTGCAAAGAACCCAAGTTCTTAACTGTTACACAACCGTGGACCCGAGTCCTGGACTTGCGGGACTAAAACCCTAGAGCGGACGGGGAGAGGGGACTCTACAGTTTCCACTCCACGTGATTTCTCCCTCAGCTACCCTTCTCCCCCTTCACCGCTGCCCTCCCCACACTGACGCTCCAGGAGAGAGTGGCCCTGGTGCAGTGGGTTTCCCCTCCCGCTCCCTCCTTACCCCTCCACCCCCACCTTCCCCTCAGCGCCCCACACCTGCCCAGGGCCTGGATCTCCACTCAGCATGCAGGAGGGCTGCCCTTATCCGTGACATTCTCCACATGGAAACGACCAAGAATGGAGGAAGGAACGCGGAGAGGAATTCTTCCTTGCCACCACCCAAAGGTCCCCTCCCATCCTCTCCACAGGGGCCTTCCAAACCACCAAAGCGCGTTGGGGGCGGTGGCCAGCCTGGCCCCCCACTTGCCCTCCTTTGCCTAGTCAAACATGACCCCCTTCGTTGTCAGCCTTGCGTGGGTGGTGGGTGATTCCGGTGTGGGGCTCAGGTCACGCCTAGGACACGAGGCCCTTCTCTATGACTGCAGACACACATGTGGCCTCATGGGGAGGGGGACGGACAGGGGCGTGGGTGCAGAGTTGGTGGAGGCCCCCTTTAGGGCTTCCCTGGCAGCCGCCGCCTCCGACCCCGGGGGCTGCTGCGTGGGATGGGGCGGGTCACGGAGCAGAGCACAGGAGACCGCCCCTGCCCGCTCGAGGTGAAGCCGCAGCCCAGACGGCACAGCTGGGGCTTCATTCCAAGCCCACCCCACCCCAGGCTGTGCCCCAACGTCTCCCAGGGCATCACGGAGGTCACTGAGGGGAGGGTTCACTAAGGTCTGGGTAACACCATTTCCCTTTGGCCAGGAGGTGCCCTGAGAAAAGTCGGCCTCTCAGTTCTCCCAAGCTACTCACTGGGCTGGAGCCTTGTGATTTTAATTGTTTTAATTAGCAGTAAGATCTGACTTATCTTCAAACACTTGCCAAATTCCAAAGCACAGTTGCAACAGCTCCACATTCTTGGAAATCATTAAGCAAATTTCTCCAAGCAAGTGAAATTATAAAAGCGCTTTGGAAAAACCACCAGCACGTGGCAGTGGGATGCGCCCACCAGCTAGGAGGGGGCCAGCACGGCGGCACACAGGCAGGCCCCCACGCCGGGCTGCGAGCAGCTGCAGCCTGCCCCACCTGGCTCCTCTGCTTTGCAGTCCTTGAGGTAGGCAGGTGTAAGACTTCCACGCCCTGCTCAGCCGCCAAAACACGCCTCTGGACTGCAGGGAACGTTGGCCAAAGGTGTTTGTGTGCTGGGGTGAGATGAATCTCAGTCATAGGGCACCCAGACTGCTCAGGAAGGAAGACAAGCCAAAGAATACCTCGGTGCCTCAGTTTCCCCATTTGTAAAGCTAGCCTGACACACGCTCAGGGGCTTCCTGGGAAAGATCAGTTCTGATGTTGTCTGCACGCTTCGAGGTGTCTTCCTGAATGAACAGAGCGCCAACTGCCCCCGGGCGGAGGACCGGCTGAGACCGTGGGGGGCCGAGTGTGAGGACACCGCCTTCCCCCCGAAACGCTCGCTCCGCGTGGAACTGGCTCGGTTGGGGGTGCGGCTGACATGCATGCCATGTCCCCGCGGCACCAGGGAGGGCCTCTGGTCTTGCTCCTCGTGGCCACAGCGTGCTTCCACCTGCACTTCGGTGAAGAATCCGTCTGTACAGCATGATCAGGTGGATTCCCGGGCACTCACGACCACATTTAGAGGCTGCGTCGCCCCAGATTCCTGGAGCACAGCTTATGAAAAGGCAGGCGGCGGTGCGTGGGAGAAGGAAAGCCTCTGAGGGGGTGTGTGCTGGCGGGAATGGGAGCGTCTGCTCTGGAATCCTTTCTTAGGGGCTGCCGCTTGTCCCAGCCCCAGAGACTGCACCGCTAACTTGCACACGCGCGCACACAAGTATTTCAGTGAAATCCTCCTCCTGCCTCCCCGTCCTAGCAGAATTCTTCATCAATGGCCACAGGAAGGGGGCAGGGACTTGAAGAATTTGCCATGCAGTAACATAAAAATGCTGTATTCCCTGACAGATGTCCAGAGACTAGGAAGAGGAGGGAGGGAATCCAAGAAGGATTTAAAACAGCCAAGGTCCTGTTCTGACCCAGGCTTCAAGGAAAGGGAGGCAGGATCTCAGCCTTGGCTCTAAGGGAGCAGTGGGTTGCGTGCCGGGGCCTGGTGGGTGTGGGGGGGACACGACCTTTAGGAGGGTCGGTGCCCTTCCTAAACCGGGAAGGTCTGCAAGGCCGCCTGACCTCCTGCCAGCAGCATTCCTGCCAAGCTCCACTGCTGACTCTGGCTTCACGTCTTCATCTTAGGAGCAGCACAGAAAGAAGATACGGAATCTCCCTTTTTTCCAACCCATTACAAGAGTGGTAACACATGCTTTTTAACAAATGAAAGTACAGAAAGATATCTGTTTGCCCAAAATTCCACCCAGAGACAACGTCCATTAGCAGTTTACTTTCTTTCAGGCTTTCTCCTTTGCAGACTTTTAAAAACTACTGCCCTATAATTCTGTCTTTTCATCCACAATAACACATGTACATATATGTATAACATTCTCTTAAATTCTTTTTTAATAGCCTCATGGTGCCGTATGGAGGTTCTTTTGATGCTTTGGCCAACCCCTTATTGCAGGGCATATAAGAAATTACCCCTTTTATGCTCCTTTTGGAAGCAACACCCTTTAAAAATGTGTGCACATCTTTTACGTGTGTGGACGTGTCTACTGCCTTAGAGTGTTTTTCAAGTAGTAAAATTGCTGGTCAAAACTACACACCCAACTTCCGGGAAGACGACGGACAGTAAAACACAGGAATCTCTTCTCAGGAATCTCTTCTCCAGAAAAATAGCTAGAGGACAGGCTGAAACAGCCCTGAAAAAGATCTTCTAGGGTTTAGGACAGCAGGCGAAGGCTGCACACCACCCAGAGGAGAGAGGGACAGAAGAGGGAAATCCCGACAACAGAACTGTGAGTTGCAAGTAGCAGCGGCTGCTGCTGCCGGCACCCCCCCTCCCACTAAAGACTCTTTACAATACTTGGGCCTCTAGGCCTGCGACTACAGACAAAGGGGGCTCCAGGGATCTACCACACCAGGAAAGGGGAGAGAGAGGGACACAGCCTAAGGCTGACTCGGGTTCTGACCCACAAATTTGGGCTGCGGAGCCCCACGGACCCTTCCACATGGCGGTTTGCCCTGGGAGCCTAGATAGGACTGGAAAACTCCAATCCTCACAACCTCCCTCTCTTCTAGCCTGGACCAATTGTTGAGGACGCCACAGGAGAGGGGAGAGAGAGCCTGGGGCTGACCCTGCTTTGGACTCCCAGGTTTGGTCTGCCCTGTCCCGAGAGCCCTTCCAGGCCGGGTGGGGCTGCGCCATTGTTTGCCTTGGAGCCTGCAAGGGGCTAAAGATATACAAACCTCCCAATCTCCTCCTCTACTAACAGGGACTGACTGTTGAGGATTCAGAGGGGAGTGGAAATATTTCCTAGTTGGGAAAGGGGGGCGCTACGAGAGAAGTCTGGAGAACTGTCTCGGAAAGTTTGACTCACAGGGCTCCTAGCCCCCAGACAGGAAGCTCCATCACATTGATCTGGTCTGTGTCACAACAAATACGCTCTGACCAGGCATTGAATTGAGAGCAGCCAACAAGCGCCATCTCCTGGCTGACCAAGGAAGTGCACATAAGAAAATTTAAAAAAAGTAAGAGAGGCTTTTCCTGGCCTCTATAGCCTCCCTGCCCAAGGCCCTGGGAAGTGACTCTACAACCAACTACTGGGTCCAGTGCCCAGTTTTGAGCAACCAGCAGGACAATCCTAACAATACAGGTCGAGCCAAAAATCAAAGAGCAGTGGGAACCCACAGTCTCCTGCCACTAAATCCCTATAAAAGAAAAAGAGATTGAGCATCTGAGTAAACTACATCCTAATCAGATGCCTAGACACCAGCAAAAAATTACGAGCCATACTAAGAAAATAGAAGACATGGCCCAAGAAAAGGAATACATCAAAGTCCCAGAAGAGATGCAGAATTTGAGAGAACTAATCAGCAAGATGAGCACAAATTTCCAAAATCAAATTAATGAGTTGAAAGGCAATATAGTTAAAGAGATAAATTACATCACGAAGACATTGAACAAATGCAAAGAAGAATTTGAAATCCTGAACAGAAAAGTAACAGAGCACATGGGAATGAAAGACACAATAGGTGAGATCAAAACCACATTTGGGGGGAAGCGGCTGTGGCTCAATCAGTAGGGCTCCCGTTTACCATATGGGAGGCCCCGGGTTCGGTTCCCGGGGCCTCCTGGTGAGGGCAGGCCCGCCTGCATGGCGTGGTTAGCTGACCCGGCGAGCGCAAGCAGCAAGGGGGGAATAAATGAATAAATAAATAAAATCTTTAAAAAAAAAAAAAAACCCACATTTGAGGCATACAACAACAGACTCAAAACGATAGAAGAAAGAATGAGTGATATCAAAGAAAGAGCAGCTAAACTTGAAGAGAGAAAAGAACAGAGAGAGAAAAGAATGGAAAAAAATGAGCAGGGGCTCAGAGGGTCGAATGACAACACAAAATGCAACAACATACGTGTCATGGGAGTTCCAGAAGGGGAAGAGAAGGGAAAAGGGGCAGAAAGAGTATTTGAGGAAATAATAGCTGAAAATTTCCCAACTCTCACGAAAGAAATGAACTTACATGTCCAAGAAGCACACCGTACCCCAATGTGAAGAAATCCAAATAGACCTACGCCAAGACACATATTATTCAGAATGTCAAATGTAAAAGACAAAGAGAAAATTCTCAGAGCAGCAAGAGAGAAGCAAACGATCACGTACAAAGGACGTCCAGTAAGGCTTAGCACAGATTTCTCTTCAGAAACCATGGAGGCGAGAACAGTGGTATGATACAATTAGGAAACTTAAAGAGAAAAACTGTCAGCCGAGAATTCTTTATCCAGCAAAACTGTCCTTCAAATATGAAGGTGAATATAAAATATTCACAAACAAACAGAAACTAAGAGAGTTTGTAAAAAAGAACCCATCTTTGAAGGAAATATTAAAGGAAGCCTTAGAACCTGAAAGAAAAAGATAGGAGAGAGAGAGGCTTGGAGGAGAGTATAGAAGAAAGAAAAGCAGAAAAGCTAACCAAGAGAGTAAAAAGAGACAAAAACAAGATGACATATGAAAACCAAAGAATAAAATGGAGGAAATAAATAGTGCAAGGATGCCCACTGTCACCATTGTTATTCAACATTGTACTAGAAGTTCTAGCTAGGGGACAAGACAAAAAAAGTAAAGGCGTCCAAATAGGAAAAGAGGAAGTAAAACTCTCACTGTTTGCAGATGACATGATCCTGTATTTAGAAAATTAAAAAGACAGAGAACTACAAGTGTTGGAGAGGATGTGGAGAGATAGGAACACTTCTTCACTGTTGGTGGGAGTGCAGGATGGTACAGCCACTGTGGAGGACTGTTTGGCAGTTCCTAAAGAAGCTGAATATAGACTTGCCACGTGACCCTGCAATACCACTACTGGGTATATACCCAGAAGAACTGAGAGCAGTGACACGAACAGACATCTGCACACCGATGTGCATAGCCACATTATTCACCATTGCCAAAAGTTGGAAACAACCCAGGTGTCCATCAACAGACGATGGATAAACAAACTGTGATCTATTCACAGGATGGAATATTTTGAAGCTGTAAGAAGAAATGAAGTCGTAAAGCATATGGCAACATGGATGAACCTGGAGGACATTATGTTGAGTGAAGCAAGCCAGACACAAAAGGACAAATACTGTATGAATGCGTTACTATGAACCAAATATATCGTGTAATATATTGTTTGATTCACACACAAAACAAAAACAAAAAAACAAACAAAAAACAAAACAACAAAAAAATTTACATGTATCCATTACATTTAATTGAGAAATGTATATATTTATTCATCTGTTTACTTTTTAGTTTTTAATTGCTTATGTTTTCAATTATTAAATGTACAAAATAAAGCTTAAAAAAAAGTAGAAGGAGTAAGGAAAACATTTATCAGAGAGAAATTGATTTAAGATGGTTTAAAAAAACAAAAGGCTGATAAAACCACAGCTGTGTGAAGGAAAGCAAGTGCATCCATCAGTAAGGGCCCTTGTGATCCTGGATGGGACCTAAGATGGAGGAGAAAAGGCTCAGAGGGACATTTTGGGGTGCAGGAGAAGAACTAGAATCTGGACGGGAAGCGCTGTGTCGACGTGTACGGTCTTCACTTTGTAAGTGCATTCAAGGCAGTTTCATAAGTGAATGTCCTTGTTGAGGAAATGTGCGGGAAGCGCATGCACAAGCACAGCGAGCGGCAACCTGCTCTCAGCTGCTTAGAAAATAGACGAGATGTAGATAGATGAATGGTGGGTAGATAGAAGGATAGACGCATAAATAGAACGACATGGCAAAAAAATGGTGAACTGTTAAAAGCTGGTGAGTCTGCGTGTCTGGCTGGGGGATTTGTTGGAGTCCTCTATATGGGTTTTGCATTATTTTTGCAATTCTCATATAAGTTTGAAAGTATTTCCAAATAAAAAGTAAAAAAACTTATGTCCATGTCCTAACCGCAGAACTCATGCGTGTGACTTATTTGCAGATGAAATTAAATTAAGGATCTCGTGATGAGGTCATTCTGGATTATCTGGGTAGGCCCTAAATCCGATAACAAGCATCCTTATAGGAGACGAAAGAGAAGAAGACGCAGGAGAAGACGAGAAGGCCACGTGGAGATGAGGCAGAGCCTGGAGTGACACGGCCATGTGTCAAGAAACAGGCGAGTCAAGGACATAATCTCCCCGTAGGGGCTGTGACTCCTTGGTTTGACTGCTGCCCTGCAGAGCTGTGAGAGAGTCAACTTCTGTGGTTTAAGCCACGCAGTTTGTGGTCATCTGTTACAGCAGTGGCAGGAAACTTGTGCACCTACCATTGTTTTTGCACAGTCAGCGCAAATGTGGACCCAGTGAAAAAGGCAAAAACACTGTTCTGTTCCTATGAAAGCTGTGACCTGGTGGGTGCCCCCGGAGGGCCTAAGAGCTCCGAGAGCTGCTGCCCGACCACAGGGTCAGCTTTTCTGGAAAATGCAGAGAGCAAACATTTCAGGCTTTGTGGACTAAGATTCTCTGTCGCAAGTGTTCAATGCTGCTTTCTAGCACGGAACGAGCCACAGACAACACGTGAGCAAGCGAGCTCAGCGGCCTTTCAATGACCTTTATTTATTAAAGCAGGCAGTGGACAGGCAAGCCACATGGCCTCGCGAAATCAGCACCCTCTCAGCAGCCCATATCTGGGAATATATGAAAATCTATTTCCCCAATATGATAGTTAAACTCATTTATGATTCCCCTATCATGACTCTTCTACTCCTTTGAATTGAATCTCTAGTTTCCAATGTACCTATTAAGTCTATTTCTCAGAGACCTAAATCTCTGGATGGCTCACAGGCTGGTGGAGCCCTGAAACCCAGCAGAGATGCGGCCAATGCCCGGCCTGCAGCTCTTAGGACGTCTAACAAAACGGTGATGACATATCAGCGCCAGCCCAAAACAAAGAGCATCTTCAACCGTAAGCAAAACAGTTCCTTTTCTCGTAATATCTACACCCCTCCCTCTCAGCTTGAAGCCGGCAGAGTGGACGTTGTTCCAAATCCCTCAAGAGTGAGGAATGAACAAAAATAAGAGGGGAGCATAACACGGACCACAGCAGATTTATTGTTATTATTATTATTATAGTTATTATTTTGTGTTAACAGAATAACTTGTAACAATGATATAAAAATAAAAATTTAAAATTTAAAAATTAGAGGCAAAACAAAACAAAAACAACAAAAAGCATGTAGTGGGCCAGATTTGGTTCATGGGCCATAGGTTTCCAATCCCTAGTGTGATGGTTAGGCTAATGTGTCACCTCGGCCAGGTAAGTGTGTCCAGGTGTTAGGTCCAGCAAGCACTGGGATAATTGTAATAACACAAGAGCATTTATGGACTTCGATCACCAGTGAGTTTACTGCGTGGACGGCTGATTACATCTGCATCAGTCAGGGAGATGGCATCAGCAATGGGTGACGCTTTTATCCAATCAGTTGGATGCCTTAAAAGGGGAAGTGATTTCAACATTCAGAGAGAATTTCCCAGCTCGTCTTTGGACAGCCAGCGTCTCCCAGAAACTCATCAAGGACCTTTCATTGGACTTTCATCGGAGCGCCTGGCTTGCAGCCTGCCTGCGGAACCTGGACTTGTGCATCCCACGGTCATGTGAGACTCTTTTAAAATCTCGTCTTATTTGCAGATATCTCCTATTGATTCTGTTTCCTGAGAGAACCCTGACTAATACCCTAGTCTGGCAGAACCTGAACTAAGAATCAGGAAACTAAATCACAGGCCTGGCTTCTATGAACTCATGTCATGTCATCAATTCAATCTGCACCTCACTTTTTTCAGTTTGTAAAATAAGGCCGATGATGTCTATCCCACCTCCCCCACAGGGTTGTTTGAGACTAAAGCGACATTACCGCGACGATCTCAGCAGCACTGGCTCAGTGGTGCAGTGGGAGCAGCTATGCCCACACAGCAGCCCTCGCCGGCGCACGTGGGCGGTTCTCGGCTGAGCAGAGCACGCTCCCTCAAGGCTCACAGGCTGGTGGGCGGAAAGAACCAGTGAGTGAAACATGCCGCATGTCAGGGGACATACAGGAAGTGCCGTGAGAAACACCAAGAAGGGAAGGGGGTCAGGAGGAAGGGGCAGGGTTTGACCCAGGACCTCCTGCATGGGAAGCAAGCGCTCCACCCCTGAGTCACGCCTGCTTCCCACCCCTGGCTTCCGCTCCACGCGAGCCGGGCTCCATGAAGTGCCAAGAGGAGCAACGTGGCCTGAATCGTGCCGCTTGCTGAAATCAGACCTCAGGGAGACAAGGGCAGAAGCAGGAAGGCCGGCCAGGAGACCCTTGCAGTCAGAGCCAAAGGTGGAGGGGCTTGGGCCAGTGGCAGTTAAGCAGGTGGAGAGAAGTGATCGGATTCTGCTCCTAGTTGGAAGGTTGAACTTCCAAGTGAGAAAGATGTCCAGAGCTTTTCACTGGAATGACAAGAGGAGGTCGCAGGGAAGGGTGGGGCTGAGAGATGAGATGGGTGGGCCAGGCGTTCCCTTGCAGACTTGTTCAATTTGAGATGTTTAGTGGACATGCAAGTGGAAATGCCGATGGGCAAGGACACACAGGCCCCACATGCCCAACTTCTCTCCCAATTCGGCTGTGGCCACTGCTCGCCCTTCTGCTTTAAGGCAGGGGCAGGAGGCAGAGGACACCCAGCTAGCGGAAGCACCCAGCATGCTACTGTGATGCACCAAAGTGCCTGCATATGCCAGTGAGAACTTCTGGAGGAAACAGGCTGTATGTAGCTCAGTGTTTCCAAGACATCAGTCACTTGCATACCTCCCTGCTAGATTCAGAGAATTGGTATTATTTAGAGACTATTTTCCTTTACATTAACTCATTCCTTAAAAATCCAAATCTAGTTTAAAATAAAATTTCATATACCAATACAAATGGAAAAGCAGTTTTTTCCTAATGCATCATAAACTGAATATGTTACAAATTAAGGGAGTTTGTTAAAAACTTGCCTTTGTTTCACTTAAAATCACCTTGTGAGTTCCACCTGTAGCGAGGATATAGGAAGCTGGAAAGAGCGTCACTTCCCCCCTAAGCACCTGTAGAAGAAAACCAGAGAAACCACAAAATGAGAACTTTTCTTGAATTCCTTAAAAGCAAATAACTCACAACTAAGGAAAGTCACCTCCTCCAAGAAGAGATGCCAGGTGCTATGCACACAGGTAAGAAAGAGCCAGGTAAATCTTTTCAACAAGTGGCTGGAGGCCCCGTGTGGAGTGTGGAGTGAGAGTACAGAATGCCTGGGAGACACACACAAGGGACATTCACGCCCGCTTGTGAGTTCTCATCCACACACCTCCACTGGGAGCTCATGAGAAAGAACGGGGGAGAGGAGAATCCCTGGGAATCTCCCACAGCGTTCACTCCGGGAGAAGGGAAGCAGTAATCTCCACAGAAAGAAGGATCCCTTCTCCCCTGTGAGCAGGGATCCTGAAGACACTGGGGGCAGGGCAGCAAACGCTGCTGCCCCTAGGGCAAACGTGGCCCCTGTGAACCTATGGTAACCGTAGCAACAGCAAAACCCAAACCCAGTCAACCCTCACTAAACTGACTCAACCCTCCACAATAAGTTGTAGCAGAAGATGAGGCATCGACTTTATCACGTCACACTGTGCTGGTCCAAGCACAATGTTCTGAGTTCAGTAAAAAATTATAAGACACACAATAAAAGCAAGGGGAAAAAAAGCCGTCCTACTTGTAGAAGACAAAGAAATCAGCCAAACCAGACTTAGATTCCCATCATTCAGACAGGGACTTTAAAACACCATGATTAGTACGTTAAAGTCTCTGGTGGAGAGTGTGGTCTACAATGTGAACTATGGTCCATGCTCAGTGGCAAAGCCCCAGGATGTGTATATCCATTGCAGGTGATGGGCCACATTAAAGAAAGATGTTTATGTGGGATGTTATGGGAGGTGTGGGAGGTGGGGAACATGGGAATCCCCGTAATTGTTGTGTAACATTTATGTAATCTAAGCATCTTATAAAATATATATATAAAATAAAATAAATAATAATTAATAAAATATGCAAACTGCTCTCTTGTAACAAAAATCTCTAGAACTTGTAATGAAAATAAAAAATATATGGTATTTTTTAAAAAAGATTTAAAAAAAAGTCTCTGGTGGAAAAGATGAACAACATGCATGAACAGATGGGGAAATTCAGCAGAGAGATGGAAAATATAAGAAATAACATGGAAACAGATAAATAATGCCTTCCGTGGGCTCTCAGTAGGCTCAACACAGCTCAGGAGAAAGATCAGTGAACTTAAAGACAGACTGGTAGGAATTAGCCAACTGAAAAACAAAGAGGAAAAGAGTTAAATAAACAGAGCAGAGCTGTGGGAGAATATCGAATGGTGTATAGCATGTAGTCAGACTCACACACAAGGAAGAGAGAACAGGATAGAAAAATATTTGAAGAGGGAAGCGGCTGTGGCTCAATCAGTAGGGCTCCCGTTTACCATATGGGGGGCCCCGGGTTCGGTTCCCGGGGCCTCCTGGTGAGGGCAGGCCCGCCTGCACGGCGTGGTTGGCTGACCCAGCGAGCACAAGCAGCAGGGGGGGGATAAATGAATAAATAAAATCTTTTAAATATATATATATATTTAAAGAGATAATGGCCAAGAACCTTCCAAAAATAATGAAAGACCTCAAACTGCAGATCCAAGAAACTCAGAGAACACTAAATAGGATAAATACCAAACAAAACAACACACACATCCTATTCAAACTGCTGAAAGTAAAGAGAAAGAGAAGTTCTTGAAGGTAACCAGAGAAGAAGACATATTAAATCCAGAGGGGCAAAGATAAGAATTACAGCAGATTTCCACCAGACACTATGTAAGAGAATTCCAAATGGAGTGTCATATTTAAAGTGTTGGGGGAAAAAATTAACCCAGATTTCTAAACCTAGCAAAGGTAGCTTTCAAAAAATGAAGGCAAAACCAAAACTTTTTCAGATATGCAAAAGCTGAGAGAATTCATTGCCAGCAGACCTGCACTGCAAGGAAGTTCTCCAGGCAGAAGAAATAAGGTATCAGACAGGAACTTGTATCTACACATGAACATTGGTGTGCAAATATCTGTTCAAGTCCCCTGCTTTCAATCGTTCTGGGTGTATACTTAGAAGTGGGATTGCCAGATCATGCGGTAATTTTATTGTTAACTTTCTGAGGAACCACAAAACTGTGTTCCACAGCAGCTGCACCATTTTACATCCCCACCAACAACGAATGAGCGTTCCTATTTCTCCATATCCTCTCCAACACTTTCATTTCCCTAATGGCTAATGGTGTTGAGTGCAAGAAAATTTTCCAGGCAGCAGAAACATGATATTGGACAGGAACTTGTATCTACCCACACAAAAAAATGAAGATCTCCAGAAATGGCAAAAATGAAGTAAGTGTAAAGTACATATTTTACATTTTTAATCACTCTAAAAGAAAACACAGAGTGCACTGTATTGTAGGGTGATAGCATAAGTGTCACCATCCTACTGTCGGCATTGCATACAAGGTAATTGGGAATTGGAACTGGAGAACTCTGTTGAAAGGGTGAGGGTCATAGTGATTGTGGTGGGGCTACACGGCTGTAAGTTATGTTTCAATTTTAAAAGCTAATGTGCAATCAATTAAAATAAATATAAGGAGACTGACTAAACTTTTAGAAAATCACCTTGTGAATCTCTGGAGGGATTGCCAAACATAAAATGGTCTTTGGCGCCTGTGCATGGGTAGTTCCTTTCTAGTAAAATGCGCCACATGGGCAGTTAGTACTTAGCAATTCATAATACTGATAGGAAAGAAGTAAGGAAACGTTCATCTCACGGACTCACGTGGTGAGAGTGCCTTCGGCAGTGGGTCTCAGCATGTCCAGTGTCGAGGCCAGTGGAGTTAGAAATGCAAATTCTTGGGGCTCATCCCAGAAGTATTGAATCAGAAACTCGGAGTGAGTTTTCATAAGACACACAGGGGGCTCTACTGCATGTGAAAGTGTGAGAACCATTGCTCTAGGAACATAAAATGAATAATTCTGGTGATCTGCAAAATTCCAGCCCAGGGGTTAGGACAATTTAAGTCAGGACTGCTGCTTTCTGTGGGGAAAGGCTGGGTCTCCTTCACTCCCTGATAATCCCTGTCAGCCAGAACACCATCCAGCACATGGAAGTAGGTCAATAATGGCTTGTTGAATAAAATAATTGTGAAAAGAGTCGTGTTGTTCACCTTCACTCTGATAAGAGAAATGCAAATTAAGCCATTCTTCGCCTACCAAAGGCTCAAAATCTAATCATCATCTGTGCCAGGGATCTTAGGAAAAAAGACACGCTCCGACATCACTACTGGGATATAAATCGGTGCAGCCTTTATAAAGGGCAATTTAATATTGGTTAAAGTAACAAGCTGATTTATCCTCTGACCCAGAAACCCCACTTCTTAGACTGCACATCACACACATGCAAGGGCGGTACCAGCTGTGCCTCCCTGTGTGGGCAGGGCAGTGGCCACGCAAGCGAAGCCTGTGTCCTCGTGGAGCCCCCGGTGTGCGCAAGGCTGGAAGAGGAGGAGGGCGTGGGGCGTGCCTGCGCCCTCACAAGAGCCACGCGCAGAAGCCTGCAGGAGCTCCTCACGCTAATGTGGACCCCCAAGTACGGGGAGGGCACCGCTGTCCCTGCGGCCCTGGTGTGCGTGCGGGGACGGCGCCGAGGGCCGGGTCAGCAGGTGGCGGGAGACTTTTCCGTTTAGGCCTCTGGGCGCCTACTGAGCACGAGACCACGTCCACGTAGCCAGTTTGTGCAGGACCTACCCAGGTATTTCGGGTGTACCCCGACGTGGAATTTGACACTGAGAGCGGACCAGGCTGTGAGGACCGCGCAGGCTCGAGACCGTAAACCACTGTCTGAGTCACACATTCAGAAACTGATGCATTTTTAACCCTGTTAAAAGCTACCCACATTTCCTGTTCAAAACACAAATTTAAAAGCTACAAATCACCGTGAAGGCCCTAATGGCGAGCAAACGGCTTTTTTTCTCAGCCCCTGCCCCAGAGCTCTGGGCAGCCCCCCGAGCCCCCCTACTTCTCAGTCCCATCCGCCCCAAAGCTGCCTTCGCTCTGCTCTGCGCCTCCCGCAGCCCTCAGGCCTCACGGCCCGCTGGGGGCTCCTGTCGCTGCTGCTGCCGCTGGCAACCACCGGCCCAGAAGCTGCTCCCGCCAGCTGTCCCCGGCTGCCTTCCCGGGATCAAGCACAGCCTGGCGCTAGCTTGCATCCCTTGGGATGCATGGCCTTTATGGCTATCCCAAAATAAACCTAAAGCACAAAACCACGTCCTCTAGAATTTCAGCTGTTCCTCTCGGACCCCTGAGCCCTGAGCCCAGGCCCCGCCTCGTCCCCCTCGGTGGCATGGCCTCGGTGGCATGACAAAGGCTGCATTCAGGGGCGTGGCACGCGGTAACAGGAGGCCCCTTCGCTCTGCCAGCGCTCCCTTGGGAGGGCCCGGCCTGTTTGTCTAATTTGAAGTGGCATCAGGAAGGCACAGGCCGAGAGCACGTCACCCCCTCAAGCACTAGCAGAGTTTCTGCCTGTGTCAGGGAGGCGATGGCCTTAAACCCAGTTGCCATGTGCTGGGCTGGCACTGGCTTTTGCCAGAGCTTTGCCTCAGTTTCCTGGCCACTCCACCCTGGATGCTGGCACCCTGCACCCCCTCCCTGTAGAGAAGGGCCCTGCAGGCCCCCCGGCTGCCCAGCCACACACTGCCTTCTTGGCCCCCAGGACCCTAAACCGAGGCGCTCTCTGCTCTGTGCCTGCAGAGATGCTCCGAGATAGAGCTCCTGCGCTTTTTTGGCTTTAGGCGACTCCCCGCACCAGCCGCCCAGCCCCTCCCCGAGTTAGGGCTCCCTCAAAGAGCACCCTCCAATGCTTTTTCAGAGCATGGGGAAACAAGCAAAGGCAGTATGGGCCCGAGTTCCCAGCCCAAGCTTTTTTTTTTTTTTTTTAAAGATTTTATTTATTTATTCATTTATCCCCCCCTTGCTGCTTGTGCTCGCTGGGTCAGCTAACCACGCCGTGCGGGTGGGCTTGCCTTCACCAGGAGGCCCCGGGTTCGGTGTTGCCCCATATGGCAAACGGGAGCCCCACTGATTGAGCCACAGCCGCTTCCCCCCCAGCCCAAACTTTACCCGACCTGGTGTCAGTGGATGATCATGAAGGACTAATTTGGGAGAATAATGATTGCTCTTTTGGGGGGCAACTTTGCGAATACGATAACATGACAAAGTGATTCTCCAGTTCCAAGCATTGTCCAGTTAGTCATCTCCACAGACGCTTCTAGCCACGATGTCCCCAGCCGCTTGCTGGGATTTTCTAATCTCCTGGAAGGTTTTCTCAGCCCTGACTCAAACTCCCAGGCTGAGTTAATGATGGGTGCAGATCGGTTTCTACCATGCTTCTCAGCGGAGCCGCTAATGGCAGGAAATACAAGGATTGTTTCAGTTTTGAAGTCCAAGTGACAAATTCAAGTTGTGGCAGAATAATATCGATTTGATTTTGATGTCCTGTGTTGCATATTCTGTGAACAATTACCTAAATTTTCTCCAGGTAGGTCTTTTTTGTTGTGGTGGTGGTTGTTTTTGAGGTACTGGGGCCTGGGCTTGAATCTGGGACTTGGAAATGGACCCGGACGTCAGCCCCACAAGATCCCATTTCTAGGTATCATCTGGTACATTCCAGGAAGTATAGGAAAAATGAACTGGAAGAAAAAAAAAGATATGGTTTCTTCAAGCATTGAAGATGTTTCTACTCCCTCATTTGGTCGTGGTTGGGATATAAACCCTCAGCGGTCAAGACATAAGTAGAACCCATTTTTAAAATGACTAGTAAAACCTTTGTTTCCAAATCTTGCAGGCTGATAACTTGGCGCGTGCACAGAGATCCCTAAAAATAATAACCAATGCCAGATCAAAAAGTGTCATTGTTCCCTCGTCCAGGTGAGCCCCAGGACCACCAGGGATGGCTGGGTGCAGGCCAGCACTCGGTCCTTACCGTGGCCCAGCAGCTGTTAGCAAAGGAGCTCCTAAAACCCTCCATCACACTCAGTGAAGGAAACAGAGTCCCTTTCCAGAAGAGGGAAGGTAATTCTTGCTACAACCCAGGCAGCTTCCAGTGGGAGTAATTACTATCTTCTGTCCTCTCACTACCACTGGCTTCTTGCCTCCTGGGGGTGCCCCGGCCAGACAACCTGTGGTGGGAGTGAGGAGTCCCGGCTCCCAAGAAGCTGGAGCTGAGAACTTTTCAACGAGGGGTGTTGCCCATGGAACCTCAGAGCAGAAACCACCCTGACGACCCCATCACCTGGCGGAGGGCACGGCCGCACACCACACACCTGGCTGTGCTTGAGGCACGGGCTCCCCAGATGGCTTGTGTGGAGGCTCCTGCACAAAGAAGCCTCCTCCTTGAAAGCGTCTTTGTCCTTAGCCAGGGCGTTTTGACTGACCCTCCATTTGTAACTACGAGGAGACGGGTGGGCAAAGATGAGGAAGATCAGCACAGCTTGTTCAGGAGAGGCCAGCTCTTCACCTGCTCACCTCGTTTCCCTCTACAGTGCACAATGCTCCTGCTGCCTTCAGCCAGGGGAAATGGGGTCATCTGTGGAGAAACGCTCAGCTGGCTACTGATCATAACTTTGGCGCAATTCATCTTTTACCAGACTCCATCCTGCTTGAAGATGAATCCAGGTGACACTCGCACCCCAAGCCTCCTCCAGGTGGTAACACTGCCTTGTGCTGATGATTTCTATGCTTAGCTCTTCAGAGTACTTTAAAAATTGAGGAGAACCCCAAGTTTCCCACAGCGGAGTGGGGCACTTGCATTGGATGTGCCCCCCAGGCGATGCTGGTGGCCTGCCAGGCTTGGGGCCCACTGCCCTTTATTTTCCAAACGCATTTTCTTGCCCTGTTCTTCTGACCTGGCACAACCACGGCTGAAGGGGTCTCGCAAGGAGTCTGAATAAAGCTGTATGCCCGCCCCCTTGAGAGCGAGCTGAGGCCCCTGGTCACGCAGACACTGACGGAGATTCACGCAGGGCTTTTCCCTGCCTGCGCTTCACAACCTCCACCTGATGCAGTGGGGTGCCCTCCTCCCATAGCCCCGGAATAACCTCCCGAGGTCACCTGGTTAGCCGGGGCACCTGGGGCTTTTGTCTGCTGCTCAGAAGCCGAAGCGTGTGTGCTCGGGGGTGCCAGTCCTCCGCTGTCCCTCCCGCACCTGCCCCTGCAATCACTGCAGTGGGGACTGAAGGCTGGACTCCGGCCTAGGCACGCCCGAGCGCCGAGAGTGGGCCGTCGGGGCAGGTCGGGGAGTGCCTGGGGGTGTCACCGCGGCTCGGCGCGTGCCACCCTCGGAAGCAACCCTGCTCCCCGACTCCCGCCTCCTCCGCCTGGCTCCGCGCCCCTACCCCCAGCTCCGCCGCATCCCTCCGTCTCCTCCCCTCTCACCTAATTCTGACCCCCCAACCCCCCCCCCTTCGCTGCGTAGTCCTCACCTCCTTCCCCCGTCTCCCGGGCCCCGCCCCCCCCTTTCCTCCCCCCCCCCCATTTCCTTCCCCCCATTTCCTTCACCCCCATCTTCGGTTCCAGTCCCGGCCCCGCCCTCACCTGCGGCCGCTCGCGCGGGGCGTGGCCGCCCCGAGGATGACAAAGCACCCGCGGGCCGCGCGGGATCCGCCCCCCGCGCCTCCGCGGGGCTGCGTCGGCCGCCCCGGCGCGGCTGTTATGGAAACCGGCCAGGCGCGCAGGAGGCGATAATGGGGCGGCCATGGCCCGGGCCGGCAGCTCCAGCGGCGCCGCGGCCGCGCGGGATCGGGCGGGGGTCGCCGAGCGGCAGGACCCCTGGGAGCTGTCCCTGGAGGAAGTGCTGAAGGCGTACGAGCAGCCCATCAACGAGGAGCAGGCGTGGGCCGTGTGCTTCCAGGGCTGCCGCGGGCTGCGGGGCGCGCAGGGCCGGCGCCGCATCCGCGACCCGGCGGACATCGTCCTGCGCAGGGACGGCTCGGTCAGCGCGCGGCGGGAGCCCGGTGAGGGTCGGGCCGGGGAGGGGTGTGGCCGCGGGCTGTGGGCAGGCGGGGTGGAGCCCGGCTGGGGGCGAGAAGCGGCGTCCAGACCCTGGAGAAGGGCTGCTGCCCCCTCCCTCGGGACCCTCCTCGCCTCCCTCTGGCTGGACCCGGAAACCGCCCTCTCCCTTTTCTGATCCCCGAGGCCCGCCCTCTCCCTCTCCCTCTGCTGGGACACGGACGCCCCACCCCATGCTCTCTCTCTCTCTCTACTGGACCCAAAGCCCCCCTCCCCCTCCCTCTACTGGATCCAGACCCCCGCCCTCTCCCCATCTCTCTCTCTCCGCTTCACCTGAAGCCCCTTCCCACCCTCACCCTCTCCCTGCCTCCTTCCCTTCTCCTCTTGCCACTGGCCCCCTCACCCCACCTGGAATCCACTGTCTCTCAGGGCCAGCTGCTCCTGGCTGCCTGCCTGCCTCTGGGCTTGTTTTCCTCAGGGAAGAAAGAGGAACTTTCCTGCGGTTGCTGAGTACTTTCAGTAAAACCAGAGCGCTCCTGGATTCTGGCTCTCCTACCACCAGCTCTCCTCAAGCTGGGGCTCGTGCAGCCCAGGATAGTGCAGCCCAGGGCCTTGTGGGGCACGGGAGTCCTTGCTGGCCACTCCAGCAGCCGTTACTTGTCCTGGGAGCCTTGCAGGACCCAGGCATTTGCGCAGGAAACAGAAGGGTCCTCTTTGTGCCCTTTTCCATGGATGCATGGGGTGCTTTGCTTATGATCTGTGTTGAGAGAAACTTGAGGAACCACATGCTTGGTCTTTCTGCTCTTAACCATTGACAGGAACCAACAATTAAGCCCTTGAAAGATGTTTCAAGTCTATTCAGAATTGTGTTTGTGATTTTTTTTTTTTTTTTTTTTTTACCATTTTTTTTTAAAAAAAAAAAATTTTTTTTTCCACTGGAGAACTGGAGTGCTGGTATAGGGCATATGATGCTATTACCCCAAAAGTTGATATCCTGTTGGAGACAACAAAAGCAGGCTGTGGGTTTGCAGAAACACTCATGGACAGGCTTCATGGCAGGGTGGGGTGGGAGTGAAGGAAGGGAGGCAGACGAGGGCAAAGCTGGCTGAAAGTGACAGTCCTGGGTTGGTTTTATAGCCAGGGCTTCGGCTGTGCCTGTGGCCCAAGCACCACTTTATCCTCAAGGCCCTTCCTCCTAGGGGGTCCAGCTCCCACTCCCACATGTCTGCTGTGTTACAATTGTGAGTTGCTGTATTTTTGCACAGAAAGTACCAACACATCCGTCAGGTGAAAATAATAAGAGTAGGCATGCAAATGGCATTCCTCCCATTTTATAGTTGGGTAAACTGAGGCTCAGAGGGGTTAAGAGACTTGCCCAAAATCGTACCCAAAGTGGCAGCGTTTGGATCCAGCGCTCATGCTACGCTGTCTTCAAAGGCTGGATGAGAGAGCAGGGGCTCCCTGACCTGGCCTCACCTGTGGGACCCTCCTGTCTGCATTTTCAGAGAAAGCCTGCTTTTTTTTTTTTTTTTTTTAAGATTTATTTATTTTACTGATTTTTTTAATCCTCCCCCCGCCCCAATGTTTCTCTCGTCTGTCTGCTCATTGTTTGCTCACCTTCCCCAGGAGGCACTGGGAGGCGAGTGCCCAGCGGCCTGAGCCACATCTGCTCTCCTGGTGATGTGCTTTTATCCTGAAGCTGTCGTCTTCTCCTTATGAGACCAGCATGTGCCCCTCCCCACCCCTGGAGATAAAGGCCCTAGGTCATGGTGAGGCAGAGCGGGCCAGACTCACAGGTCCTTCCAGTTAAAGATGGAGAAACTGAGGCACAGAGCAGCTAAGTGCTTTGCCGCCAATCTCAGCAGTGGGTTAGAACTGAGGACTCTTGCATTCCCTAACATAATGAAGGGAAGCTGTCCTGTCGGCCACCTCCCCATTCCCCCTGGAATCTAACAGCCCTTCCTTGGTCAGGTGGCCCCGGCAGCACTTCCTGCAGGTGAGAGCTGCCGTCACCTGTGGGGCTGGCTTGAAATCTAGGCCAGGGTTCATGGCTCCCGCATGCCTTCCTGGGGAGGTGCCTGGCCTCCCCATTGGCTCAAGGAGGTCCAGGCCATGTTCCATCCAACATGATCTTTGGTTTCTGTTCGTAAATGCATCTCATAAAGGTCCTGGAGGTTTATGACTTACTGCCTCTGAAAGATCTAGGAGCATTGTTACACTGAACTTTCTCTTCTGTCCTTTTTGAGCTTTTTGAGTTGACTGTCTCCACAAAGGTGTTTCTCTAGGGCTTGAGTGAGAAGCGAATTCACCAAAAGATGCATATTTATTTCTGTAAAGAGCAGTCAGAAAAATGTCCAAATTTGGCTCATTTGCTTTTGGTTCTCATTTTTTGACTCTGAATTTCTCAGCATTTTATGTGGGCTCTCAGTACACTTACGAAGTTCTGGCAAATCTAGGTATTAAGTAAATGTTTAAAATAACTTTGAAAAATTCAGTAATGAAACTAAACTTTTGCAGGGTGAGTAATATCTTAGCATGTAGGTGGCAATGCTTCTCCCCTCTCCAAGCCAAGTGGGGAAAAGTGACCAGAATGATTTCCTAATCTTTGACATGAAGGCAGCTTCAGAAATTGCTTGGAAGATATTTTTGGTGGGAAAATGGAAAGCGTACCATCTGAACTTATTTTTAGGAGGCCATTATTAAAACCTCATGGTGGGAAAGGCTTGCTTCCATTTCCCGGGTGCTGCAGGGAGGTGCGCTAATTACCTAAGGGCAGGGGGCCCTGGAATTGTCCGCTGGGAATAAACGCTGCCTAGAGCTGGGGCCACCACCCTTGCTGGAGGCGCTCTGGGGGCTCCCTCCCCTGCTGGCCCGCCTTCTCCCGCTGCCTGCCCAGGTAGCACCCGTGGCTACCGAGGCGAGTCCCTGGGCTGCTGCTGCCCCTGGGGCGCCCAGCAGACCTCGCACTCGCTGCCAGCCTCTGGGGCTCCTGGCCGGCCCCTGCAGGATGGCCTTGTGCCACAGCCTTTCCTCTCTAAATGGCTCTCCGCACAGGTGTGAGCGAGCAGATGTTGGGGCATTCGCCTTCCCTTGTGGCTCCTTTCCTGGGCTTCTCCCAGGAGGCTGCTGTCCACGCCGCCCCCTCCCCCGGCCCGCCCCAGGGCTGGGGGGCCTCCGAGCTGTGGCTCTTTGCTTTGTGCGCCCTGTGGGGTCACCCTGGGCTGGCCCTCCAGCCACGGGCAGACATGCCGCTCCCTCCTGAGCACCAGCCCTCACGTGGGGGCTAGCTGAGCTGCCGCACAGCCGTGGACCCCGCTCCGCGCTCGGCAGAGGAGAGGGAGCCTTGAGCAGCTGAAGGCCTGGTGAGGTGGAGCCTGGCCTGTCCTAAGTGGCGGAGCCCGCTGGAGCTCAGGGCGGAAGGCCAGGGATGGGGAGCAGGGGGACTGGGAGCGCAAACCCGCGGCCCACCGTGTGGCCTCAGGCGTCCCCTGAGCCCCTTGTGCCTCGGTTTCCTGTCTGAGGTGGAGTCGCCAGGGCACCTGCCTGGCACTCAGCGGCGAGGCCTCGGGCACCGGCGCAGCCCCTGGGTGTGTGGTCGGGTGTGTCAGCAGATAGCGTCACCCGGGGCAAGTGTCCCGGGGGGGGGGTCCCTGGGCCACTTGTTTGCTCTCTCGGCACTGGGGAAACCGCTGAGGGCTGCAGGGGCAGCACAGTGGCCCTGGGGCTGGCCAGGCCGCACGGGGCCATTTAGGAGGGCCTAGAGTCTTAAGCGTCCTGGGAAGCAGGTGCAGCTCAGCGGCCGAGCCCCTGCTTCCCATGTACGAGCTCCCCGCTCAATCCCTGCTGCCTCCTAAAAAGAAAAGCAAGCTGGGGGCTCACTCGAGGTTTGGCTGCCGGTGGTGGAGCCCTGGGCTGCCACCTTCGGGGAAACTCCCCGCTCAGTTGTCTAGGAAGGGGCCGCTGGAGCCTGTGGGCAAGCCGTGGCGGGCGGGTGCTCAGGGACCGTGCTCACAGCCTCTGAGGACTGGCCCCGGGACGTGGCCCGTTTGAGCAGATGTGCCTTTGGGAGCATCAGGACGCTGTGGCTCAGCTCTGCTCACTCGCCCCAGCTTCGGGGGAAGCCTGGCCTGCAGGTGGTCCCAGCCCCGGCCCTCCCGGGAGGCGGCCCAGGCAGGCGTCCTGCCGGACGGCGCTGGGAGGCAGCGCAGTTTAAAAGGAGGGCGCCTGCGTCCCTGGGCTGCAACCCATCTCCACAGACAACACATTTCTTCTCTCACAGTTCACGGGGCTGAAATGGAGGTGTCGGCAGGGCAGAAGCAGGGCAGGCTTCTCCAGCAAACTTCCTGCTCCTGGAGCCGCCTCCGGCTCGTGGCCACTCCTCCGCCTTCAAAGCCCATTCCTCTGGCTCTCTCTGCCTCCCTGTCCACTCGCAAGGAGCCTTGTGGTGACACTGGGCCCATCAGGTGATCCAGGGCACTCCCAGGGTCAGCTAAGGAGCAGGTCAACCCTCCCTCACAGCTCCAGGGGTCTCGGAGTGAACATCTTTGGGGGTTGGCTGGACATCTGCCTGCCCGATTCACTACCCGATTCATTCTCCATCTTGGTTTTTTATGCATTTCAAAAGAAACGCAGGCGCCAGCACGCTTCCTCTAAATATTTCAGCACGCGTGTTATTCGATATTTGTTTATAGGTGTTTATTTTGATGTAAAATGTACACACATTGAAATGCATCACTGGCAAATCCAACCCTCCCCTCTGCACAGACTTCTGTCCGGCCCTGGGTCCCAGTCCCGTGGACCTGTGGGGCCCAAGTTGCCTACGCACGTGCCTCCGACCAGCCCAAGGGCCCCTGTCCCCTGTGGTGGGCGAGAACAGAGTGGCAGCCTCTCCTTGGATTCTGGCTCCCGGGTCTGGGGTGGGCCTGGGACTCTGCATCTGAGCCGACCCCAGCGCTGCGGGTCTGGGAACTCCACCGGGACCCGCTGCCCATGTGCCTTACCGGCCACACTCCCAAAAGGTGGCCCCAGCTCGTGCCTCCTCCAGGCCCCGCAGGGCTCATTCCATCATCCAGTGACTTCGGTGACCAGTGAGGGGCCAGCCAGGCTGCCTGGGCAGCATCGCAACTGTGCACCTGCAGCCCCTGACAAGCGCCAGGCAGAGTGCAGCAAGGGGCTCTGAGCAGAGCGGGGAGGGCTGAAGCTTCTGGAGAAGCCGATGTCATCCTAGGGAGCCGCGAGGGGTGGGACTGGAGCCAGGAAGACTGACACTGGCTCCTTGAACAGAGCGCCTGGTGTTTGCCAAGCAAACACGCCACTTCCCTGCTTCCCCGGCCACGCCTTCCTCCGGCCTCAGTGCTTTGACCCGCCTGTTTCTGAAGCCCAGTGCTCAATCCAGGGCGTCGCTTTCTCTATTTAAGTTTTAAACTTAATTTCCTGACAATGGAACCAGCACTAATCGATGGTTTGCTTTCTCTGTTAATCCTTAAATAGCCTGTGTGGCCGGCCATGGCACAGAGAAGTCCAGCAACTTGCTCAAAGCCACACAGCAGGCTGATGCTGAAGTCCACGCATGTTCCCCTCCCGGAATTGCCAGTGCGATCCAGGGGAGGGTGTGCGGTGCCTTCCTGGCACGCACACGCCCTCGTTTCTCGGCTGCCATTCTCCCACGCACACCTCCAGGTCCACAGGGCACACTGACGAGCGCCCTTCCTGCCGCATCCCCAGCCATCCTCTCGCAGACCACAAGCAGCGTGAGCTTGGCACGCGGGGAAGCCGCCCCCCGGCGGATGGGGTGCTGCCCTCTGAGCAGCCCGCCCGGGGGTCCTGGGCACCGCGCTCTGCCCCGCAGCCGCAGTGCCCTGCTTGGCTCCTCGGTCGCTGGCCTCCGTGGATTCGCCTTCTCTGAGTCAGGAGGGCCGCGTCCTCCCGGGGCAGTGCCTCCACCAGCATCGAGGGCGCCCGCTTAGCGCAGCCGTGGCTGTCTGGCCACTGTGTTCGGCCAGAGACGTGGACAAGCCACAGAGTCCGCCCTCTGTGGCTTCGTCGGGCTGCGTCGTGTGGGCTCCCGCGGCCAGTCAGGGCCGGGGCACCCCACCACGTCCTCAGGAGCATGCAGACCTCGCACCTCGGGGAGGGCTTTGCTGCTCCTCACTTGCTCTGAGGGCACGGCGGGGGCTAGGCCGTGCAGGTGGCCCCACCCTCAGGAACCCCTGTGCACAGGGGGTGCGTCCCCTTGGGGCTGCGGAAGCCCCTGCCGGCGCCTCGCTCCTCCAAGCACAGGGAAGCCCCCAGCGTCTCCATTTCTCGCCATTTGTTATTTCACACAAAAGAAACAGAAGTGGTTCGCCGTCCTCTCGGTGAGGAGGCACCGCCGAGTGATTGCATCACTCGCTGTCTGCAGAGCTCAGGGGTGGGTTGGAAGCCACGCTCCTGGGCCAACGTGGCGCTGGCGGACTGAGCGGTGGGCACGCGGGCGTGGCGGTCTCATGACGCCCATGGGAAGGCTGCTGGGCCCGGCTGCAGGCTGCGTGGCCCTGTCAGCTCAGCCCCTCCCCGAGCCTCAGCTGCCCCTTCAGCACCCCAAGACTCCCAGGTCTGGGCAGCGGGAAGCACCTTTGGCGCAGGATGCTCGATGCTGGCACAGCTTTCTCGGGGACCAAGTTGACTACCTAAGCGTTAAGTCTTCCGCCCGACAGCGTCCTGCTCCCGCCAGCCGCGGACGCTCAGCTTCCCTCCCTGTCCTTTGCCTGGTCTCCTAGCTCCTCCATCCGCTCTCGCTCCCGTTTCTCCCGCCTCCCTTTTGCCCCAGTCCAAGCTCAGCCACACGCGCACGGGCCACGTGGGATGGCCAGTCGCGTTCGGACGCCTCGCTGCTCACTTTTGTTTCCCCCCTGACGCAGGGGCGAGGGGCTTCCTGCTATGTTCATGGCCCACCCAGCACAGACCCTGATCCTCCTGGCTCTTGATAGCATTTTGGAAGCCCCTGTGGAGGCGGCAGTTGCGAAGAGCAGGCGATCCGTGGTGCGTGCTGGCGTCTGTCCCACTTTGTTCCAGAAGGGAGTTGGGGTGGCTGAAGCTCCTGCCTTGGGCACACCTTGACACGTGCTCGCTGCGTGCGTCATTCAAGGGCGGGCGCAGGAGGGACGGGCCTTTCTGCGTCTTGTCCGCTGTGGCGTCTTCCGGTGGCTCGGGGCGGGGCCGGAGCAGATTCTGGGTTCCTGGCTCGGCTTTGCTCCGCTGCCACCACCTCCTAGCGGAGCTGTTGAGCCCCCACCTGTGGTCACGAGGGTGGAGCGAGCACAGGTGAAGCGCTGCCCGGAGCCGCGCGGCGCAGGTGCCGGCTGGAGAAGCAGCCCGCCTCCCCGCCTCTCTGGCTGCTGTCTCGGAGGCGCATAACCTCAGCTCTTGGCATCTGAGGTTTGAAGCAGGGGGGCCTCCCTGCCCTCCACCTGCTTCGTGCTCCTTGAGTCTTGCCTCCCCGGAGCCCGTGGGGACCTGCGGCTCTGATTGCCCTGTGGGGCTGCAGGGGCTCCCTGCAGGTGGGGGCCACGTCTGACCCCTGGCCGCTGTGCCCCGGTCTGTCCGGCTGACCGGACTGTTGCCCTGCGGTCAGCCTCCTGGTGCTCCCATGGAGACTTTGGGGTGCACGTGAAGGGGGCATGGTGAGTGGGCCGCCCCGTACGCTGGGGTCCTGGGGTTGCCACGGGCTTGCCTTGACCTGCTCCTTCCCCTCCTGCCTTGCAGAGCCCGTGACGACGGAGATGCTGCCCGCCAGCGCCGAAGCCCAGGTACTTTTCAGTGACTCCATGCGAACTGGCGGTGGGTTCACATGACGCTGTCTGTGACGCGCGTGAGGCTACGTGATGCTCAGCGGGCCCCTGACGGAATGCTCGAGGAGCTTGCTCGAGGGGCCCCGGGGGGTGCGGGGCGCCTGTGGCCGCCAGCAGTCCTACCCAGCCTCTCTCCTCCCTCACTGCTGAAGCCCCCCCCGCCCCAGGCCGCACCCGAGGGCGATGCATCTAAGTTCTCGCCCCTGGCGTCACGAAATGCACCTGCAGCTCCCTCTCTCCCTGGCTCAGCCACGCACGCACGCTCCCTGGAGCCCCGAGGTCCAGGCTGTGGATCGGGCAGGGCTGCCGGGTGCTCGGGCTTCCGCCACCCGCCCAGATTCCTCTCTGTGGGAAAGCAGGCACTCCCTGCCTTCCAGCGGCGCAGACGGGCCCCGAGACACTGTGAGCAAGCTGCTGTCAGAGTAGAGGCTGGGGTGGCGGCGAACCCCTCAGCCCCCCGTGCTGGCCACGGCCAGGAAGACGTCAGTGGGGCGGGGGCAGCGCTCACCGTCCCCGAGGCCCTCCAGAGTTTGTGGTCTTGTGTGAGAGAGAGAGTCGGGGCGCACCTCCCCCCAAGGACCTGCAGGGAGCTGTGAGGCTGAAGGAGCCTCCTGCTTCTGGGACCAAGAACGTATTCATTGGCAGTAGTGCCAGCTGTGCCTCCTGCCAGTCCATTTTCCCAAAGAACTACAAAATGAGCTGGCCCCTCCCTGGCTGGGTCCGTCTTTGTGCTGGAAGAGCCGGGCAGGGCGTCTGCCCGCTGGAGACCCACTGGGCCAGGGAACTCCTGCCTGGCCCGGCCGAGCCTGCTGGTGCCCGCTGGGCAGCACGCCTGGCTTGACTCCTGATTGTGGGGTGTGCCTGGGAGCTGGCAGGAGGGCGGTGGCTCCCCGCACTGAGGCTGACCCCGGCCCAGTGTTTCTGCAGGACAGAGAAGGCCGTGTCCTCAGCCCTCACCCCCGCAGGTGCGGGATTTCACCACCTGCTCTCGTCCAGCGAGCCCCTGGGCGGGCGCTCAGGGGACCAGGCTCAGAGGCTCGGCCTGGGGCCTCAGCCAGGAGGGCCCTGCGGGGACCAGACGCAGGGCCCAGTGGAGTGGACGTGGGGTGAGGGCGTGGCCCTCGCAGCGTGGGGGTGCCTGGGGTCCGTCCCTGGGCCGCACGGCACAAGGCTCAGAGCTCGGGCAGGCGGCAGGCCCGGGCCCCGAGCGCGGTGGCCGAGCAGCCTGACTGCTCAGGACCTCTGCCACTCACCTGCAAGACGAGGGGTCTTCTCGTTGGGTGGTTGCAAAGGGCTCGGCATTGTGCCTGACGTACGAGGAGAGCTGCTGGGGTCTTTATTTTTATTTTTTTTTAAATAAGATTTATTTAGTTATTTATTTTTATCCATTTTTAACCCCCCACCCCCGTGTTTTGCTGTTTTGTGTCCATTCGCTGGGCAATTCTCTGGGTCTGTCTCCTGCCCTCTCCTCTCATCCTTCTCCTCCTGTCTTCGCCAGGATTTGATCCTGGGAACCTCTGAAGTGGGAGAGAGGTGTCCTACGGCCTGCGCCACCTTAGTTCCTGGTTTTTCGGTGTCTCTCATCTTGGCTCTCCCTTGTGTCACTCTCCTGTTACGGCATCATCTTGCTGCATGTCTTGGCGGGGCCTGGCACACCCGCCTGCAGGGCCTGGGGGCCCACCAGCTCACGGGTCCTGGTGGCCTGCGCACCTTCTATATTTTTCTTTATTTTACCGGAGGGAGGTCCCGGAGATCAAGCCCAGGTCCCTCCATCTGGGAGACGGAGGTCCAACCACCCGAGCCACATCCACCCCCCCCCTGCTGTTTTTATTTGTCTATCTTTTTCCATCCTGGTCAAATAAGGGAAAATTTAAAAGCCCTTTAAAACAGAAAACAAAATGCTGTTTGCCCGTTCCTCAAAAAGTTGAACGGAGAATTACCATATGATCTGGTGATGCCACTCTCCCAGCTACACCCAAAAGAATTGAAAGCAGGGCCTCCGAGACTTGTGCACCAGTGTCCACTGCAGCCCAAAGGGGGACGGCCCAAGTGTCCATGGCCTGATGCACAACATGCAGCTGTAACGAGGAATGACGCTCTGATACCTGCTGCAGCACCGAGGAAACGTGGCGACACGCTGCGTGAAAGAAGCCAGGCACAGCATATGATTCATTTGAAAGAAATATCTAGAATAAGCAAATTCACAGAAAAAGTGATTCGAACTTAAAAAAAAAAAAAAGAATAAGGAGAGAAAGTGGTTAAAGCCTGCCCCGGGCTGGGGAGTTGCTGCTTACAGAGGTGCTGTTTGGATAATGGTGCACAGCATCATCCATGAACCAAATGCCACTGAATTGTGTCCTTAAAATGGTAAATTTTAAGTTACATACAATTTATCACAATGAAAAATAGTAAAAAACAAAAAAAGTCAACCCAAAGTGCTACGCAAGCCAGAAGTGGAGGCCAGACTGTGTTCGCCCTCAGAGTCCCTGGGCTGCCGGCCAGGGTGGGCAGGGAGCGGGCGGCGCTGGAAGCCCATAGATATGCGCTGGCACCTCCCCAAGCACCCCAGGACGCGGCTGCTCCCGGGTGCCGCGGCTCCCGGATGCAATGTTCTGTGGCCAGGAGAATGGGAAAGGAGGAGTGAAAAGGTGCCTCCTGCAGGACTTCACAGTTCTGCTTCTCAGAAACCTTCTTGTGGAGGCTCAAAACCACTGGCCTCGGGGCTCAGGCCTGAACTGGGCACCTGGGCCCTTCTCCCGCCCTCTCAGGTACTCTTGTTTCTCGGGGTTTTTAAAAACCTACATGCACTGAAAAGTAACGTGTAGTTTTAAATATTTAAGTGAGAGGATGTCATTTTTTTATAAGTACAAGTGTCAAGCTTATTTCTTTTTTTTTTTTTACCCGGAGGTCCCGGGGATCGAACCCGGGTCCCTCCATATGGGAGACGGACGCCGAACCAGTTGAGCCACATCCGACCCCCTCAAGCTTATTTCTTATTTATAGTTGAGCATTTATTCCAGTAGCATTGTTGGACAGTCTCTCCCCAGTGGTTTAAAACGCAGTGTGTCTTAGAGGAAGTGCTACTGTACAGGTGAGCTGTCACTCTCCTTTTTAAAACCCGCTTTATTGGGGTCTACTTTACAATGGAACGTAAACACTTTGTGCAGTCCAGTGACCCTTGACCTATGTATACACTGCACAACCGACACAATAGTCGGGCACAGTCTGTGTCCACAGGTGCCCCTGCCCCGGGCAGCCCTGAGCCCCAGCCCAGGCTCCCAGGCTCTCCGCCGCTCCTCTGTCCGGTCCGCCTGGCGCTGGGCACGTGGGCATCCTTCCTTGGACTGGGTGTGGTTCTCCACCCCTTCCTGCAGGACCAGCCTCAGCGCAGGTCGTTTGGGCAGTTTCCAGGTTGGGGCGTCACAGGTCCCATGTGGACTCAAGTTTCTGTTTCTCTTGGTTAAACACTTGCGGCGGGGGCGGGGGCGGGGGCGGGGCTCAGTCACGTGGTCCACACTTGTTTACCTTTGGGAGAATCTTGGCTTCCGTCTGGGGAGCGCACTTGCCTCCTGTGCGTGGCACCGTCGCAGTGCGGAGCGTGGCCTCGGCCGCAGCCGCTGCCCCCCTCCCGCCTCCTGACCACCCCTGTGTCCGCAGATGGTGCAGGCGCTGGGCTTCGCCATCTACCGCGCGCTGGACTGGGGCCTGGACGAGAGCGAGGAGCGCGAGCTCAGCCCGCAGCTGGAGCGGCTCATCGACCTCATGGCCAATAGCGACTGCGACGACGGCGGCTGCGGGGCCGACGAGGGCTACGGGGGCCCCGAGGAGGAGGAGGAGGCCGAGGGCGCCCCCCGCGCCGTGCGCACCTTCACCCAGGCCATGCGCCTGTGCGCCGCGCGCCTGACCGAGCCCCGGGGTGCCCAGGCGCACTACCAGGCCGTGTGCCGCGCGCTCTTCGTGGAGACGCTGGAGCTGCGTGCCTTCCTCGCCCGCGTCCGGGAGGCCAAGGAGGTGCGGGGGGCGGGGGGGGGGGGCAAGGGCGTGGGGAGAGTCTGGAGACCTTGGGGAGATGAGGGGGTTTGTGATGTCTCCTCTCGCTTCACAAAAAGTGTTCTTGAACTGATTCCACCAAAACCGGCTATAGAGGCTGTGCCTTTCTTTTCCTCTAACCAGAAAGGCTTCCTGGCCATCTCCCTGCCCTCGGGGCCCAAGCAGCCCTCAGGGGTGTCCTATTGGACTAACGGGGTCTGGGATGCATCACAGGATGGGCTCTCTGAGCCACCCAGCGCTCGTCTCTAACTGAGGGGTGGGCTGAGCGTGGCTGGTTTCCTGGCGCTCCCTGGCTTGCACCCCCCCCCCAGCAGCTTACAGGTGTTCTTCTCCTACTCTCTGCCATCTTGCTCTGAGGTCAGTCTTTGTTCTGTCGGTCAGTTTCTTATCCAGACCACTTTAGCAGGAGTAAACGGCTCTAGAGGTCAAGCAAGTGGAAGTTTGGGGAACTCAGGTGGGAGGCGTGGCCGGGCTGGCGTGGCCTGGTGTTTGGGGCAGACACAGCCCACTGAGGGGCGTGCGTGGGCACCCTCCAAGCCCTCTGCCCATGGGGACGGTGGGTCCCGCTCAAGGACTGTTACTAAATTCCACACCTTGTGCTGTCCCGAGTCCTGGCAGCATTTCCTGGCGTGTCCCAGAGCTGTCTGGCTCGAGCAAAGCCAAGGGTAACTGGTTCTGCCAGGTGTGGGGTGGGGGGAGGGCTGCATGCTAGAGGCAGGTGCTTGGGTGGGGGGTGCTGGTGAAAAGCAGGGGTCCCAGGCAATCCAGGCAGCCAGTCCAGCAGCTTTACGCAGATGCTCAGGAGCTGCCCACAGGCCCTGGCGTTCTTGGGCCTTGGCCTGTGCTGGCATGTCCCAGGTCACTGAGCACAAACCTGCACCTTACCCCCATCCCCTCCTCACCGCCGAGCCCCTGCCGTGCCTTCCAGATGCTGCAGAAGCTCCGGGAGGATGAGCCACAGGCAGAGAAGCCCCTGGCGGAGCTCGACCACCTGGGACACGCGGACTGGGTGAGGCGCCGCCCCTCGCCCCATGACCGAGACGCAGGGCGAGGCCAGGCCGGCGCACGCCTGAGGCCGTTTTCTTCCCGCGGGTGCAGGCCCGGCTCTGGGTCCAGCTCATGCGGGAGCTCCGCCACGGGGTGAAGCTGCGGAAGGTGCAGGAGCAGGAGTTCAACCCGCTACCCACGGAGTTCCAGCTCACGCCCTTCGAGATGCTGATGCAGGACATCCGCGCCCGGAACTACAAGCTGCGCAAGGTCATGGTGAGCGGCGGCTGGGGCTGGGGCCTGGGGCGCGCCCGGGGGCGCGGCCGGAGGGGGCGTGGCCCGGGCCAGACAGAAGCTGCAGCCCTGGCTATGAGCCAGGGCTCCCCTAAGATGGGCGCCCTTGGTGGGCGCAGCTGCCAGCTCCGGCTGTGAGCCACCCAGCGCCTGCCCACGCTGCCCGACCCTCAGCCTTGCTGTCCCCCTGTCCCCCTCCAGGTTGACGGGGACATCCCGCCAAGGGTGAAGAGGGATGCGCATGAGCTCATCCTGGACTTCATCCGGTCTCGGCCCCCCCTCAAGCAGGTGCGGCCCACCCAGGAGGTGTCTCAGCACCCCCAGCCGAGGGACTGGGCTCCCTCCTGACTGCGGGCTGGGCCGTGGGAGCTTGGTCCTCATGGGAGGTCTCCCTGTCGCCGGGCTGGCCCCCTCTCCCCTGCCCCTCGGAGGCTCCACAGACCCCGGCAGGACTCCCTGTCTGCCCCCCGATGCCCAGTGGCCCAGGTCACCTCCCCTGTCCTCGCAGGTCTCAGAGAGGAGGCTTCGCCCCCTGCCGCAGAAGCAGAGGACCCTCCACGAGAAGATCCTGGAGGAGATCAAGCAGGAGCGGAAGCTGCGGCCAGTGGGGAGCTCATGCTGGGGCGCCCGAGGTGAGGGGGTGCCTGACCCCCCTCTCCCCCTCTCTCCCTTCCCCCCTCTCCTGGTGGGGTGGTGAATTTAAGCTTGATGCATGTGAAGCTCTGGGCATATTCTCTGGGGGGTAGGTGTGGGCCCCGCCCCCACCCAGCCCCTGTCCTGCCGCTGTCCACTCACTGACCTTCCCCTCCCTGTAGGGTTCGGCTCCCTGCCCCTCCCTCACTCACTACCCCCGCCCCCAGGGTTTGGCTCCCTGCCCTGCATCCTCAACGCCTGTTCAGGGGATGTCCCGTCCACTTCATGCATCAACCTGTCCCTCACGGATACCGGGAGCAGTGCCCAGCGCCCACGGCCCCGGGTCCTTCTCAAGGCACCCACCTTGGCCGAGATGGAGGAGATGAACACATCTGAGGTCAGAGCTGCTGAGGTTCCTGAGAAGAGACCCAGGAGCAGACGGGAAGCAAGGCACTGGGTGAACTCAGGGAGTAGAAGGGGGTAGCATCTGGCTTTGTACATGCCCAGTGCCCATCGCCCATGTCCACTGCCCGGTGCCCACTACCTGGCACACACTGGCCACGTCCACTGGGCTGAAGGGCCAGTGGGTGCTGCAGTCAGGCCTTGCTCTCCTTTGCAGCTGGTGCCTGACGTGGGCTGGCCACGGGGCGTGTTCTCATTTCAGCCTTCAGAAGGGCAACTTGGGGGCGGTGGCCTTGGCCACCTCTTCCAGCATTAAAAATGGCCAAAGAGGATGGAATCCGTTTTCTCAGGGCTGGGAGCCCGGCAGCAGGCCATCGTCAAGGAGGGCCACATGCTCCCGGCCCCACTGCTCTCCTCTGCACGTGGCACCTGCTGGTCCCGGGCTCAGGGCCGATGCCATGGCTGGTGGCTGTCTGGGGCCATCCAGCACAAGCCCTGTCCTCTCTAGAACTTTCCGGAATGCCTTAGGGAAGGCCTTAGTTACGGAGATTCTTGCCTGCCCAGGAGGGCTTGGGCTGGGTGGGGAGGGGAGGGCGCGAGCCGCGTGGTCGGGGCGCAAGCACCCGGTCTGGCGTCTGCAGGAGGAAGAGTCCCCGTGTGGGCCGGTGGCGCTGAAGCGGGACCGCTCCCTCTCAGAGCAGGACCTGGCCTGGCTGCACAGCGAGGTGGCCCCCGGCCCGCAGTCAGCGCAGACCCCGGGAGGGGAGGAGCTGCCCGCCCGGCCACGTGCAGTCAGCGAGCACCCCTGGAGGCCTCGCATCCAGGAGCATGGCGAGTGCTTCTGCGCCGTCCCTCTTCCTCGTTTAGAGGCCCAGCCCTGACTCCCTCAGCCCTCGGGCAGGCGGCCCCACCGTCTTTTTTAACTTGACTTTAAAAAACGAAATACATGTTCACGTCCCACCTGGCCCAGCAGACAGCAGGGCCGAGGCCCATCCCTGGGGACCCCTCCCACAAGGAAAGCAGGGGACACGGTGCTACTCCCCGTGTTTCCTCGAGGGGTCGTCGCTTCTGTGGCGAGTGGCCATGGGCTGAGGCCCAGGCCTCCTTTAGCCCATGCCCACGGGGGCCTGCAGCCTTGTCCCAGCACTGGCTCCAGGGGTCCCTGCCTTGCCTCTGAGCTGAGCGTGGAGGAGAGGGTCCACCTTTAGGGCCAGGGGACCTGACAGGGCCTCTGTCCACCTCAGGTTCTTGCCCTGCGAGCGTTTGGGCCTGCCCTGACCCCAGCTCCCCCCAGTGCAGCAGCCTGGGCCCAGCAGAGGAGACGCCCGAGGCTACTGCCCAGGACAGCCAAGCCAGGCACCTGTGGCTGGTGAGTGAAAGACGTGCTTCAAGTGCAAGTTGCCTCGACCGGGCTCAGAAAGCTCTCTGCGTCAGCCTTGGGAAGGGGTCTCTCGAGTGCCCACCCACATGCCCCCAGGACCGACACTGGCTGGTCTCATAAGCAGGTGGCTGAGCTGCTGCCTCTGGGCACAGGTGGTCTTGGCTGCCCTTCTTGGGGACGCTGCGGCCCCAATGCCCGGGAGGGACACCTGAGTCCTGGCCTGCTCCTGGGGGTCAAGGCAGACAGTGACCCTGACACGCTGTGCCCTGAAGGCCGCACGAGTGGCAGGGGGAGCATTTTATCAGATCAAGGGTCTTGACCTCTGGCCTGCCCCTGCCGGGGCACTCGGCCTCTGTGCCCTCAGCTTCACCACCTGTGAGTTTTGTCTGCCCTGTAATTGTGGGGAGCCTACACTTGCTCTCTTGAGGCCCCACTAGGACCTGCGCTTCAGTCTCTGACTCTCTTAAATGAGGTCAGGGGACCTGCAGGTGTGTGGCCTGTTAGATGCCGTTGTCATTCCCCTGAGGCTCATCGAGATCAAGAGGCTCAAATGAGAACAGATGTGGAAATGCACTGGGAAGTACAAGTGACGTGTGAGCGTGTAAGGGAGGTGGGTGGGGTGGGAAAGCCTCACCTGCAGCAGGACCTGCTTCCAGGAGAAAGCGTGGACGAGCTGGTGAACAGGGAGTTTGATGGACTCAGGCTTGAAGGGCCTCTTCCCCGAGCTCCTGGTGAGCAGCAGCCCCTCGACTCTCCTGCCCCCAGGAGTTCAGCCACCCCGTGGAGAGCCTCGCGCTGACCGTGCAGGAGGTGGTGGACGTACGCCGGGTGCTGGTGAAGGCCGAGATGGAGAAATTCCAGCACAACAAAGAGCTCTACAGCAGCCTCTGGAAGGGGAAGGTGAGGGGCTGGGCCCCAGGATGCTGGAAGCCCTGGGGGGCCCCAGGGGGCTTCGGACAAACTCGACTCTCACCAGGCCTTTCCTGACAGATATGCTGCTGCTGCCGCACCAAGTTCCCGCTGTTCTCCTGGCCGACCACCTGTCTCTTCTGCAAGAGGTGAGCCTTCCTCACAGCGCCTTGCTGTGAGTTAGCGTGGGGCGGGGAGACGAGGACCCCCGGGCTAGTGCTGCCCAAGGGAACTTGGACGGGCGTGCTCTGTCACGCGCTGGGGCTGCTGAGTCCCTGAGATGCGTCTGCTGTAACCGAGGAGAAGAATTTTCAATTTTATTTAACTGAAGTGAATCTTAATTTAAATAGCTAGGGGACTTCTGCTTTTAGCCACGTTGAGTAACAGATTTACCCTTCCACTTGAATCAGCCACAACAACAAACTCAGACAAAGGAACAAAACAAGGCTTTTTTTTTTTTTTTTTTACCGGGAGGTCCCGGGTATCGAACCCGGGTCCCTCCATATGGGAGACGGACGCCCAACCACCTGAGCCACATCCGTCCCCCAAAACAAGGCTTTTTAAGACATTGGACATGAGGCAACAAATGGGAGGCACCCAAGGTGAGCCCCAGGACCGGCCAGCTTCCCGTGTGGAGAGTTTCCAGGCCATGGCTGCTGGAGCCCCTGAGCTGAGGCGTGGCTGGGGCTCCAGGGTGCCCGAGGCAGCTAGGGCACACAGCGCAGCATCTGGGAGAGGAGAAAGCCCCTCGGGAAGCCAGCAGAGCCCTGATCAGAGCAGGTGTGCAGGGCAATCGCCCCAGGCTGAGAAACAAGTCGCGCTAAGGCAAGGATTGGCAGACTGCGGCCCAGGGGCCAGATGTGGCCCACTGCCTATTGTGTAAATAGAGTTTTACTGAAACAGCCACACTTATCTATTCACTGCTTATTTAGCCTTGGCTGAAATATTTATCTGGCCCTTTACAGAAAAAGTTTATGGGTCCTTGTTCTAAATGTTTAAGGGGACAGTGCCCAGCACCCACTAGACATACTGGAAAACCTTGTAATCCACTCTGGGGCACTGAGTGGGATACACAGGAAGGCAAGGAGTGAGTAGCCCTAGATCTAGCACCACGCTGGACCTAACAAATCATAAAAGCAAGAACACAAGGATCAAACAAAGCTCAAGAATAGGAATAAAAAATATCCAACACCCAACAAAATAAAATGTATGGCATCCAAGCAAAGATTATCAGGAAAATGTGACCCATGATGAGGAGAAAAATCACTCGAAGAAACCAGAACTGATGAAAATATTAGAGTTAGCAGAGAAGGACATTAAAAGTTAATGTATTTGTTCTGCATTCCATATGTTCAAAAAGTTAGAGATGGGAAATGGATGTGGTTCAAGCGATTGGGCTCCCGTCTACCATGTAAGAGGTCCCGGGTTCGATTCCTGGGGCCTCCTGGTGAAAGGTGAGCTGGCCCACACGGCAAGCTGGTCCAAGCAGAGTGCTGGCTTGTGCGGAGAGCTGGAGCGGCAAGATGATGCAACAAAAAAGAGACAGAGAGGAGAGACAATAAGACATAGCGGACCGGGGAGCTGAGGTGGCACAAGAGATTGAGTGTCTCTCTCCCACTCCAGAAGGTCCCAGGGTCAGTTCCCGGTGCTGCCTAAAGAAAAGACAAGCAGACACGGGAGAAAACAGAGAGAGCAGACAGGGAGCGCAAAACAATGGGGGGGGGATAAATAAATAAATCTTTTATTTTTTTAAAGTTAGAGACATGGAAGATATAAAGAAGACACAAACCTCTAGACATGAAAACTGTAACGTCAGATGAAAAATATACACAGGATTAGTAGCAAATTAGACATTGCAGAAGGAAAAAAGAAAACACTGAAAGGATAAAAAGAATATTAAAAAAAAAGCATTTGTGAACTGTGGGATAACTTCAAGCAGCCTAATATATGTGTGGATAAGTGGAGGGAACAGAAAATATATTTGAAGAAATAATGGCCGACAAAAATTCCAAATTTGATAAAAAATATAAACCCACAAGAAACCCCAAGCACAAGAACATGAAGAAAATGACAAAGGGACATATTAATCCAATTGATTAAAACCAGTGATAAGGAGGAATTCTTTTTTTCCCCTCTATATCCCTCTGAATTAAAGCATTCCCCTCATTTCCTCGGTCCAGGCGAAGGAGCTTGGCTAAGCAGGGATCCATCCTTAGGGAGTAGGTGAAGTTAAGTGTGTCTTCTCTAGAGGAGATAGGCTATGGCAAGGAGAATATCATTTTGGGGAGGACTCCCAGGAGCAAGACCCACAGATGTTCAGTCCAACCATTGGTTGGGTGCAGACATAAATTTCCCATTGAGTGCAGTGTGCACATGGGAAGCAGGGGCACTGAGATCTGGGAGGAAAAGCTATTAGTGGCCTTATCTCAAGAGTAACTTATCCCAGATACAGCTCTTTTCTTCATGGTTCTCAGGGGATTCCTTTGACTCCTTTGTCGCTGTTTTACACAACACTGAGAAAGTTCTGCTTTATTCTATAGTCAGTGGTACACCAAAGGAAATTTATGAGCACAACAGTATTAGGAAGCTCAGTCTTTTTTTTTTTTTTTTTTTTTTTACCAGGAGGTACCGGGGATCGAACCCCGGTCTCTCCATATGGTAGACGGACGCCGAACCTCTTGAGCCACATCCGTTTCCCTAGGAAGCTCAGTCTTGAGGTAGAAGGGAGGCTGGATTAGAGAGGAGAGGAGACTGACTAGGGGCAGGGAATCTAGTCAGAAAGGTGATGCTATAGTCCAGGTGAGAGGAGATGGGAAACTGGGTTTCCATAGTGGCCATGTCATGAGGGTGAAGAGAAGGGCTTTGGTTCTGGAGACACTTGTGATGTATACTCACAGGACTTGGTAACCAATAAGACACATAGGGGGAAGAGAGAGAGGGAGACTAAGAAGAAGAAACTAATTATAAATAAGTTTTGCCTACTGTATTAGTCAGCCAAGGGGGTGCTGATGCAAAATACCAGAAATCTGTTGGTCTTTATAAAGGGGATTTATTTGGGGTAGAAGCTTACAGTTACCAGGCCATAAAGCAACTTTCTTCCTTCACCAAAGTCTGTTGCCACGTGTTAGAGCAAGACGGCTGTTGAGGCTTGCCAGGGCTCAGGCTTCTTGGGCTCTGTTTGTCTCTGGGCTCAGCTCCTCTGCTCCCCCCCCAAGGCCAGCTGTAGACTCTCAGGCGAACGGCGCGCCTCTATCCCGGGGCCTTCTCTCCTTCCTCACGATGAAGCCGCTCCGTCTGCTCGCCTCCCCGGGCTCCAGCATCAGAACTCCAACATCAAAACTACCGCAATGTCTTTTATCTTTGAGATAAAGGAGTTCATTTCATAATGATGAAGAGGCTAATTTCATCATGAGAAAAAAACAATCCTGAACATTCATGCATCTAATAAAAGAGATTTCAAACTACATGGAGCAAAAATTGATAGAACTGCAAGGAGAAATAGCTAAATCCACAATTATAATTATAGATTTCAATACCCGTTTCTCAACAATTAACTAGTAGGAAAAAAACTTAAGGATATAGAAAATTTGGACAACCAACTTCATCTAATTGACGTTTATAGAACACTCCACCCAGCACCAGAATATCCTTCTCAAGGGCACGTGGAACATTTACCAAAATAGAACATATTCTGAGCCGTGAAACAGGTCTGAATAAACTTAAAGTAATTCAAGTCATGCCAGGTATGTTCTCTGACCAAAATGAAATGAAATTAACCCAGGGGGTTGGTAGCAAATTAAATTATGGCACATCCATGCACGATTATACAGTCCTTATTAAAAAAAAAAAAAAAAAATGGGTTTGGACAATTTGTGTTATTGTATCAAGAAGAACTCCTGATGTATTATAAGAGAATAATATGCGTAATATACCCCATTTTATTTTTTAAATTATGTGTATTAATATATGTGTAGAAGAATCTGGAGGATCAAAACTGTACCACTAGCAGGAATTATTCCTGAGGATGTGTTGTAGAGGAGGACACTTCTGTATAAATTTTAATTCTCTGTGATGTTTGAATTTTTACAACAGGCAGTATCTGTTTTTTTTTTTTTTTTTTAAGATTTATTTATTTCTCCCACCCCTTTGTTGTTTGCATTTGCTATGTCTGTTTGTTGTGTGCTAGTCTTTTTAGGAGGCACTGGAAACTGAACCTGGAACCTCTGATGTGGGAGGGAGGCACCTAATTGCTTGAGCCACCTCCATTCTCTGCTTTGTTGCATCTCTCATTGTTTTCCTCATATCTCGTTGTGTCATCTTGTTGCATCAGCTTGCCACACCTGCTCATCACGTTCAGCTTGTCGTCATCTTTAGGAGGCACTGGGAACCGAACCTGGGACCTCCCCTGGGGTAGGCAGGGGCTCAATCACTTGAGCCACATCTGCATCCCAGTATTTACTGTTGAAATTGGTTGGGGAATAAAACATTAATGGCTATATAAAGCTGAACTTCTTGGTTGAGGCCCCTGGACTGAGATGGTGTTTCTGTGGTGAGAAGTGTCAGGCCCAGGAAGTGCGGAGCCTATGAAGAAACTCCAGGCCAGATGTAAAAGGAAAGCTGGGAAGGCACAAGAGGATTTGGGGTAGAAAGCCAAATCAAAGAAAGAGTGAGGTTTAGTAGTAAAGGGATCGAGCACAAGGGAAGGACAGCGTGACCCAGGGCCTGTGCCAGGTGGGACGCAGGTGTTTCCTCGTGGGCCTCTTCACGCAGCTGATTCTGCTTTCCCTCTTTCCCTTCCAGAGCTGTCTGCGCTTCCTGTAGCAGAAAGGTGAGGCTGTGTCCTTGGGGTCTGGGCATCCAGGAACCGTGGGGAGCAGGGTGGGACAAGGGGCCCTGCTGCTGTTTTCTCTAGGACAATTGTGCCCTCCCCATCCATCTCCTCCCTCCAGGCAGAATCCATTCTAAACTCCCCCAGACCGTGCAGTTTTTAAAAGCCATTGATGGTGCTTTATTCATTCATTCATTCTGTCGTTTCCGTTGGTGGATTGGTGCCAAGAATCTGATTAAAAGGGATTTTTTAACACCACTATTTTTAAAATTTTATGTCCTGCCACTTGGCAATGGAAACTCTCCCACCTCATCAATATCAAACACTTGAGTGCAGGACCTGCTGCCGCTCACACTCCCCAGGCCTTCCCCAAGGTGATGCTTTGCCTTCGCAGCCTGCCCAGGCCTCTCTCTGTGTTGCAGATAAAGATGCCTTCTAAGAAGTTTGCCCACATCCCTGTCTACTCGCTGGGCTTTGAGAGTCCTCAGAGGATGTCAGCTGGCAGGACTGCACAGAGAAAAGAGACCTTCCAGTGAGCTCCTCTGCCTTGTAGCTGACGTCGCCGCGGGAGCCGTCTGGGGCTGGCTCAGCTTCCCTTTGCTGGGACACCCCTAGGCACCCGTCTTGAGATGGACTAGGCTGGAGGGCACAGGGTAGCGTAGCTGTACTGGGCGGCCCAGCACATGCCTTCTGGCCTAGGGAGAGCCTTTGTGGGGCGTGTCCCTTCACTCACACATCCCCAAAGTCTCTGCTGCCTGCCCTCCAGGCCTCACCTTCCCAGCGGACAGGGTGAAGGCGGGGAAGGAAATAAGCAGATGCTGAGAGGTGACTGGGAGGGGGATGAGGCTCCTAAGGGGTGGGCAGTGGCCAGGTTAGCAAAGAAGCCAGGCTGGGCAGGGGGACACACACCGCCCAGGCCCGAGGTGCGAGGTTCTGATGTCCAGGAGGCAGCCCCCGTGTCCACCTCCCCCTTACTGTGTCCTGGTTTGGAAGATAAATTACGTGGTCACCTGTTCGTCCCAGATGGAGAGCCACTGGCAGTCTTACCAGAGGCTCACCATTTCTTACTGCTACTAATTGAAGCTCCTAACCCAAAGCAGGCACTTAGTCCCCAACAAGGACTGACCTAATCTTGTCTAGGGAGGTTGATGCTGACAGGAGGGGGTTGGAGGCACAGCCCTGGGAGAGCCTGGACTTGAAGCCACTCGGCGGAGAGTTGCTCTGGCGGCCGCGTGGTGTGTGGCTTGGCAGGGGTGAGGCAGAAGCTAGGAGGGGCCCAGTTAGAGCAGGGCTTCTTAACAAGGGGTCCGTGAGCTTGAATTGAAATAAAACAAAACAAAACACATTGATCTTGTGGGGACGCGTTGGTGCGTGTGCAATATATTTATTAAAGAATTCGCAGTATAATGTGGGCTTAATAAGGGGTCTGTGGTTTTTACCTGACTGGCACAGGGGTCCGTGGGACAAAAAAAGTTAGGAACCGCTGAGTTAGGGTTGCTTAGTCCAGGTGGGGGCGGGAGGCAGTGGCCTTGCTGCATGGCTGTGGGCGTGGATGGGTGGGTGCATCTGCCATTCCAGTGGATGGACCATGCAGCCGGGCCACTCCCCTGAGCCGCCTCTTCTCCCTCCAGATCCCTGCAGGGGCCACAGCAGCAGAGCGTGGAGGACGAGTTCCCCCATGTCTACACCCATGGCTGTGTCCTGAAGGACCTCTGCAGCAGCTGCACAGGCTTCGTGGCAGATGTGGTCCGCTCCAGCCGCAGAAGTGTGGCCGTCCTCAACAGCACCCCCCGCCGAGCCCGCCACACCCAGTCCCTCTACGTCCCCTCCCCCAGGACTCTCGACTTCAAGTGACAGCCCTTGGCCCAGGCCACTGGCTCTCCTGCCTCCAGGCCTGAGCTGTGGGCCATCCACGAGGCCTGGGTGGGGCCGCCTGCCCTCCCCTGCACTGAGCATGTACATATATACATACAGACGCATTCCTAAGATATTCTCAGCCCGTGTATTTCTATACGTTGTTTCCTGGCCCCTGCACTCGCTCGGGGAGGCCCCTGCCAGCACCCACTGCAGTGGGATGAGGGGAGGCCTGACAGCAGGAGGTTCTAGAGGACGTGGCATTGAAGAAAGACGCCCTCACACCTTGTCCTCCAGGATGGGAGGAGGCAGCTCCCTGCTGGGGGCCATGATCTGGTCAGCCCTGCTCTCCTTGAGCAGGGCTGGGGCAGGTGGGTCCACAGATCTGAGGCTCACCCCAACTCACTGCGATGCGTCTGAACCCCAGCCAGCTCTGCTGCTGCTGCTGGCACCACACAGTGGTGCCCGCCTTGCAGACTGGGAGAGTCCAAGAAGCCACTCATGCCAGTACAGGAGGGGCAGGTCTACAGAGACGAGACCAGCCACGTAAAGCCTCACTGCTTGCGGTTCCTGCCTGCTATGGGCTGAACTGCTAACCCGGTGGATGCCACCACCTTCAGCAGAGGCCATGTTCTCCAGGGAGGAGTCGGGCTCGAAGGGGCTGCCCTCTGGGACCGGAAAGGCTGGACTGGGCCCAGTCCACTGTGGCCACTGCTGGGGACACACGGGTGCCCAGGCCCGCACCACCCAGTGCTAGTTGCCTTCTGCCCACTCACCCGAGGGAGCCTGTGGTCTTGTCTCCCAAAGCCTGTTCCTGTGCTCCTGGCCCTCCCTCTGTCCGATGGGGATGAGTCCCTTAGGGTTTGGTGGGGACAGCCACACCACTGCTCCTTGGAGGACTGACCAGGCCCCCAGAAGCCCATTGCCAATGCATTGCATTCTTGCTACCCAGGAGGTGGCCCATCAGATTCCATCAACAGACTCAGAGGGGAGGGAACTTGGCCCAAGAAATGCAGCTTGCAGTGACTGAGGCAGGACTCCTGCCCAGGCCTGCCTGACTCCAGGCTCAGCACCCACCATGCGGATACAGGGACTTCCAAAGTGACACGACTTGCCACAGGTGGGGAGAGGTATCTGGGCAGATGTGGTAGCAGATGGGGCCCAGGAAATTCAAATACATGGACAGCCAGAGCAGCTAAGCCCCGCCCCCACTTGTTCTGAGCACTTCACTGGCAGGGAGTGTCGTTCATTCCCATTTCAAGGCAAGTAAGCAGGCACGGGGAGGCAAAGAACTGGCCCTGGTCTGTGGCACCTCTGCAGCAGGCGTGCCCCTCCTCCATCCGCACATAGCACCCTAATCCCAAAGGGAGGAGACAGGAACACTTTGGCAACAATGCTCAGATGAAAAGAGAATCACAGCCAGGGAGTGGCAGAGCTGAACTGAGGCCACAGGGGCGGCAGTGGGATTCGGCAGGCCCTTTGTGGGCTTCTCGCTGCTGTGCTTCTCCCTGTCCAGCCGTGGGTGCAGGACGCTGCCCATCTAAGATCTTGACAAATGGAGGACACTGTTTAATCCAGAACTGCTTAGAACCCAGCTTTCCCTGCTGAAGATGAGCTAACATGTTGAGAGCTGGTGGCTTGGCCAAGGGCCCAGTCCCAGTCAAGTCTGCTGTCGAATGTGGTCAGTGTGTCAAAGTTTCCTGCTCCAGTGAGGCTCCAGGCCCCGAGGGAAGCCTCTGTGCCAAGCATTGCTCCTTCAGTTGCAGGATTGAGGGGTGGTCCAAGGGTCCTGGGGGAGTGGCAGGAGCAGGCAAGGGCCCCAGGGTGCCCAGACAGCAGCTATTTACCAGCCAGTATGAAGAATTTCAAGATTCTAGCCCCAGTACAGGCATAATGGCTGGTAGTACACACAGACACCGCGCCCCCGCCCCCGGGCTTTGGAATCGCAGACCTGAACAGAAGGGCAGTTGTGTATGTAATCTGGGACAGTTACTTATTCCGAGTCCGGGACCACTACGTCCCACAGTGAGGTGAGTGGAGCCCTGGGCCTGGCCTAGCTCCCCAGGGAGCGCCATCCCCTCTCCTCCCTCTTCTGTCCCAGTGGGGACCGGCGCATCTTTCCGTGCACTTGGAGCTCTCCAGTCCTGGGGTCCCAATGCCAACGGCACACCAGAACCCCCACGCCCCAAGAGATTTCTAAACAAATACCAACGCTGGCCCCGCCGCAGAACCCTTGCGGGCGCATCCTGGCGCCAGGAGGTCGTGGTGCCTCGTGACAGTCGAGCGCCTCTACCTGAGACCGCTGATTCCCAGGGCGCACAACGACAGCAAGAAGCAAACTCCCAGGACCACTCCCAAGGCGCGGGCCCCGAGGCCGCGGGCCCTCGCGAGGGCCGTGCAAGGAGGGCACGGCCCCGTTCACAGCCGCGCTGCGAGGGGCCGACCTGCCAGGTGGCACCGGGAGGGCGTGCGAGCCGGGCGAGGACCCGGCGTCTCGCCCGCGCGCGGCCCTGGTCACCGGGCGCCGGCGCGTCGCAAAAGCGCGGGAGCCGCCACGCGGCGAGAGCCGACACCAACCGCCAGAGGCGGCCGCCCGCCCGCGCGCGCGTGGGCGTGTCTCCCCCAACTCTCGCGAGAGCTCGCTCCGGCGCGCCCGCACCCTGTTTGACGCCACTGGTGACGGTGCGGAAGTTCCGGAGAGCTGCAGCGCGCAGACGCGACACGCCAGCCTCGCGCCAGCGCGCCTTAAGTGCGCAGGCGCGCCAGCTGCTCTCCTTTTTGCTTTTTCTTCTCCCTCTTTCCAGACGTCAGCGGCCGTTGGGTCCTATGTCGCGTCGGGCCCTCCGGAGGCTGAGGGGGGAACAGCGCGGCCAGGAGCCCCTCGGGCCCGGCGCTCTGCAGTTTGTCCTCTGTGAAGATGACGCAGAAGAAGGGTCGAAACGGGGACTGGGTGGCCACCGCCCCCGCGGCACAGAGAAGGAGGGCGTCAGAGTCAACAACCGGTTCGAGCTGGTGAGGAGCGGGGCCGCGGCGGGGGGGCGGGGGCGGGGCTTGTGCGGGTCTGGGATGGGCGAGCCGGGTGCGTCATGGGGCGGGGCGATGTGGTCTGGACTGTGCAGGGGCGTGTCCGTGGTGTCAAGGGGCGGGGCCTGCGCGGGTCTGGGATGGGCGGGCCCGTTGCGTCATGGAGCGGGGCGAAGTGACGCCGAGCCCCTCTGCGGAGGTGGGGCCGTGGCGTCAAGGGGGCGGGGCGAGGCGCTCTGTTCCGTGCAGGGGCGTGTCCGTGGTGTCGAGGGGCGGGGCCTGGGCGCAGGGGCGGGCCCAAGGCATCAGTGGAGAATGATGTAAGTGGGCGGGGCAAGCCGAGTCGGTTTTGCGGTGGAGGGGATGACGCCAGGGGCCCGGCACGGGGTTGGGGCCCCGGGTCGGAGATTCCCTTCCAGAGCCTGGGTTTTAGGGAACTTGAGCATCTTTGTGGACAGTTTTGTTTAGTCCTCACAAAACCCCTCCCAGACCCTGGAAGTCTGCGACTTGCTGGTTGCTTTGTCCCCCACAGCAAGTCTCCGGCACAGAGAAATAGCACAGTCCTTATGGTGCCCCGGGTCATTTTCTCCCGAGCCCTGTGCATGAGTTCTCTCTTTCCAGGGCCAGGCTCCCGGGCCTGTGCAGCGCAGCTTGGCGCCTCAGACTCAGCTCAGATCCCCCCACACAAAATAGGGGCTTAGGGCCACTGGTGGGACGATTGGACAAGTCGCAGTTGGTCTGGAGATCATGGGGAACCAGCATCATTGCTTAAGCTCTTTCCTGGCCTTGCACTTGCCCCCAATTTTATATAAAGTTGGTGAGTTTTAAAAAAAATTGTGCCTATCTAAGACAGTGGGGAATGTGGACGGCTGGTTTAGGACTTTTGGTTTGGAGATCATTGACATTTCCATTTAAGGTAAGAGAAGGTCTGGTCTGCAGCCTCTTACCTTAAGTCCATTCTTCAGATTCTCTGTACTCTCAGGTTGAAAGTAGCTGCTCTCCCCGCCCTCACTTCTTGTCATTTCTTTCTGACTTTTTTACTGTGGAAAATTTCAAACAGGATAAGGATAAGGCCCATGTATCCCTTCCCCAGCTTCAGTTAACATATGACCAGTCGTGTTTCATCAGTACTTCAACCTGCTTCTCACTTCACGCATACCCGATCTTCTCTCACAGGCCACTGCAAACCCTCAGAACGTCCTGTGCTGGCTCTGCCTTCAAAGTATCTCCTGGAGAGCGCCTGTCGAACTCCCCAGAGGCTCCCACCTCACTCAAAGCAGCCCTAGACTCACCCCATTAGCCTTGTTAGCTCTCCCACCTCATCTCTCTAATCTTGCTTGCTCTGCTCCAGCTGCACTGAGCTCCTTGCACTGTCTCCTCTGCCTTGAACAACCTTTGTTCAGATGTCTGTGTAGCTCGCTCCTTCACCTCCCTTAGACTTTGCTCAGATGTCACTTTTCCAGTCTTGCCTACTTTTACCACCTTATTTAAAATTACAGTCATCCACCCCCCCCATACACACTACCATCCTGCTATCTTGCCTGGCGGATTGTTAGCATCCTGCTTACTGTGCCAACTGTCCATCAGAAAGAGAGCACCTGTTATCACCTCCGGGGGGAGGGGCATCACCGTACCGGGGCTAGCAAAGAGCATGCCACAACCTGCCACCAGGAACAGCAGTCTAGTGTCCCAGCCCACTCCATGCTTTGGAGGTGTTGGGGTCACCAGCAAAAGCACAGCTTACAGAGGCTGTGATGGAAGAACGTTGACTCAAAAAGGAAGAGACGGAGCCAGGCCAGCTTCACGGGGGGGCATCAGTCTCCCACGGCTAGCGGGTCTTGCTTCATGGCCAACACAAGGAGCTGTGCCATAGTGGAGGGGTGCTGCTCCCCCTCAAGAGCAGATACACCCACAGGGGAGAGCTAAGTGCCATGAAAATGGACTGACTTTAGCCAGTGAACGTTTGCATATGCTCTGGGTAAAACGGCAGAGAGTGTTTGGGCAGGCCACTCTTGCAGACATCCAGCTAGGACATCCAGCATCCTGAACTAGTAGCCAGGCTAACGTAATCCTGGCAGAGGCCTTGTGTGTGAGTCACGGGGAAAGGCGGCAGACTGTCCCCCACCACACTGGCCTTTTTTCCTTTTTCCCAAACAATTGTCCTTGAGCCTACCATGTAAATAAGTCATTTATCCTGTGCACCACATATTGCTTGTCCCCCTGCTGGCATGTAAGGAACTTTGATGCCCACTGATGTGATCCTGCAGCCCAGGACGGTGCTGGGCACCCAGTGGGCATGAAGCAAACATTTACTGTCTGTGGCCAGAATCTGCATGCAGGCTTTGGAATCAGAAAGACTCTTTATAACTGTGTGAACTTGGACAAGATAAGTTTTGGTTTCTATATTTCTTGGGGGATATCTTATCTACCTCACAGGAACGTCACGAGGATTAAATGAAACAGCATGTGGCACATGGCCAGCACTCAACAAATGTAGGTTTACAATGTCAAAAACCAAATGATGGGTGAGGTAGAACTTAACGAGAGATGGAGTACCTGTCCATATATCTATTGACTATTTGTATTTCTCTTTGTGAATTGCCTGTTCATATATTCTGGCCTTTTTTTTTTTTTAAATAGGTTTTTATCTTTTTCTTATTGGCTTATAAGAGTTTGTTATAAATTGCCTTTAAGATATTTTTCCACTTTTTTCTTTAACTTTGAAGTTTTTGTACAGCAAAAGATATAGTAGCTGATTTCCATACTGTCCATCTTTCTTTGTATCATCTTCACAAAGGCCTTGCTTCCCTGCTTAACACAAGTTCTTTTTTTTTTTTTTAAGATTTTATTTATTTATTCATTTATCCCCCCCTTGCTGCTTGTGCTCGCTGGGTCAGCTAACCACGCCGTGCGTGCGGGCCTGCCTTCACCAGGAGGCCCCAGGAACCGAACCCGGGGCCTCCCATATGGTAAACGGGAGCCCTACTGATTGAGCCACAGCCGCTTCCCAACACAAGTTCTTTACCATGATGGAATCCTCATGAATTTCCAAAAAAATTTAATTGAGTAATATATATCTTTTTTTTAATGTATAATTTTTTCTTTATTTTTAAAGGAAATTTAGATTACATACATGTTACATTGAAAATTATACATCAGTCTAAATCAGGCATTTTGTAGTGTTTTTTTTGCTCTTATGCCTAAAATTTGGTAGTAATACAGTAGAAATGTGTGTTGGTATTCTTTGTTGAATAGTCAACTCTTAATAAGCAGAGTATGGAAGACATCAAACAGCTACTGCTGCGCGGTCAGGAACATGATGAGATTGATGAGAGAAATTTCTCTTCAACACTATTGACATAAATGTCAGTTTGTGCAGGTCATTTGGAGGGCAGTTTGGTAAAACCTTACGTGACTTAGCAGTTTCTATCAAGGAATTTACTGGAAAGAAGTTATCCTAGTTTTGTACAAAAATGTATTACAAGATATTACAGTATTGTTTATAATGAAACTTTGAAACTCAGACTTAAATGCCAGACAATAAGAGATTGGTTAAATTATAGCACATATATGCAGCATCACTTAAAGCCATTAAAAATGATTCTGAGCATGGGTCGGATGTGGCTCAACTGGTTGGGCGTCCGTCTCCCATATGGAGGGACCCAGGTTCGATCCCCGGGACCTCCCGGTTAAAAAAAAAAAAAAAAAAAAAAAAGATTCTGAGCAGAGCTGATGAGGCTCCATGGTTGAGCACAGGCTTCCCACATACGAGGTCCTGGGTTCAATCCCTGACCCCGGTACCTTAAAAAAAAAAAAAAAAAAAAAAAAGCTTAAAAATGATTCTGTAGTAAGATAGAACTTCTAGGTATTTTGGGATTAAGCACCACCTTGATAATCTGATAATAGCCGTATAAACACATTTAAAAACAAACAGAATTAATTTTATTGCATTGAAAAATTTTCCCTTAAAGTGAAGATTAATGTGTTACAAAGAACTATGTGTGTGGGTCTCTTTGTTTTCATGCAAAACGTAATGGCTGTTTTCCTGAAAATAATTGGAATAAATCTAAATTGTGCAATTAAACAAAAATCAAACTAACTTTCTTCCACAATTTAAGAGATCAGGCTACTATTCTCGTTTGGTTGGAATAAGGGCTTGAAATTGTGAAGTGATCTTTGACTTGCCAGTATGTGTGTAACCTTTGTCTGTGATATCTAATTGATTTCAATCCTTAATTTTGGAGGCAGCAAAGCAAAAAACCCTGATTCACAAAAATATTTAATAACAGGTGCAATTAGAATTTCTATAGCTTTTTGCTGCTCAAGGATTGCCTTAATTTTCTAAGATTCTTCAGGTTGAAATCATGGCACATGATTTCTTTTGTCTTCATATCTGTAAGGTTATTGTTAGTTTGTCACCATTAATCTGTGGGCAAAGAAAGAATTGTGAATCTGTATTCTAGCTATGAGATTATTTGAACAGTGAAAAAAATGTCTGCAGTGTTTCCAGATGTCTGCCAAGTTCTACCTGCAAATATATAGATGAGGTTTGTCATTCTTGACTGCAGTCTGCAGAAGTACTTCCTATAGTGGTGTTCTAATGGCTGTTCTCTTCCATGGGAAAAATAACTTTATTTATTTTTAATAGCATCCTTAATGGATGTTGACCATGAGGTTGTGAATTGAAAGGCTTATTTTTATAGAACCAGAAATATTTAAGTAAATCAAACAGTGGATGAGTAAGAACAAAAGAGATTTCTACTTCCAGCTATGGCAGAATGACTGGTACCAAAATAGAGCACTTGTCATAAAGAAGTATAAAACCAACCAAATGTAAGTTTGAAGTAACTTTTCAGATATTGGACAACAGGCATTGCAGGACAGTCATCCTGCAATGGACAGCCAAAGTGAGACTAGGACTTGGCTTTCTGCCTATAGGCATTTCAGATAGTAGCATAGTAACGATATCCTACAGAGAGCATGAACTGAGGAGACATAGCAGATTTGGGGGCTCTGAAGGTGACTGGAATTTATGGGGCAGGGTACTGGAGAAGAGGAGGTCTGAAATCTGCTTTGACTCTTTAGCTCAATACTAGACTCTGCTGGGCAAAAGGACAACTACCAGGGATCCCAGAGGATGGGGAACATATATTGAATTCTGGCCAGCCATAGAAGAAAGACCTCATTGAAAGACCTGAGCTTGGAAGATTGTGGGAAGATGGTGATGTAGGAAGCTCCAGGAATCAGTTCCTCTACCAAAACAGCTTTTAAACTGACAGGAACAGTTTGAATCAACTACTTTGGAGCGCTGATGTCTATTAGAATGCTGGGCAACATCAGGGAAGAGCAGGAGGAGGAGGCTGGTAAATTACAGTAAATATCAGTGATATTTATCCTCCATGACTACCACCCCCCATCCCACAGATGCATGGCAGGCAGCAGTGAGGACTGCAGCCCAGACTTCTGGTACATCTTGCTGAAGCCAGTGGGGACTATAAGGACCTAGTCTCCAAAATTCAGAGGTGTGTGGTCTGATCCCCGATCACAGCTTTTGATCAGCTATTTCAGATTGCTGGGGTGCTGCCTGCCATAGTTGCAGTCCCCATCAGGCAAAAGCAGAGGAATCTTTGAGGCAGCACCTATCTTTTTTTTTTTTTTTTTCCTTTTTCTCTTTCCATTTCTCATTTAGGAGCAGAAATAGTTTGAAAAAATCACAAATTGACGGCTCCAGCCCTCAACAACATCCAAAAAACATTTAGCAATCCCAGAGGAATGAGAGAACTAGATTTCTAGAGTTATAACAGGATCATGCTTACAATTATCAGTTCTCAACAAAAAATTGCAAAACACACAAACAGGAAAGTATGGCCCATTCACAGGAAAAAAAGAATTTGCCAGAAGTCATCCCTGAGAAATTTCCTCAGAAAGATGGAAATTATAAAAGGAACCAAACAAATTTTGGAGCTGCAAAGTACAGTAATTGAAATGAAAAACTCATTAGATGGATTCAATAGCAGATTTGAATAGGCAGAAGGAAGGATCAGTGAAGTTGAAGATAAGACAAGTGAAATTATAGTATGAAGAGAAAAAGAAAAAACAATGAAGAAAAAGAACAGGACCTGAGGGATGTGTGGGACACCATTGAGCATACCAGTTTACATATCATTGAAGTCCCAGAAGGACAAGCGAGAGAAAAAGGGACAGAAAAAATATTTGAAGAAATAATGACTGAAAACTTCCCAAATCTGATGAAAGACTCAATGACCTCCAAGCAGGTTAAACTCCAAGATATCTACACCAACGCACATTATAGAAAAAAATTGTCAAAATCCAAAGACAAAGAGGATTTGAAAGCAGCAAAAGAAAAGTGTCTTGTCATATACATGGAATCCCCGATAAAACTAGCAGGATTTCTTGTCAGAAACCATGGAGGCCAGAAGACACTGTGATGGTGGCATATTTAAAGTCCTTAAAGAAAAAGAAACTGTCAACTAAGAATTCTGTATCTGGCAAAATTATCTTTTAAAAATGAAGGAGAAATTAAGACATTTAGGGATAAACAAAAGCTGAATGAGTTCATTAACAGAAGACCTGCCATATAAGAAATGCTAAAGGGAGTCCTTCAGGCTGAAATAAAAGGACACTGAGTATTGATTCGAAGCCATAGAAGATAAAGACCACTGGTAAAGGTAACTAAAGATAATATAAAATTCTGTATTATTGTACTTCTGGTTTGTAACTGCTTCCCCCCAACCCATATGACTTAACAGACAAATGTATTTTAAAAAACAACCTTAAATCTATGTTAATGGGCATACAATATAAAGGAAGGACAGAGATATATAGGAGTAGGGAGTTTGTATGCTACTGGATCTAGGTTGTATACTAGTTGAAATAGATTATTATTAGTTTAAGATATTAAAGTTTACTTACAAAGGTAACTACTAAGGATAAATGAGAAAATAAATATAGAAAGGGTGCACTACACAAAAAGCAACTAAATACAAAAAAGGCAGTAACAGAGTAATTGAAGAGCAAAAATTTATAAGGCATACCAAAAAAAGACAAATGGAAGAAGTAAATCCATCCTCCTCAGTTACTATCTTAAATGTCAATGGATTAAACTCCCATATTTAAAAGCAAAGAGCAGCAGATTTGATGAAAAAACTTGCATCTTACATGCTATCTACCAGAAATAGACTTTGGGTACAAATCGGTTGAAAGTAAAAGGGTGGGGAAAATATCCCATGCAAACAGTAATCAAAAGAGAGTTGAGGGAAGCGGCTGTGGCTCAATCAGTAGGGCTCCCGTTTACCATATGGGAGGCCCCGGGTTCGGTTCCCGGGGCCTCCTGGTGAAAGCAAGCCGCCCGCACGGCGTGGTTAGCTGACCCAGCGAGCACGAGCAGCAAGGGGGGGATAAATGAATGAATAAATAAAATCTTAAAAAAAAAAAAAAAAAAAAGAGCGAGTTGAATTAGCTGTATTATTATCAGAAAATATAGGCTTTAAGTCAATGATTTCAAGAGCCAAAGAAGGATTTTATATATTGATAAAATGTTCAATCCAGCAAGAAGATATATTGATTGTAAACATACATGCACTTCACAACAGAGCCCCAAAATCTAAAGCAAAAATTGACAGAATTCTAGGAAGAAATAGATAATAGTATGATAATAACTGGAGACTTCAGTATACCACTTTCAATAATTGATGAACATTACTGTTACTGATTACTGTTTCCAGGTGATCAGTAAGGAAATAGAGGAATTGACCAACACTATTAATCAATTAGACCTAATGGAGATATATAGAACATTCCACCCAACAACAGTGAAATACACATTCAGCAAAATTGTAGTATACAGGAAAAACAAAGAAGTTTGTTTGTTGTATACAACATACACTGTTATGGCAGTTTGAGATTATTTTATGAATCCCAAAAAGAGAAAGATTATGTTTGTAAACTTTTCCTCCGGGTGTGATGCCCTTTGATTTTATTAAATTCAGCCGAGGGCCCTTTGGTTAGATTATTTGAAAAGATTACTTGGGACTTTTGAGTCCCCACCCCCTTGCTGGATCTGATATTAATGGACACTCACATAGACACAAGAAGAGAGAGCTTTTTTTTTTTTAGGAGGTACCAGGCATTGAATCCAGGACCTCGTTACATGGGAAGCAGGCACTCAACCACTGAGATACATCCTCTCCCTCTATCGTTTTTGATCTGCCATGTGACAGAAAGGAGAAGGCTCAAACAGCTGAGGCCCTGGGGAGAGATGAGCCATTTGTCTGAGAGCTCACAGCTGAATTTGGGAAGAGAGTGGAACAGCTGAGACTGATATATAGGAAGCCTAAAGAGACTAGCCCTATTCCAGTTTAAGGCTGAAATTGGGAAGAAAGTGGAACAGCTGGGCCTGAGAGAGGAAGCCCAGAGGGGAAGGAGTGAACAGGCAGAAATCGCCCATCATTGCGCTTCAAAATGTGGCAGCTGACTTTGGGGAGAAAGCACCTCTTATGGTGCCTTGAGTTGGGCTTTTCATGGTCTTGAAACATAGTAAGCTTTTACCCCCAAATAAATCCCCATTACAAAAGCCAACAGACTTCTGGTACTTTGCATCAGCAGCCCTTTGGCAGACTAATACAACTGGTAATGAACAATCTGAAAAGGAAATCAGGAAAATAATTCTGTTTACAATAGCATCTAAAAGAATAAAATATGTAGGAAAAAATAAAACCAAGGAAGTGACTGTGCAACGAAAACTAAAAAAAAAAAAAAAAAAAAAATTGCTGAAGGAAATTAAAGAAAGACATCCCTTGTTCATGAATTGGAAGACTTAATTTCATTACTATGTCACTACTGCATAAAACATTTTACAAATTCAATGCAGTCCCTATCAGAATTCCAACAGGCTTTTTTGCAGAAATGGAAAAGCGGATTCTCAAATTAATGTGCAAGTGCAAGGGCCTTTGATTAGCCAAATCAATCTTGAAGAATAAAGTTGAAGGACTCACTCTTTTTCCTGACTTCAAAACTTATTACAAAAAAACAGAAACCAAAAAACAAACTTATTAGAAAGCCACAGTAATTAAAACAGTGTGTTTGAAGGGAAAGAGGATCTGAATAGCAAAAAAATTATCCTAAAAAAGAAGAGCAAAGTAGGACTCTCACTGCCTGACCTTGAAGCATATTACTAAGTCACCGTGGTCAAAACAGCATGATATTGCCATAAAGAGACATTGATCAATGAAATAGAATTGAGAGTCCAGAAATGGACCCTCACTTCCATGGCCCTCTGGTTTTTATTATTTGTTTTGAAGTACTAGGGGTTGGACTCAGGACTTGTATGTGGGAAAGCAGGCGTTCAACCACTTGAGCTATATCTGCTCCCAGCCCACTTTTTTTTTTTTTTTTTTCTTTTTTAAGGTACTGGGACCAGGTACTAAACCTGGGACCTCATGTGGGAAGCTGGCACTCAACCAATGAGCCACATCGGCTCCCCTGAGTTGGCTTTTTCATTTTTTTACTTTTTTTTTTTTTTTTTTTTTTTTAGGAGGCTCCAGGAACCAAACCTGGGACCTCCCATGTGGGAAGCAGGAGCTCAACCAGTTGAGCCACATCTGCTCACCCCTACTGGTTTGTGGGTTTTTTTTTTGTTTGTTTGTTTGTTTTGTCCTTTCATTTTTTATTTTTTAAAAGATAACTTAGATTATACTGTTACAGAGAACATATAGGGGATTCCCATACACCTCTCTCCCCATACCTCCCATATTTTCCCACATTAGCAACATCTTACATTAGTGTAGTACATTCATTGCAATTGATAAAAGCGTTTTGGAGCATTGCCACTAAGCATGGATTATAGTTTACATGGTAGTTTACGCTCTCTCCCACTCAGTTCTGTAGGTTATGGCAAGATATATAATGGTCTGTATCTGTTGTTGTAATGTCAGTTAGGGTGATTCCCAAGTCTTTCCCTCTCTGTACCCTCAGAACCTTCAGTGGCCATTGCCTTCACATCAATGATATTTCTTCCATTGCTAGAATCATAATGTCTATAGTAGAATACTAGTAAGTCTACTTTAGTCCATAGTTTATTTCCTAATCCTGAGGATTCTTGGATGGTGATGCCCACTCCACCTTTAATTGAGGGGGGGAGCTTCGATCCCATATGGCCATTAGATGGGACTTGCTTGCTTGCAGTTGTAGACACTCTCGGTTCCTTGGTATGTTGGTTATCCATAATCTCCTCCTTGTTTGTTGTCCTGGGTGAGTCCATTGTACTGGAGAATAGGTGTTGCAACTCCATTGAGACTCAGGCCCAGCTGGCACGTGGACAGCCCAAAGATTTCAGTCCTTGGACGTATACCTACCAACTTTAGTACTAATTATAAGTTCAAATAGGACAGAAGAGCCATGTGTAGGGAAACCACAACTGAGTCCAACTCTGTCACACTGGGGAGCAGAAATTCCAAAGTAGGACCCACCAGCAAGGGACCAAACTCCTGAGCTGTCCTCCCTGAATATAGTGTCTGGATGTCTCCAGAACCCTCGGGAGCCCCGCTGCTTGTGGTAGTATCTCTCTTGGCTGTCAATGAGACAGGCATGCATAGGCATGCATAAGTGTTACCTCTGGAATGACCTCCTGACTCACCCCAAAGTCTCCCAGCCATATAAACTCATTTGTCTATACCTTTCCCCCCCTTTGGTCAAGGTCTTTTTTCTTTTTTTTTTTTCTTCCCAGTTGCATTGCTTGTTGGTACTTGGTAGCAATCCCTTGGTGCCAGGGAGGCTCATCCCCGGGAGTCATGTTCCACACTGGGGGGCAGTTATTGCATTTATAGGCTGAGTTTGGCTTAGAGAGAGGCCACACTTGAGCAACAAGGAGGTTCCCAGTAGGCAACTCTTAGGCACCCTGCAATACTAGGCTAAGTTTCAATTTCAAAAGCAAAGGCTCGTAAGCATAGTTATCAATATCAAGGGCCCATCAATGGACCTCCCTCCTCCTCTAGTCATTGCACCTGTACTCAGGGAATTGTTGCTGTTCCATTAGAGAATGTGGCAGAGCTCCCCAGGATGGGGTTTCAATACTCTTTTGGTTATTGTGTGAATCTCCACCCACTGTGACAATGCCCCATGAACATTTGAACACATTTATATACCGTATATGTATGCCCAGGTGATCTTCCTCTCATGTATCCCCCATCACTGACACCCCACACCGATGATCCTCCCCTGCCACAGCTGTAACCCTTCTGTGATCCAAAACCTCTTAAAAAATGAAGCCAATAACATAGCCAAGTAGAATTAATAAGAAAATGAAATAATTTTAAACACAAGAAATAAAATAAGATTTTTAAAAATTAAAAACTAAAATTTTAAAATTGGGATACTAAAAAATAGTGAAAAATACTTAAAAAGATTTTTTTCGACATTTTGCCTTTCATCACTGTAATATCTGTTGTCTTCAATGTATAATGATATTTCCTTCCATTTATTCCCCCATTGTCTTACTTTTTTTCATTTTGTCTTCAAAGAAGTTTTAGGTCACAGTAAAGTTACATACAGAATACAGGGGACTCCCATTTACCCAACATCCTCCCTCTTTACCCCCTTCCCATATTAATACCTTTTTAAATGTGGATGATATATTTGTTACAACTGATGTACAAATATTGAAACCTAGCTACTAACCATGGTTAATGGTTTACATTATGGTTTGTATTTTTGAACCATACACTTTTATAAATTTTTGATGAAATTTAACATGCTCTGCATCCATCATTGCAAGATAATGTAGAACACTTCCATTGCCCCCCAAAATACCCCCTTCCATCTCTTCTATTCCTCCTTCCGCCTCCCTTTGGGGCCCATGGTGACCACCAGGCTTCACTCCTTGAAGGACAAGATTCATAGTTACTTGCAACAACACTGGGCTTGACACTCTGGTCTGCCCTCCCATATTAGGCACCGCCCATGCTCTCGAGAGACTCCCGCCCCTCTGACAACATAGCAGGCCTCTCCAGGATGGGAGTCCAGCTCCTTCCCGCTCATTATGCGGGTCTCCACCCACTGATACAACACACTATGACAAAATGACCAATCACATACTCCCTAGAAGCCTGTTCCAGGTGCGCCCTATCCCGAATGCCCCTCCATCGAACACCCCAAACCCGTGACCCTTCCTTGTCATACTGCCAAAAGTGATTTCCCAACATTGTAGTTTTAACCACATACCTACCAATATCCAGTGTTCACCTTCTTCCTCTCCCAACCCTCCCCCCCGAAAAAACTGGTTTTTGAACTAGCCTACCAAGTCCACTTTACTGGGACAAAAATGCCTCTTCAACAAATGGTGCTAGGAGACCTGGATATCCATAACCAAGAGAATGAAAGAGGACCCCTATATCATTCCCTATACAAGAATCAACTCAAAATGGGTCAGAGATCTATATATAAAATCCAGGACCAGAAAACTACTAGAAGATAATGTAGAGAACCAACCATATTCAAGATTTTGTGGTAGGTGAGGGACCCTTAAACCTTACACCCCAAGCTCGAACAGTGAAAGAAAAAATAGATAAATGGGACCACCTCAAAATTAAACGCTTGCACTTCAGAGGACTTTGTTAAAAGGGTGTAAAGGCAGCTGACTCAATGCAAGAAAATATTTGGAAATCACATATAAAGGATTATATCTGATAAAGGTTTAATATCTATGATATATAAAGAGATTCTACAACTCAACAATAAAAAGACAAATGGCCCTATTGAAAAATGGGCAATGAAATAGAATAGCAGCTGTATTCGGCAGGGGAAGCATAGATTGAGAGGTGATGAGTTTTGTTTGTTTCTTTGTTGTTGTTTATTATTATTATAATTGGAATAATGAAAGTGCTCTAAGAATGATTGAAGTGAGGAATGCACAAATAACTGAATACCATTGATTATATACTTTAGATGGATTAATGCTTTATTAATATGTATCAGTAAAATTGGTTTATTAAAAAAAAAATGGGCAAAAGACTTGAATAGACATTTGTTCAAAGAAGAAATACAAATGGCCAAAAAACAAATGAAAAAAATGTTCAGCATCGCTAGTGGTTAGGGAAATGCAAATCAGAGGTACGAGATATCATTTCACACCTATCAGAATGGCCACTATTAAAAAGTTGGATAACTGCAAGTGTTGGAGAGGGTGTAGAGAGCTAGGAATGCTTATTCACTGTTGGTGGGAATGCAGAATGGTACAACCACTGTGGAGGACTGTGAAATTGATTATAGATTGGCCATGTGACCCATTAATGCCACTTCTAGGTATATACCCAAAAGAACTGAAAGTAGTGACACAAACAGACATCTGCACAGCGAAGCTCATACAGGTGTTATTCATGATTGCCCAAAGCTGGAGAGAACCCAGGTGTCCATCAGCTGGTGAATGGATAAACAAACTGTGGTCTATTCACACAATGGAATATTATGCGGCTGTAAGAAGAAATGAAGACGTAAAGCATATGACAACATGGATGACCCTGGAGGACATTATGTTGAGTGAAGCAAGCCAGACACAAAAGGACAAATAATGTATGATTGTGCTATAATGAACTATGTATAGTTGTGGTTTTTTTAAAAACAATTTATTGATGTATATCATTCATCCATGAACATACATAGATTATAAGTATTCAGTAAACATTGTGAACTCACAAAAAAACAAAACATACATAACATCATGCAGGGCTCCCACGTATCACACCACCACAAATTATGAAAGAGCATCGTCAAAGTATTACAGCTAACTATAGTCTGTGTTTTACTCCCCTATACATTGTTTTAAAGGATTGATTGTATGTTTTATGAATATGTATCAATAAAATTGGTTAAAACAAAACAGTGGGGTACTGGCATAAACATTGATGTAGGCCAATGGGATAAAATTGAGAGTCCTGAGGAAAATCCATACATCTGTTGATTTTTGACAAGAGTGTAAAGTCTTTTCAACAAATGGTGCTTGGACAACTGGAAATCCACGTGCAAAAGAATGAATGTGGACCCATACACAAAATCAATTCAGTGGCCTAAATATGAGTTAATATTGTAAATCTCTTAAAAGAAAACATGAGGAAATATATTCTTTTTAGATTTTGCATCAAAAGCACAAGCGACAAAAGAAAAAGATAAAATGGACTTCATCAAAATTAAAAACTTTTTATTATCACAGGAATTATCAAGAAATTGAAAAGACAGCCTACAAAATGGGAGAAAATATTTGGAAACTATATATCTGGTAAGTGTTTAATAGCTTGAATATATAAAGAACTCCTATAATGCAACAACAAAAAAAGGTAATTAAAAAATGGGCAGAGGATCTGAATAGACATTCCTCCAGAGAAGATATTCAAATGCCCAATAAGCACATGAAAAATGTTCAACGTCATTAGCTATTAAGGAAATGCAGATTAAAACTACAGTGTGTCAGGAAGCAGATGTGGCTTAAGCAGCTGAGCTTCCACCTACCACATGGGAGGTCCCAGTGCCTCCTGAAGAGGATGAGCAAAACTGCGAGCTGATGGATGGGCTGGCCCAGCGAGCTGACGCAATAAGATGACACAGTGAGATGACGCAACCAAGAGACACAGAGAGGAAACAGGAGAGGCAACAGATGGAGTAGAGGTGGCTTAAATGATTAGGTGCCTCCCTCCCTCATGGGAGGCCCCAGGTTTGGTTCCCGGTGCCCCCTAAAAACAAAGAAGAGCAGACAGCAAGCACAAACAACAAGGAGGAGGGGAATAAATAAATAAAAACAAATATTAAAAAAACAACTACAGTGTGGTATCAGTTCACACCCCCTGGGATGGCTGTTATGGGAGAAACAGGAACCCTAGTCCAGGGCTGGTCGGAATGTAAAGTGGGATGGTCGCTGTGAATAGCAGTTTACTGCTCCTCAGAAGGTTAAACATAGAATTACCATATGGCCCTGCAGCTCCACTCCTAGGCTTATAACCAAGGAATCGAAAGCAAACAGACAGATACTCGGACACTAACATTCATTGCTGCAGTCTTATTCACAATAGCCAAGACAAATGTCCGTCTCCAGAGGAGTGGATTGGCACAGTGTGGCATAGTCAAATGGTGGGATATTCAGCCATGAAAAGGAATGAAGTTCTGATGCTACATTGTGTATGAACCTTGAAGGCATCATGTGGTGTGAGATAAGCCAGGCACAAATGGACAAATGTTTTATTATTTCTCTTATATGAAATCCTTAGAATAAGAAATTTCATAGAGTCAGAAAGAATAGCTGTTATCAGGGATGGGGGGAATGTAGAGTTATTACTTAATGGTTGTAGTTTCTGTTTAGAATGATAAAAATGTTCTGAAAATGGATAGTCATGAAAGTTACACAATATGGTCAGTGTGCTTAGTGTCTCAGAATTGCTCAATTAAAAATGGTTAAGAGAGTCAATGACTGTTTTCTATTAATGGAATGAGGAAGCAAACCATATAATCGTTTCAATAGATTTCAGTAGATGAAGAAAAGTGTTTGACAGAATTCAACATATATTTATGGAAACAACTCATCATACTAGGATTAGAAGGGGATTTTCTCAACTTTGTTAACTAGTATCCATGAAAAACCTACAGCTGATGTCATATTTAATGTGAACTTTCAAATGTTTTCCTCCAAAGATTGTGAACAAGGAAAGGATGCCCCCTCTTGCCATTTCTGTTCAACCTTGTATTGGAGGTCTTAGCCATTTCAAAAGACAGGAAAACTAAATGAAAGCCGTGACAATTGGAAAGGAAGAAGTAAAACTATTTGCAGGTGATGTGGGGATTTTTTTTTTTTTTTTAGGTTAAAAAAAAAATACTACTTGAGCGCCTCCTTCCCATGTACGGGGTCCTGGGTTCACTCCCTGGTACCTCCTTAAAAAAAAAAAACCTTCTTGAATTATAAGTGAATTTAGCAGTGTGTCAGGATATCAGATTAATATACAAAAACCAATTTTTGTATATACTAGTAGCAAACAATTGGAAAATGAAATTTAAAATATTCCTATCATGATAGTTCAAAAAATGTAAAGCACATAGGAATCAATTTAGCAAAAGATGTTCAAGACCTCTCCACTGAAAAGTACAAAACATTAAGAGAAATAGAAATACTTATATAAATGGAGAGATACAGCGTATGAGTAGATTTGGATGTGATATTGTTATGATTTCAATTCTTTCCAAATTATGATTGTATTGAATCTACAGATAACCAGACTTCTTTGTCAAAATTGACAAACTGATTTTAAAATTTATATGGTAATGGGAAAGGTATAGAATATTCAAGCAGTTTTAAAAAATAAGCACTCATGCAGTCTGATGTCAAGACTTATTATATGGAAACGGATGTGGCTCAAGAAGTTCGGCGTCCGTCTACCATATGGAGAGACTGGGGTTCGATCCCTGGGACCTCCTGGTAAAAAAAAAAAAAAAAAAAAGACTTATTATAAAACTACAGTAATCAAAACTGGTCCTGGCATAAGAATTGACAAAAAGGGAAGTGGATGTGGCTCAAGCAGTTGGGCCCCTGCCTACCACATGGGAGGTCCTGGATTTGAATGCTGGTGCCTCCTAAAGAAGGCAAGCAAGATAGTGGGGCTGGTGCACTGAGCTAACGTGACAAGATGATACAAGAAGAAGACACAATGATATTGATAATCTAAGCACCTTTATATGTACAAAGAAAAATAACATGTAAGCCAATGCACATATATGCATATATTTATATATCATTTTACAAATATTGGTATGTATTGTGAAAATTTTGATTTTTACCCACAATAAAAAAAAAAAGAATCATGAAAAGAATCCAGAAAAAAAAAAATTATTTAATTAAAAAAAAAAGAAGGGGAAACGGATGTGGCTCAAGAGGTTCGGCGTCCGTCTACCATATGGAGAGACCGGGGTTCGATCCCCGGTACCTCCCGGTAAAAAAAAAAAAAAAAAAAAAAGAAGAAGACGACACAATGAGAAAACACGATGAGAGAGAAAAGGAGGGAGCAGATGCGGCTCGAGCAATTAGGTGCCTCCCTCCTACATGGGAGGTCTGAAGTTTGGTTCCCAGTGCCTCCTAAAAAGAAGACAAGCACATAGCAAGTGCAAACAACAAGGGGGTGGGGAGAAATAAAATGAATAAAATAAAATCTTAAATAGAATTGACAAAAAGATAATGGAATAGACTAGAAAGCCCAGAATAGACCCACAGGCTTCTCATTTTCAACAAAATCACCAAAACAGCCTCATGGGGAAAGGAGAATGTTGTCAACAAATGGTCCTGGAACAATTAATTGTTTGTCTGTATGGGAGGGGGGAGGTTGTATCCCCTGCCACACCCCAAATACTTACTAGTTTGAGGTGGATCTTATCTAAACTTAAAAGTTTACATAAAGGTTTTCAAAGAAAACATAGGATATTATCATTGTGACATAAGGACAGGCAGAATTTTCTTAGAAAGGCTCAGAAAGTAATAGCCACAAAAGAAAGAATTGATGTTAGACCATTACAATTAGCTTATCAGAAGGTGTTAGCTGAAAAAATGGTTGAGCAAGTCATAGACTGAGAGAAGTTATTTGTAAAATGTGTATCTGGTAAAAGTTGGTAACCAGGCTATATATAAAGAACACCTACAACTTAGTAATAATGAGACAGACAACCCAATGTTTAAAATGAGGAACAGACTTGAGGAGACATATCACAAAAGGTACGCAAATGACCAGAAAGCACATTAAAATGTATTCAACCTCATTAGTCGTTAGGGAAATGCAAACTAAAATCACAGTAATGGCTGATATTAAAAAGACTCATCACAAATGTTGGCTGGCAAGCGGAGTAAGCAGAACACTCAGAAGTTGGGGTAGGAATGTAAAATGGCGCAACCACGTGGGAAAAAAGATCTGTCAGCTTCTTACCAGACTAAACATATATGTCTAAAACTGCCCAGACTGACCAGGGGAAACGAAACCTGCCCACAAACATAGCTGTAAACAGCCCCGATCGTTCATGAAAGGCTGGAAAGACGTCAATTCTGAGAAGTAGAAAACATTGCTGAGAGAAATTAAAGAAGATTCAATATTATTAGGATTCCAGTTCTCCCTAAATTGATCTATAAATTTAGTGTAATCTCATAATTTCAATAGGCTTGATTGACAATCTGATTATAAAATTTATGGAAAGGCAAAGGATCAAGAATAGCCAAAAAATACCTTTGGGGATTTGTTGTTTTCTTGGTTGGGTTGATTTGATTTTACTCTGAATAAGTTTCAGTATAGAACTGTGGTAGTTTTAAGCTTAACCCGGTAGAAGCTAAATTGCCAGAGATGCAGTTATTGTTATTTTTAAAAGATTTTGGGAGTTGTGACTTAAGTTATTGTTTCCACGGGGCTCTGAATCTGCAGCCAGAAGTGTGCATTCATTTCGCAGATATTAACTAAATGCCTGCTTTGTCTTAAGTGCTGTGCCAGGGGCTGAACTAACACAATTATTTCCATAGGTTTCTACTTAGGGTATAAAGACAGCTTGAGGAAGAATCCAGCAAAGCCACAGGCCTAATAGGGCATGAGAGACACCCACCACTTTTCTACTCATATTGGACTTTGTCTTCTGTAACTCATCCCTCATTCAGATTTTGGCAGAGACGCTAAACCTGATGCTGCAGGGATCTGAGTGGACAGTAACTGGTTCTCACACAGTTTGTCTTTAACACAGGCGACTAGTACGAGAATCCAGAAAGGATAGAGCTCTCGCTGCTGCGGTTTACGTGCGCTTGAGGATGACAGGAGAGAGCACTGCTCTTTAGGGCCACATTGTCAAAGACACTGTCAGTTACATAGCTGTGTCTCTTAATTCGACTTTCTGTTGTCTAGGTGACTAAAAAGTTTCTCTATAACTCATTCTAGTTTCTAATTGGTGTGGGCTGGGAAGTAAATGGAAGTAAACGGCAGGTAGGTGTGCATGGGTTCTGGAGCCAGGAAGCCTGGGTTTGAATCCCTGTCCTGCCGCTAAGCAGCCTTGGTCAAGTTCTTCAATCTCTGTGCCTTAGTTTCCTTTTCTATAAACTGATGATAATGGTACCTACCTCATAGGGTTGTTGTGAGGATTAAATGATCTATGTAACCTGGATTAGTTCCTGTCACATTCTAACCCTCAAATCTTAGCTATTGTTATGACTGCTACTATGGTGATTCTGTGCTGTGGTAATGACAACTGCTGCTCCTAGGAAGTCCAGTTTTAAATTGGTTAATAAACTTATCAAAAATTCCATTATAAAAAAAAAAAAAAAAAAAGAATAGCCAAAACAGTTTTGAAAAGAAATGGTGAAGTTGAAGAGCTACTCTACCTAGTTTTAAGACTTCCTATAAATCTCCAGTAATCAAGATAGCGTGGTATTAGCATAAATATAAACAGATAAACGCAACAGAGTAGAGAACTCAGAAATAGATCCATACTTACATAGTTGAGTTTTCAAAACTATTCAGTGGGGTAAATTAAATCTCTGTAACAAATGATGCTAGAATAACTGTTTATATGGAAAAAGGGAACTTTAACCCATACACCCCTCTGACACACACACACACACACATTTATTTAAGATGGCTTGTAAATCTACACACTAAAGCTGTAATGTTCCTAGAAAAAAGCATAAGAGACTTTGGGTTAGGCAGATTTCTTAGCCTGGATCCAAGAACACTAACCATAAACAAGAACAGATAAAATGGGCCATCATATTTTTTTATTTTTCTGCTCATCAAAGGATGTGATTAAGAAAATGAGTAGGCATGCCGCAGACTGAAACAATGTACTCAGAAAACACAAATGACAGAGGACTTGTATCCAGAGTGTATGAACAGCTCTTACAAGTCAAGAATAAGTCAATCTAATTAAAAAATGGGCAAAATATCTGGACAGGTGTTTCACAAAGGAATGGCCAATAAGCAGATCCTTAGTCAAAAAGTAAATGCAAATTAAAATCTTGGTACAGTGCCACTGCACACTCACTAAAATGGCTAAAATTGAAAATACATGGTAAATGCTGGGGAGAATTTGTGGTAGCCAGAACTCTCCTATGTTGCTGGGAGGTGTGTAAAGTGGTACAACCATTTTGGAATTTGGTGTGGCAATTTAATATAAAGTTAGACATACACCTACCTTATTTAGTTTTTAGTTTTGCTTATTTGTCTTGGGTGTAGTATTCTGGAACTTGCTTTTCCCATCCCCCATGCATCATGTGACTGGCTCACTCATTTTCTCTGCTATGTAAAATCTGTTGTGTGAATTATCATTATCATAGATTATTTTTATTATCGGGTCCGTCGTGGGTGCCTGCTCTTTGCCCAGGCTCTTGCCTGCCTGCTGCTGTTGGTGAGCTGGGGCAGTGTGCCGAGCAGGCACCATGTGTCGAAGTCATAACCTCGCGTGGTACACAGCGGAAGGACAAACGGCAGGGCTCGGGGATCCTCCGTTTGGTTGTCTCTGAAGATGGAGATGACCTGTGGCCCCTGGTGCCCCTGAGCCAGCTTGCTCTTCTGGTCAGATCTAGCAGTCTCTGGCAGCTCCTGCTTGCCGCCCTGGCACTGCTGCGTGGGGGCACGTGCCTGCCACGAGCTAGACGTGCCTGACGGGCCAGTGCTGCCCCTGTTTCTCTCCATTCTGCTTTTACAGATCAACGTGGAAGGCCTCGAGGATGAGCCTGCGGTGAGCGGGGAGAAGTCAGACTGCATGCTGACAGACCCCGTGGCACCCCGGAACAGGGGCAGAGCAAAGCGGAATGCCGAGTCCAAGAGGGACGGAGAAGTGGGCGATGGGGCAGTGCCCACCGAGCAGGTCTGGGGGCTGTGGGGTTGGGGAGGGCACACCCCAGAGCACACTCAGCACATGTGCCTGTCCGTGTTCTTGTCTCCTTGGAGGCATCGTTCTGTGAAATCGGCATTATTGCCCCATCCCCAGATTGCTCTGGGCTCCCTGCTCAGCTCTATGTGCATGAAACCCTGAAGGCCGCTGGCTGTCCGCCCTCGCTGGCGTCCGCCCAGAGCCGTGGCTCAGCGAGCATGCTGTCTCCTGCATCTGGACCTGGGGCTGGTGGGGCTGTGGCTTGTGCGTGGGCGTGCACGTGGTCTGAAGAGAGGAGATGGTCCGAGCTATCAGCGTTACCTACTTCTTCCAAGGCCGAAATGAAGAAAAACCTCATGGAAACGTGCCTGCCTTGCCGCTCTGCCTTTCTCTGTGGGAGTGTTGTCCTGGCAGAGGCGGGCATGGCCTGCTGCTGGGGGCCACGGCCCCAGAAGGGTCTGTGAGGAATGGGCCTTCCTGGAGGTCCCGAGAGCGGGACCGCAGCTCATTTAGCCGGCAAGCACCCCAGGGGCCTGCTGGTTGCTGAGGACACAGGGTTGACAGGTAGCTGACGAGCCCAGGGGTGGGGTCCCAACTTGAGGTGCAGAGGAGGGTGCTGACGGAAGCCTCCTCACTGCAGTCTAAGGAGTGGGCCAAATCTGGGGAGCTGGGGGAACTGCAGTGGGTGGGGCTCGAGCGTGTTGATGGGAGCACGTGGACTTGGCGAAGATAAAAGCTGGAGAGGCAGGTGGGCACGGCCTAGAGCCCCATAGGCCGGATGGAGGTTAGACTGCGTGGGGGTACCCAGGGTTGGGGAGACCAGGCTGTTGGAAGGCGTTTCTTGTCCACCAAGCAGGAGAAGAGAAGCTGGTGTGTTTAAGGGACCTAGGATTGGAGCAGAGAGGAAGGGGCCGGCCTGGGTGATGGCAGAGTCCAGGGGATGCCAGGCCTCTTCCTGGGTTCCTCTAAAGCTTGCTGTTTTCATTCTTAATTTTTAGGCTCTTACTGTCTCTTTCCATTGATTAAAACATGCTTCTTTTATTAGTCTAATTCCAGTGGCAAACTTCGAAAAAAGAAAAAGAAACAGAAAACTAAGAAAAATGCTACAGGAGAAGCCTTGGTATGTGCATTCAGCCTGGCCAATTTTCTCTCCATTCTCTTCTGGCTGTGCTTCTTGAGGTGGTGTGGAAATCAGTTTGCTTTTATTTGATTTTTTAAAAATTTTAGTTATGAACTTGTTTTTCCCCCCACCCTGAGATGGCTCCCTCGTCTGCGTGCTTGTGTGCTCGCTGTGTCTGCTCATTGTCTCTGCTCGTTGTGTCCACTCGTTGTCTGCTTGTCTTCTTTAGGAGGCACCGGAACCAAACCCAGGACTTCCCTTGTGGGAGGCGGGTGCCCAACCGCTTGAGCCACATCTGCTCCCTGCTCATTGTGTCAGCTTGTTGTGTCTGCTCATCTTCTTTAGGAGGCAGCAGGAAGTGAACCTGGGACCCCCTATGTGGGAGGTGGGCATCCAAGTGCTTAAGCCACATGCTCTCCCATTTCTTTGATATTTTGATTCTTTCCGTTTAAGAAGCCAAGGAAAAAGAAAAGGAATTATTTACCAGGTTTGCATCTGGTGTTTGTTCACTTAGTTCCTTGAGAGATTAGAGCCCACTCTGTTGCTTTCCATTTTCTGGCACCAACAGAAATTGCGTCCTTCTGAGGGGAGCAGTTCCTTGTGGTTCTGCCATTCCCCAAGTGCCAGTGGCTGTTTCCTTGGACCTTTTTCTAATACTAATGAACAAATTTGATGGTGAGGTATAAAAATCATCCTGAGGAACTAGTCTGTCCTCCAAAAGAATATTTCTCTTACTGCCCTGGAGCCTTGCCTAATTCTGTGTGTCCTGTAAAGAGGCTGCAGGTTCATTGCTCTTCAGTCTGAGTCACAAGTCCCAACTCTGCTCACCTGAGGACAGAACGTGCACCTGTAAAATGTGCCGTGTGGGCTCGTGACAATTATTTCTAGAGTCCTTGGGTTCTGTGAGTTTATCCTGAGCTTTTGTCCCTTAGAAATTCCTTTTTCTAAATGCATGTGTGGCACACAGGTGTTGAACGACACTGTGTCTTAGGAAGTAAGTGATAAGATTTAATACTTGCTCTTTTTCTGAACAAATCACTTTGTTACTGGTTTTTAGGACCTTTAAAATCAGTGTGGTGACTGCCTGGCTGTTTTGGGCTTTTAGGACAACGGGCTGGAGGACATCGACCGCATCTTGGAGAGGATTGAGGACAGCAGCGGGCTGCAGCACCCAGGCCCGCCGCCACTGAGCACCAGGAGGCATGTCCTGCGTGTGGAGCACAGGTGCGCTCCGCAGGCACCCAGGGCTGGCTACGTGGGCTGGGGGCGGGCAGTGCCACTAACCTTGAAAAGGAAAGGATGGGGTCCTCTTTATGTAAAAGTAATGATTTTATTATTAAATGGTTAGGGAATGGGAACAGGGGAAAGAAGAAAAGGAAAGTTCACCCATACCTGAGTCATCTTGAAAACTCCTTTCTTGAATTGTGCTAAAGTAAGGTGTGATCTCGAGGGAGTGTCCATCTCTTGGCCTCGTAGATGCATCACTGTTAGAGGTGCTGCCAGGCACGTTTCTAAAAACAGAAGCCATCTGTGAGTAAGGCTCACGGGCCAGGCTCAGCCTCAGACACAGACTGTCCCCAGGGACCCTCGGGCCTGGCCCAGCCTCCACCCACATGGGTGCAGTTTGAGAGAAAGGAGCCAAAATAGCTGTTCTCCCAGCTGGACTTTTATAAGACTTGTTAAAATTCCCAGATCTCAATTTCATTTTTTCTTCCTAAATTTTCAATTCTCTAGACACTTGAATCCAGACACAGAACTGAAAAGGTATTTTGGTGCTCGAGCGGTGCTGGGGGAGCAGAGGTAAGGCCTGTGCTGGGCAGAGCGCTCGTGCTTGGCTCTTTCAGTGACGGGGGGTGAGGGAGGGGGCTTCTGGAGCCAGGTGTTCATATCTGGGAGACCCATTCTCAAAGACCAAAGACCAAACTTTGGGGAGAACATTTAAACCATAGTGACAAAAATCAAACCTTAGAGTTAGGATACGAAAGGCAGCCCGTGGAGAAAGTCTGTGTGGCTCTGGCCAGGTGGTACACTGCTGTCTCCACCACAACAGCATATTTTTACAAAGATTCTTTTTTTTTCTTTTTTTTAAACCACTGGCTTGCTTTTAATCAAATTTTCTTTTTTAATCTTTCAAAGTTGTTAAAGTTTTAAGCAGAAGGAATCAACCAGAAGGCAAGAGTGTAAGAGGACATAGTCTTTCAACACTACTCATGTAAATCCAAACTTCAAAAAGATTCCTTTTGTGGAGTAAAATGGCTGTTTGCTGTTTACAAGTTAATTTCTGAGTTGCAAAGATCATTTCACCTTCCCCAAGTTTTTTAGAATTTCCTATATTCCCCATTCAATCTCGACTGCCACAACTGGATAAACAGAAAGCACAAGAACCTTCTTTTTGGGGGCGGATGTGGCTCAAATGGTTGGGCGTCCGTCTCCCATATGGAGGGACCTGGGTCCGATCCCTGGGATCTCCTGGTAAAATAAAAAAAAAGAACCTTCTTTTTCTTGCATTTGTAGTAAAAACCTTAGCAGCAAACATTAACTGTTCCAGGTCTGTCAGAGATGCTTGAAAGATTCTTTTTTTTTTTTTATTTTAAAGATCTATTTATTTACTTTTATCCATTTTTACCCCCTCCCACCCATTTTTGCTGTTTTTATGTCCATTCGCTGGGCAATTCTCTCTGTCCATTTCCTGCCCTCTCCTCATCCTTCTCCTCCTGTCTTCACGAGGATTCGATCATCAGAACCTCTGATGTGGGAGAGAGGTGTCCTACGGCCTGCGCCACCTTAGTTCCTGGTTTTTCAGCGCGTCTTGTGTTGGCTCTCCCTTGTGTCACTCTCCTGTTAGTTCATCATCTTGCTGCGTGGCTTGTGGGGCCTGGCGGCTCACCTTTGCACAGGGCCTGGCGGCCCGCACGCCTTCTCTGTTTTCCTTTTTTTTTTCTTTTTACCAGGAGGTCCCTAGGGGTTGAACCCAGGTCCCTCCATAAGGGAGACGGACGCCCAACCACCCGAGCCACATCCGTCCCCTGCTATATCTCTTAAGGTTGACCAAAGATACCCAAAGTTACAGTCTTTTCCCATACAGGATGGTCCTATAATAAATCAGGCTTAGTTCATCACCAGCATTCCAAAAACCAGACCTAGGGAGAAAAACTAGGTCTGGGGACACATGCATGGTTTCTAATATAATGAATGTTTAGCCTGCCCTGATTATCACAAAATCAGGACAGCAAGAATATTCACAGTGAAAGATTCTTAAAATCCTTAAATTTTGAATTTCTCATCCTGAAATCTTAGCAACGTTCATATTTGTTTTTCATTCAGTAGCCCAGATAATGTGAAGTTTAGGTTCTGGGAGGTTTTATCTTTCGTTCGTGGCTCTCAGCAGCCAGGCAGCATGTGGTAGATGGCTGCCCCAGGCTCTGTGACAGCGCTGCAGTGCGCTCGCCGCATGCCAGGAGGGACCGGAGTGGGCCGGGCTTGGGCTGCTGCAGGAGGCGGGGGTGCAGCTCGGACTCTGGGAGCTCCCACACGCAAGCTTGGTCTTCTGGAGGTGCCACAGCTCCTCCGACAGTAGAGCACCACTGATCCTTATGAAACATTCCAGCATTTCAGAAGTGCGTCCTTTGATTTCATGTCCCCCACCCCAAAGCTAGCTCTTAGAGACAGTCCGCTGCGTACAGCGTGCGCTGGAGGGCTCTCGTGGCTATCACGTGCCCTGGTTTTGCATGCCTGAGTTTCCAGCGTTGAACTCCCCTGCTGCCACCCCGGTGGGGACGCTCAGTTGTTCCCAGGTTTTTCCTGTTACAGACATTTCTGTGCCCCCACCGTCTGTGCAGGCAGGTCCAGCAAACTCACCCAGGAACAGGCCTGCCTGCTTCGACTTGAGCCATGTGTTGCTAAATCGCCCCCTGAGCGTTCGTGCTGCTCGCAGGGTAAAAGGCAGTGGTCATCCTCTCACCTATGGAAGACATAATTAGTTTTTTTTTTTGTTTTTTTTTTTTCAAACAAACTCAATTCATTGATACATAATAATAAAGCATACAGATTGCCCAGCTAGTGGGCACAGACAGCAAGCAGCGGGCGGGAGGGGGAGGAAACAGAATAAAGCATACAGTCCAACCAGAGCGTCCTGTCATTGGTCTCTGGTACAGTCACATAGTTGTGCATTCATCAGTTCAGTCATTATTAGAGCTTTTTCATTACTCCAGTAATAATAATTATTTTAAAAACCAAAGAAACAAAACTGAATCACCTCTCAATTCTGTCTATGCTTCCCCTCTGTACGTAGCTATAATTAGGGTTTTTTTTTTTAAAAGATTTATTTATTTATCACCCCACCACCACCATTGTTGGGTCTCTCTGTCTGCTCTCTCTGTCTATTCGCTGAGTGTTCTCTGTGTCTGCTCGTCTTCTCTTTAGGAGGGATCAGGAACCAAACCTGGGACTTCCCATGTGGGAAAGAGGAGCTTAGTCGTTTGAACCACCTCCATTGCCTGCTTTGTTGTCTCTCTCATTGTGTTTCCTCTTTGGGTCTCCTGGTTATGTCATCTTGTTGCATCAGCTCGCCACTCCAGCCTGTTGTGCCAGCTCACTGTCTCGCTTGTCTTCCAGGAGGCACCGGGAGCTGAACCCGGGACCTCCCATGTGGTAGGTGGGAGCTCAATCGCTTGAGCCACATCTGCTTCCCTATAAATTTTTTAAATTATTTTTTTAAAAAAGATTTATCTATTCCCCACTCCCCTTGTTTTGTCCTCGCTGTCTGCTCTCTGTGTGTTCTCCTGTGTCTGCTTGTCTTCTCTTTAGGCGGCACCAGGAATCAGTCCTGGGACCTTCTGGAGTGGAGAGAGGTGCTCAACCTCTTGCACCACCTCAGCTCCCTGGTCTGCTGCGTCTCTCATTGTCTCTCCTCTGTGTCGTCTTGCTGCGCCAGCTCTCTGCGTGGGCCAGCTCGCCTTTCACCAGGAGACCCCAGGATCGAGCCCTGGACCTCCTATATGGTAGATGGGAGCCCAGTTGCTTGAGCCACATCCGCTTCCCACTTCCCTATAATTAGGTTTTGAAATCTGTTGTAATTTGTAGACAAAAAGTAGTCTCGATGTGTCTTTGATTTCTTTGATGATTTGTAACTTGAATGTTTTTCATGTTATTCACTCACTTTCCTTCTTTTCTAACAGTTTTTGCTTTATATTTATGGTATTAAGCTATTCAGTACATAAGGATTTCTGACTTTTATGACTTCTTATTAGAATATTGATGAAAAATGTGTTCTCTCTGCCCCTCTGCTGCTGTGCACTGGGCAGCCTTCCTTGCATGCCTGGTTTTCTGTTGGCTTGATCTGTTTGGGCTCATCTCTTTATATTTTTTTGCCTGGTCTTATTTGTGTGCAAACTAGTTATCAATTATTAAGTTCATTGTTTTACATTTTTACTACGTTTCTTATTATATTTATTTCTTTGAAATTGTAAGTCTTACCACAAGGCTTGCATTGAAAAGCTACGGTTCCCTGCTTTACCTGCTAAAGTCAACCGCTTGTGTTCTGTTTTTGTTTTCTGAATCTCCAAATAACGTGTGTACTGCCCTTTATTGGGTTCTCAGACCTGGGCCTTCTCTGTTTACCTCCTCTCTTGAGGGTGGGGTTAGCCCACCTGCCCAAGCACTCCCCACCCCCACCCCATGCCCCAGGAGCCTTGGCTGTCACTGGGCGCCTCCACGATGTCACACTCTTCCTCGGGACTCCTCGTGACGAGAGCCCAACTCCCTTCTAACCTCCGTGCCGCTCTCGTTTCCCCAGCGTTCCAGGTTTTCGCTAGAGAACCTGTCCAAGCAGCGCTGACATGACGCAGCCGTACGTCCAGCTCACTGCAGGGCCAGGCAGTCCAGCACAGTCCAGCTTGCTCATTCTGTTTTTCTGATTACAGAAGCGTAAGGATCATGTGGGTGGGTTCCTCCACCTTCACCCCTGGGCCCAGAAGGCTCCCCCCCAGTCAGCTCCCCCTCCAGGCGAGCAGCCTTGTGCCGTCTGTGTGCAGCCCACCTCCGCTTGCCTGGTCATTCCGGGACAGTGTCGATGCCCTCTGCACGGAGACCCCCCCCTCCATTATTACCTTTTTATGCCTTTTCAAAACCCCGTCGCCACTCTGGTCCCAGGAGAGGTGGGTTGCTGGGACGTGCTTCCCTCTTGGTGCGCCCACCCCTTGGCTCCCAGGACCTTGGGCCGGACGCCTGGCCTCACTCTGTGCATCTTTGTTCTAGGTGTTCACTTACCTCCTTTTTTCTCTCCTGCCTGATGAGCTGATCCCTTTCTCTAGCTGTTTGATTATTTAGGAATTGTCTCCAGGTGCCTCTAGCAGTGGTTCCTTCTCAGAGCCAGCTGTGTGTTTGTGATCCGTACCTGGACAGCGTGGCACCTCGTGGTGCAGTCTCCTGCCTGGCCCCTCGCCGGGCCCCCGCCCCTCCCTCCTGCCCTGCGGCTCTCCTCCCGTGGTTCCCGCGGAGGTCAGAGGCAAGCTGCGCTGTCCTGCTCTCCCCAGGCCTCGGCAGAGACAACGCGTGTTCCCCAAGTGTACGTGGCTGACGACCCCCAAGAGCTCCTGGCCCCGGTTCACCAGGCCAGGTGAGGGGCTGCTGGGGGCCCGGAGCAACTGGCGAGCTCTTCCTCAGATGCCGTGCCTGCGAAGCGCGACACGTTACACTTTGTAGCAGAGTAGCCAGTGTTGCAGAGCACAGCCGCCTGTGCGCCTGCCCCACTCTGCGGTTCTGCATCTGGGGCCTGAGGCTCCGGGGAGGACCGAGCGTAGGCTGTGGGCGCAGGAGCCTGGGAGGCTGGGCAGGGAGCAGTGTGGATGCATCGGTGGTAACCGTGGGGGTGTCAGTGTCGCTGCCCCCTGCCGCCAGCCCGTGCCGCCTCCCCATGTCTGCAGATTCCGTGGTTGTCGTGTGCTGTCAGCAAGGACATGCCTGGGCCTGGGAGGCCTGGGCTCCACAGGGCAGACGCTGGTTCTCTGTTGACTTCTCGTCCCGCACCCGAGCACCTCAGACTGGGGAGCTCGCCGCAGGGCCGTCAGGAGCTCTGGGTTAGGGGTCTACGGTTTCAGGTTTCTTAGAAGAAACCCAAGTGAGGCATGAGCAGCAGAGAGCAGGGTCTGCCTCGTGGCCCCTCCGGATCGAAGCCTCCATCCCCAGCTCTCACCATCCTGACCAGGCGTGACCCGGGCACAGTGTTTGGGCCTGGCCAGACGCGCTGGCGGGTGGAGAGCATGTCCTCCCAGGTCAGCCCGCGTCCTCCTCCTGGCCTGTTTTCATGGCTCATCTTGTGCTACAAGCTGGGCCTGAGTTGTGGGCTTGTCCAGGAAGCAAAGCCCGCGGGCTCCTGGTAGAGGCTGGCATCAGCCTTGGGAGCCTTGCACTCAGGACCCAGAGCGGTTTTAACCACGTCTGCATCGCAGAGCCCCTGAGAAGCAGGGGCTGGGGTGGGCGCCATGCTGATCGCCGCCCCTCGCCTCCAGGCCTCTCGATGCGGCTGCTGGAAACAAGAAAAGGACTTTGCTTCTTTGCTTTTGAGCACAGTGAAGAGTACCAGCAGGTGCAGCACAAGTTCCTGATGGCCGTGGAGTCCATGGAGCCGAACAACATCGTGGTATGTCGGCCCAGCCCCTGGCGCGCAGACCCCTGCCCTGCGCAGTTACAGCAGCCGTGCCCGGAGGCCAGCGAGTCCACGTGGGTCTCGACGGCATCGGGGAGGGCCGTGCGCACCTCAGCGGGGCCATCAGGCGCTGTGGCCGCTGAGAGGCGCCCCCGAGTGAGGCACATCCATGCCGTGGGCGAGGGTGAGGAGCCTGGCGTGCTGTGCTCGCACTCCCTTTGTGAGGCTCCGTGTGACATGCACCTAAATGTCAGCACTTTTTCCGGGGTTGCCCTGACCCTTTGCTGTGCTGGCCCAGGGATGGGGGGAGCTCCTTCCCAGCTTCCACGCAGGCGGCAGCCATCTTGCCCGCCATGTTGCTCGACATGTGTCTGCTTCTTACAAACCTGCAGGGCTTGGGGGCCGGGCTGCCCAGGGTGCCCGGGCAGGTCCATCATCCCTGCAGGGCCTGTTGTCCTGCGCCCTCTGGCCTGCCCTGGCCCCTGTGCACACAGTGTTGTGTGGGCCGGTGCAGGGCTTATGACAGCTCACCGCTGTCCTCGACGGGGAAACAGGCAGCCTGGGGACTGTGGGGTGGGCTGAAGTGGCACCAGGCTTTTCACAGCTGCCTGGCAACACTAAAAATTTCCCACTTGGAATCAGCTAAAGGATTCAAGTACAGTAAGTAGTTTTGAGTTGGGGGATATGGTGAATGTCAGCCACCAGTAATTTCTCCAAGTCTGGATGCTTGGAAGGTGGGCGTGCCCAGGGCGCCAGAGTCTGTCCCAGGAGGCAGCTCTCAGCCACCTCCTTTCCTGGTAGGTTCTGCTCCAGACGAGCCCCTATCACGTCGACTCACTCCTGCAGCTCAGTGACGCCTGCCGGTTCCAAGAGGATCAGGAGATGGCGCGAGACCTCATAGGTAACAGCCCTGTTGAGGCCGAACTCACATGCAGTGAAACTTACCCTTTAACGTCTACAATTCGGTGTTTCTGGTAACTGTACATTCAGAGTTATAGCATGAAAACATTTTCATCACCCCAAGAGAAACCTGTATCTCTAAGCATCACTCTTCCACCACCATCCACTGGCATCCACAAATCTGCTTTGTCTCTGTGACCTGCCTGTGCTGGACATTTCATGTAAAGAAAGCCACACAGCACAGGCCCCTGGTGCCTCGCCTGAGCCCCACGTGTGTGTCGCACCCCGCCCTTAGGCCTGAGCAGCACCCATTGTTTGCAGATGACACCACCCGCAGAGGAAGCATGTATTGCATGCTTATTGCACGTTGTCACTTTGGCGGGTGAGGCCAGGGCTCTGCGCCTGTCTGGCCTCAGACTCAGGTTCTTGGCTTAGGTGAGGACAGAGGCTGGTGGTGGCCCGAGGGATGTGTTTCCTGCTGGGTCATGCTGTGCCACAAGAGCCTCCATCTCCAAAACCTTAGTCATGCGGCCTCCTTCCTTGCAGCCTTCCCTGGTTGTGAGTTGCAGGACCAGGGCATAGGGGGTCCTGGTGAGCAGAAGGGGGCCTCCCTGCCCGCAGTCCCATGCAGTGACCTGTGCTTCTGTGGCCCGCAGAGAGAGCGCTGTACTGCATGGAGAATGCCTTCCACCCTCTGTTCAGCCTCACCAGCGGAGCCTGCCGGCTGGACTACCGCCGGCCCGAGAACAGGTGGGTGGGAGCTCTGCCCTTGGCTCCGCCCTCTCGGGGCTTGGTCAGGTCAGGCCCAGCACGTAGCGGAAAGGGCAGAGGCCTGCGGTGCCGGCAGAGCAGGTGCAGAGGGGCTGTGCAGCCAGGGGCACCGCAGGGTTGCCAGGCCCCCGTGAGCCAGCACTGCACGCGTCCAGGAGGCTGGGGCAGAGGCACGTGGTTTGTCCGCATTAGGAGAGAGCTGAGCAGGCCTCAGCACTGTGAGGCAGCCTGTGATCCGCGTGTCCTTGTGCAGGCGTCCGTGGCGAGTTGACAACACTTGGGAATGCTCGGGCTGTGCCCACTGGTTCTTAAATCAAGTAGCCCAGATCCACCCAGACCCAAGCTCAGATACCTGCCCTGCCTCCTGAAGCCACCCCAGCCTCACCCCTAGGCCCTGAGCATGGGACGCCATCCCCCTGCCCCTCTGCGGCCCTCAGCCTGCTCCCAGCCCCATGTACCTTTCTCACTCCCACCGGCAGTGCCTTCTCTCCAGCCGTCCTCAGCTCCCCGCCCTCGCTCAAGGCCACCTCGCCCTCGTCCTGGGCTTCCTGAGGCGGCCCCTGCCCTCTGCAGTGCAAGTCAGCAGCTGTGCTTGGTTTGAATTTTCTGTACTGGTTTATGTGGTTTGGTTTTGCCACTCTAGTTAAATTCTTAGTTCTTTGAGTCAGGTTATAAAGTACTAACATTGGTCTTTCTACAGTTAAAGGGACAGTGGGGTTTTGATAAAATTCATTGACTTGATGCATCCATCCACAGTTGAACAACTATTAAAATGTGAGGACTAATTTAAATTGTGATTATAGTGGGGGATTTTAGCTCTTTAAGCGATAACTAGCAAACCAAAAAGAAGATAAAGGTTTCAGATGACAAGCAGCAAGCTTGGTTCTCCATAGATAGAGATGCCACCCCATGAGCAGCAAGGAGAGCACACATCTCTCCAGGCACAAGTGGGACGGGGGCAGACACGCGCATCCGGCCACGTGGCAAGTGCCAGCAGCACCCCCAGGGCTGAGCCTGCTGTTTCATGCTGGGTTCTCTTGGGTTAGGAGTTTCTACCTGGCACTCTACAAGCAGATGAGCTTTCTGGAGAAGAGGGGCTGCCCGCGCACCGCCCTCGAGTACTGTAAGCTCCTCCTGAGCCTGGAGCCCGAGGAGGACCCCCTGTGCATGCTGCTCCTGGTCGACCACCTGGCCCTGCGGGCCCGCAGCTATGAGTACCTGGTCCACCTCTTCGAGGAGTGGGAGGTAGGTGATGACACGGAGCGGCCCTGAGGCTGGACCAGGGCAGGCCCCAGGCTCCTGGTCTGCTGCCTCCTTGCTGCCCCTGCCCTGCAGCCTGGGCTTTGTAGAGGGTGCTGGCAGCCTCTTGTGTCAGAGCCCTGAAGAGGCGCAGTGTGCACAGAAGTGAACGCAGAGACGACGGGAGAATGGAGGAGACTTGAGAGCCACCACGGCAGCCACTGGGGGCGCGCACATGCTCAGTGGGAAGAGTGGGCCTGAGCCCCGCGTGCAGTCAGACTGCTGGCTCGGTGCACACGTCTGCTCCCGTCGAGGCTCCCGTGTGGGGCGGCGGTGTGTGTGCATGCGCAGGTCCCAAGCACTGTGCCCGCGATGCAGGGCACGTCGGGCGTGAAGACTTAGCCAGGGGAGCGTGAAGCAGCCCGTTGGCGGTTGTCTACATTGGCTCATAGGACTTCAGATGTGTTGGGTTACGTAAAGTGTCTAAAACTGTTTTTACTTCTTGTTTTCATGTGGCTGCTGGAAAGGTGCAGCGTGCAGTTCCCGCTGCGTTTCTGCTGCTCTAGGAGTTGGGGTCTCTAATGACCAAGCCTAGCAGGGGTAGACCTGGGGGATAGGAAGCAGGTGACAGCTTTTTCATCTCTCTTTCTATGCTTGAAAATTTTTACAGCAGCTGTATGATTGAGAAATAACTCAAACATCTTGGATTATATAACATTTAGTGTAGTTGGCTAAGTTAGCTCATGTCTGGGCATCTAGTTTACAGAAATTCATGGCGATCATGAAATACAGCTGCAGGGAGTCCCCCATGTCGTGTTTGATGGAGTCCCTCACAGTCCTGCAGAAGGGCTGCAGGGCGGCATGCATGATGGCTGTAAGGCCGCAGTACTCTGCGTAGAGCACGATCCTGTTTTCGCAGGAAAAATGCAGTGGATTGTGTTCATATGTTTGTAGGCATATGTGGAAAATGGCAAGAAAAATCATAAAACGTCATGGACCTCTCTGAGCAAAGGTGCCTTTCAGGTTTGATGATTAGTAACTGCCAAGTTTTCCAACTGGAACGAGTGTTGGTAGCGCCACTTGTACAGCTGAGCTTGTGAGAAGGCTGGAGCCACCCGTTCACTGCATGTCTCAGGCCTCACAGCTCCCCACGCCCTCCCTCGTCCTCTTAGCTTTTGTTTCCCCCAGAGAGAAGCAGACAGCAGGAGGGCAGTTTACTTCACCTTTATGCTAAGTAAAGTCACTTTTCCTCACGGAACAAACCCTCCGCATACCTCATCCAGCTGCATCAAGCTGGCAAGTTCTCACCTCGAGGCCCCAAACTTTGTGTCTCTGTCTCATGTAGACTCATCGGAACCTATCCCAGCTCCCAAATTTTGCCTTCTCTGTCCCGTTGGCATACTTCCTGCTGAGCCAACAAGCAGACCTCCCCGAGCACGAGCTCTGTGCCATGAGGGAGAAGGCCTCGCTCCTGATCCAGCAGGCACTCACCATGTTTCCTGGAGGTGGGTGCAGGGCCCCAGGTGGGGGGCAGCCGGGCAGCCACGCAGGATGCCCCTTCCCGAGGCCCACACCGCAGGGGCGTGTGCTTCTTGGGCCGTCACAGTGCACGTCCTGTGTCTTGCTCCTCAGACAGGGATTTTGGTGGCATTTGCTTTTTTTTTTTAAAGATTTTATTTATTTATTCATTTATCCCCCCCCTTGCTGCTTGTGCTCGCTGGGTCAGCTAACCACGCCGTGCGGGTGGGCCTGCCTTCACCAGGAGGCCCCGGGAACCGAACCCGGGGCCTCCCATATGGTAAACGGGAGCCCTACTGATTGAGCCACAGCCGCTTCCCTTTGGTGGCATTTGAAAGCTGAAGATGAGCTAGAGCTGACTTTGGTTCAAAGCAGCATGGTGTTTAAGATAAGTCTTTCATGGGAAACGGATGTGGCTCAAGAGGTTCAGCGTCCGTCTACCATATGGAGAGACCAGGGTTCGATCCCCGGTAGCTACCGGTAAAAAGAAAAAAAAAAAAAAAAAAAAAAAAAAACTCTCACAATTTACGGGTTTTGCGAGAAAAATTAACACCTAAAGGGGGGGGGGGAAGGTGTGGCTTTTTCCAGGAGAGAGAAGTGAACTTAGCCGAGCACAGGAAGAAAGGAAGAGCGTGAGGATGCAGGCAAGCAGAGCCCTGCCATGCAGCAGAGGCTGTCACGGGGGACGGGCTGGGCCTGGGGTCTCACCGTGGGCCTCACCGCAGCCCTGCGTCCCCTGAGCTGCTGGCGAGTGGGCGGCAGGTGAGGTGCAGCAGCCTTCTGTGCTCTGCCGAGCCTCTGGGGGGAGATGCAGGTGGGCTTGTCGTCCTGCCACAGCCCGGGCACTGCCACGGAGGCTGCAAGCTGGACAGACAGGCCCTGTGAGCCGAGCCCAGGTTGGGGGCAGGGGCCTGCAGGAGGAGGAGGAGTCTGCCCCAGTGGCCAGTGAGAGACAGCCTTGAGCCCTGCGGAGGCCTGGGGCCAGGTACGGCCGCACCGCAGGGGTGTGCAGGTGCCAGGAGTGGCCACAGCCCCAAGGGCGGAGTCCACGGCCAGGTGGCCACAGGTCCTGCCCTGATGAGGCATGACCACGGCCTGGTCCAGTCTTTGGGGAATAGGCCTGTCGTTGGCAACGTGAAATCACCTTTAGGCCGAATCATTGCTTTGAGCACTGGATGCTTGTGTGGGAGAGCATTTGAAGCCCGCTGCGCGTTGTGCTGTCTGGTGGACACACGGGGTGGCAGGCTGTCCCCTGGTTAAATGTCTTGGAATTGGCATCATTTCTCTGGTGCTGGGGTGCCTGGGGTCTAGGCACAGGGGGGCACCAGGGGGAGGGGCAGGCCTGTCCCTGCTTGGGCAGGAACGTGCTCGCCAGCTCCTGACCCGAGAAGACACGTTTCCTTTGTCCCATCAGCTGCTTGATCCCCCAGGGTCCCACGCGCACACCTGGGCCAAGCAGAGGCTGCCCCGTGCTCCGAGGCAGAGAGGGGCGGGCAGCTCATAGCAGTTCTGGACAGGAATTTCCTGCCATTTGCCTTCTTGATTTTACAAGTAAAGTCACACCTGAGTAACTGGAAAAGCTTCACCATGTTCCTGGGCAGTGACTGGTAAGCGTCTGCTGAGGGGAGGGGCCGCAGAGCAGACGTGGCTGTCTGGCGCCGGGCATCTGCTGCGGCCCTTTGGGCACCAGCTCCAGCATTCTGAGTGGGGGCATTGGGTCTTGATGAGTCGGGGGGCAAGGAGACATCCTGGCTTGCAGAGACCTGGCTCCCCAGGAGCAGGAGCTCGGGGTGCAGGTCAGAAGGAAGTTCCCTGGCATCGGCTGCCTCTGTGTGGAACGCCAGGCGCTCCCTGTCGGTGGTGTCAGCTGCCACGGAGGCCCGGGCAGGCAGCCTCACAGCTCCAGCCTCTGCTCCTTGCAGTCCTCATGTCCTTGCTAGAATACTGCAGCGTGCGGCCCGGCACCACCGTCTCCAGCCATCGCTTCTTTGGACCTGATGCCGAAATAAGGTAAAGACAGCAGGTGGGGCGGGGTCAGAGCTCTAGGTGCACGTCGTGGGGCGGGGAAGCCACTGCCACCTAGACTGGGCAGGGAGCGGACTGTACTGGCGCCGCCCTCCGCCTGCCCCTTGTGGACAGCATCGGGGGCCAGGAGGTCTGGTCGGCCCAGCGTTGGTGGTGGCAGCAGAGAAGCCCTCGTGGCCACATCCTGTCCATGGGACTGGAAGCCTAAGATAGGTCCTAAACACCACACGGTCTGTGAAAACTCCCGTGGGGGGCTGGCCCCCCCGAAAGCCCTTTCCTGGGTAAGGGGGTCCTCCAGCTTCTGTGCCCACAAATAGGTCTGGAGGTCACGTTAAATAACTCATATCCGTAGCGAATACACACAACGTCCAGAGCACACACTTGTGCGCCCAACACCCACTTGGGAGCTTGAGGGTTTGCAGGGCCAGGCAGCCACTCTGGGCAGCTCCCTTCCCCCCAGGCCACCGTCCTGCCCACTAGCCTCGAGGGGGTGCGCTGGCCCAGGTTGGGGGGTGCTTACAGGCTGCTCTCCCACAGCCAGCCCCCTGCTCTGAGCCAGCTGGTGAGCCTTTACCTGGGCAGGTCACACTTCCTCTGGAAGGAGCCAGCCACCATGAGCTGGCTGGAGGAGAACGTGCGTGCGGTTCTGCAGGCAGTGGATGCTGGGGACCCTGCCGTGGAGGCCTGCGAGGCCAGGTGAGTCCGTTGGTGCTTGTGAGGCGGAGCCTTGCTGGGGTGGGGCGGGGTGCTCATGGGGGCCTCCATTGCCGGCGAGCTGCCACAGCAGGCTGCCGATATAGGGTCGGCTCCTCTCGCCAGCTGTGCTCTAGCTGCCCTCCCCTCCTTGAGTCGGCCGGCTCTGGACGTGTGGGCGTGGGCTTGTATGCACGTTAACTCGTGATTCCGTTGTGGTGATTCTGTTGTAGATACCTGGTTCTCCCAGATGGCAGTGACTGTATTAGTCAGCCAGAGGGGTGCTAATGTGAAATACCAAAAATGGGCTCGTCTTTATAAAGGGTATTTATTTGGGGTAGAAGTCCACAGATACCAGGCCAAAAAGCATTAAGTTTCTTCTCTCCCCAAAGTCCATTGCCACGTGTTGGAGCAAGACAGCTGCCGACGTTTGCCAGGGTTCAGGCTTCTTGGGTTCCTCTCTTCCCGGGGCTGCGTTTCTCTCTGGGCTTAGCACCTCTGGTTCCTCCACAAGGTCAGCTGTAGACTACCAGGCGAACGGCTCACTTCTCTTCTCCTGGGGCCTTCTTCCAACACCAAAACTGCTTCTCAAAAACTGCTTCATCTGTCCTTTGCCTTTTGTATTTGATTCCCCCACCCACCAAAGGGGTGGGGCTCAACGCCCTACTGATGTGGCCCAGTCAACGCCCTAGTCATAACTTAATCATGCCCAGATTAACACATCAGTTTATAAGCATGATGCAAATATATTTTTGGAATTCATAGTTACACCAAACTGCCCAACTGCAGTAGTTACTAATTTGTTTGCTTCTGATCCTGCCTCTTGTGTCACGGTGGCCTGGTAGTGGTAAAGATCACTCCCTGGCAGAGGTGCCCCCACGCCCAGCCTGTCCTAGGATGCTCACTGCAAACAGCAACCTGGTGACCCCTCGCTTCCTGCCTGTCAGCATTGTGACGCTCAGCCTGGCGTGGGATGGCTTTGTGACAGCCCTGCCTCTTCCCGGGGTGCTGGCTGTGCCCAGGACCCATTGTGGTTCTGTCTCGCTGGCTCCAAGGCAGGACTCCACAGCTAGACCTGTTGGCATGGTGGGGTGTGAGTCCAGGTGGGGAGGGGGAGTGCTGCCTGCCCCGAGCCCCCAGAGCAGACACCCTGGCCATTTGGAGGCTCCACCTGCCTTCCCCGCTGGACTGATCAGCTCACGGTGGCGCCGCCTCAGTGCCTAGCACGACACCACACAGCTCATCACATAGACAAGTATGTCAAGTCCTCACGATGGCCATTGGGCCATGGCTGTCACTGTCCTCTCCACAGATGAGGAAACTTGGTCCCAGGTCGCAAGTCGGGTCCAGTGTCCACACTGTCCCCAGGGCTGGGCACAGGTCCTGCTGCTCTCCTCGTGCCGTGGTGCAAAGGGAGCTTCTTGGGGCCACTGTGCACGTGGCACCATGGCTGCTGTCTCATGTGTTCTCCCTGCTTTAGGCGCAAGACGCTCTACCAGCGTGCCCCCAGGAATATCCACCGTCATGTGATCCTCTCGGAGGTCAAGGAGGCTGTCGCTGCCCTGCCCCCGGTAAGGGAGAGCTGAGGGACTTTGTGCGGGTGGCCACGTGTGTTCACAGCCCTTCCTGCCCCGAGCAGTCCACATGCAGGCATGCGGGCAGGACCCATCCTTTCAGGCACAACACAGAGCTGAGGCTGACATGCTAGATGCTGCAGGAGGTGGCCCATGTCCACTGCTGTCTATGTACTGGGAGCACGAACCTAGGCTCCTGGACCTGCTTTGAGGTAGTGCCACCACAGCAAGTTGCCCCATCTGGTTGCTGTGAGGAAACGTGTGTGACGCCTTCTCCAGCCGTGGGGTGCAGTCATGCCACATGCTGTTTGGTATGCGTTAGGATAACGTAAAAGGAAACCTTATGCCATCATAAAGGAGCAGGAGAGATGGCGCAGGGGGGTGGCGAAGTCAGAGATAGACTATTGTAGACTCTTCTGTTGAGGAGATGCAGGGTCTGGGGTCTAACTTCTGGTGCTGGTCTCGACTACACCGGGCATAGCCAGCCTCTCAACCCCCAGCGAGTGCCTGAGACCTCCCAGTGCTCCACCAGGGCCAAGTCACAGGTGTGACTCAGGCTGTCGGGAGGAGGGAGGAGGAGTGCCGCAGTGAGTGTGTGCGCCCTAAGGGCTCAAGGGCTGGAGCAGGGCAACGGCGCAGGCCCCTGTCTGCTTTGGGAACAGCACTTGTGAATGGAGAGCTGAGGGTGGGGGCAGCCAGGGCACCAGGAGCTGTGTGTGTCCAAGCCTCCCTGTGGCCCTTGTCATCGATGTGAACATTCCCAACACACTGTGCAAATGTCACTGCAGTGTGGGCAGTGGTGTTACTAGTCCTGATTAATTGCTTACCCACCGCTCTCACGCTCCCACCCGCGGGCATCAGCATAATCTTTCAGCAAGGTAAAACAGAATGTCAGTTAATGAAACTGTCACAAGTGTCCTGGGGAAGAAAGGCTGTCCCTCACCACTCACCTAAAGTTCTTTAATACAGTCTGTCAGACTCGGTGGCCATCTGCTAGCAGATAAGTCCAGTCCAAATTGAAATCCGGACAGTAGCAGGGAGGCCCCCCAGCAACACCCTGTAGCCTCTCCATTTTGTGTCCCTTTCTGAAGGACGTGACCACGCAGTCTGTGATGGGCTTTGACCCTCTGCCTCCTTTGGACACCATCTATTCCTATGTCAGACCAGAGAGGTACGTGTCTTCCACCTCCCACTTTGCTCTCTCCTACAGCTCTGAGGTCAGTGCTACAGGGCTCACAAGCAGCCATCAGATGCAGGTGTTGAGGTCTTCCCTGATCACAAAGGAACGGGAGAAAGGAGAGTGTAATTTAAAGGTCACAGATTAGCTTTTGAGGGCCATGTTCTTTCACATATTCATTTAATGTTTAAGGATTTTCTGTGTTCGGTTCTGCAGCAGATGCTGGAAATACATTGGGAAGCAAAAGTAAGATACTACCTCTGCTCTCATAGAGTGTACAGTGCAGTAAGACAAACAGAATTTAATTATCGAATATAGAAGTAAATATAAAAGCAAAACTTAATTATAGGAAGCTGTGCTAGGAAAAAAGGCTGTGGGTATGATTCTTTGAGAGAAGGTGACAGTTACACTGAGGCGTGAAGGACAAATACATCTTAAGCGAGTACAGAGAGGGGAAAGGTTGTGAGTATTCCAGCAGAAGAGCCAGCATGTGCAAAGGCCCTGTGCAAGGAACGTGTATAACATGTATTAGAAGAACGGAGAGACAGCCCATATGACTGGCAAGGAGAGAAAGAGACACATAAGCATAAAAGGAGGTGGGCACACAGCAGAGCCTGACCCTGTAGGCTGCCAGTGCATGTGCAAATGCCCTTCAGGATCGGTGTCACTGAAAGGCCTCTTTTATCCTTTCTGGCCTTTAAAGCTGAATGATTGCCTTAACCAGGGCCTATCACCCACAAAGTAGTAGATTTCAAAGACAGAGTCACAGGCATTTGCCTATTTAGCGGAACATATGCTTTCCAGACTTGATAGAATACGTTTTGTAGAGTGACGTCCATTTTTTTTCATTGAATTCTATTATAAAACTTGGATTGCATGTTTATGGGGAAGTAGTCCCCAGTTAAATTCCTCAATAAGTTAAAATAGAAATTATTAATCATGAATGTCAGTGGGTTCAAAAAAAGAGGACCCAATGCTGGGCACTGCAGCACCGAGAAATGGTGGTGGAACTTTTCTGACTTAGGCCTTTGTTCTGTTCTCTCTTTCTCAGATCATCCTTAGATCTTGAACGTAGGTAGTTTATGACAGTGTCCCCTAGAGCTGGGCTGCAGTGTCACACTTTACCTGTAGGGGTCGCCACTTAGTACATGCCCTAGAATCCTCTCTCCACATAGCTAGTTTATATTCTCTCAAAAAAAAAAATTTTTTTTTTTTTTTTTTACCGGGAGGTCCCAGGGATCGAACCCAGGTCCCTCCATATGGGAGACGGTTGCCCAACCATTTGAGCCACATCCGCCTCCCATTCTCTCAAATTTTTAAGAGCTGAAGAAAATGTGGGAAAAAAAGTTCTTCCTTAAGACGTGGCCGTGGAGGGCTCGCTCTCCACTTTGCTCAGTGTGGGTTTCTGAGGTGCTGCTGGGTTGCTCGACAGGACCAGTCTCCACTGCAGGCCCCACCTTGCGTCACGTCAACGCCAGCCTTTCCCTTGACGCTCTGGTGTGCACAGCCCTACCTGAGCTGACTGGGGTCTTCCCTGCCAGGGGGAGAGGGGAAAGAAGGGGCCAGGAGGCAGCTGACAGGGTCACTGTGAGCTGGGTTAGTTCCCCGGGAGGCGCTGGCTCGGCCTCACTCTCTGACCTTGGCGTTCCGTTCCAGGCTGAGTCCCGTCAGCCACGGAAACACGATTGCCCTCTTCTTCCGGTCGCTCCTGCCAAATTACTCCACAGAGGTAGGTTGTCAGTGCTGGCCTCTCCCTGACAAAGGTGCACAGGCAAGTCCCTCCACGGGTGGATGTGGACAGACCCTGCTGGGAGCCAGGCTGAGGCGGGAGGCCTGGGGCCGCCCATGGCAGCGGAGCCGGTGGAACGCCCCACGAGGCAGCCGGCTTGACCTCTCGCGGCAGGGTGCGGGTCAGCCCCTCCTCACAGTCCAGAGGGTCCAGTGCTGGCCTGGTGGCTGCCGCCCCTGCCTGGGCCCCCGTGAGGCTTTGGTGCTCCTCCTCGTGCTCGGCCGCCGGCTTCCTGCCAGGACAGTCCTGCCCAGATGGCATCTCGCTGCTGCAGGGGGAGAGGCCGGACGACGGCGTGGCGGGGGCCCTGAACCGAAACCAGGGCCTGAACAGGCTGATGCTGGCCGTGCGCGACATGATGGCCAACTTCCACTTCAACGACTTGGAGGCCCCGCGCGAGGAGGACGCCGGCGGCGGCGAGGGGGCGTGGGACTGAGCGGCCTGGCGCCGCGTCCTCAGGCGCTGTAGAACCACGTTCCTGGTTCTTGGTCTGGTTGACACTGACCAGCCCCCTGAAGTAGAAACGCTGAACGCATCTCTGGTCTGCTGTTCCCTATAAATTAACGGGATGCGCCCCGCTGTGGAGTGAGCTTCCTTCCCAGCGTTGGCGTCGGCCCACTGGTGCCTGCGCAGTGTCGGAGCCTCTTGGGCAAGGCTGGGGGTGTAGGGGCATCGCCCCAAAGACCCAGGGGACTCTGCGGAAGATGCGCTTCCTCTGCAGGCTGGCTCCGAGCGCGGGCTTGGGTGCTGGGGGCTGGCGTGTCGGGGCCACTCTAGTAAGTTAGCTTTATTGAAAAGCTTTAGGGCATTACCCTGAGTTCTTAGGGGCAGCTTGAGCTTTTGGAAAGGACACCACCCAGGGCGGTCTGGGGCCGCAGTGACAGACATGGGGTGGTCCGATCGGCGCCCGCACCCCAGAGCCAGGCCTGCACCCCCAGCTCGGAGCAAATGGGTGCCATGACTCAGAGGAGGGGCAGAGGCCACGCCTCAGGTTCCGAAGGATCCAGGAAGGCATGAGCAGCATGTGGTCCCCTGCTGAGCTGTGGGGCCTTGACCTTTGACCCCAGAGCACCAGCGGAGAGGAGTGGGAATGGGTGGTGCAGCTCACGCGTTCCCAGGGTCTTTGTTCCCCGGCCCCAGAGAGGCCCGAAGTCTTGTCTGCCTCTTGCCAGCCTCCCTCCCAGGCCCCAGCACTGCGGTGTCCCCGCCCCGGTCGCCGTCGTGGAGCCCCCCTGAAGCCCCGGGAGCTGTGCCCCGCGGTCAGAGCCTGGCCGGTCCTCCCGGAGGTGCCTTCCGGGGTCAAGCCGCTGCCTCGCTGGCGCTGGAAACGGGGCTGAGTCCTGCCCCGCCCACCGCGGGGTTTCCCGCCTGCCGAGCTTCCCTCCAGGAGGAGGATGGCTGCTCGCAGCCTGGGGACAGGTGTGGCCACATTGGGGTGCAGAGCCCCCTGTGCTTGGGGCGTCTACACAAGACCCAACCTGCAGTTGGGGCATCGGCTGAGAGGCTCTTCTTGCCTAGCTCCTTCTTCCTCGGCAACTTAGCTGGATTTGTTGGGGTGGGGGGCTCTGCCCCTGCTCCAAGGAGCAGGTGTCTCCACACAGCTGGGATGGCTGTGGACGCTGCTTGGTGTACGGGGCCCCTGGTCATTTGTGTTTCTGAGGGTAAGAGAGGACGCTTGGCCCGTCTCGAGTGACCTCTAGCTTCCAGGGCTGCTGCCCAGGGGAGCACAGTCCCAGGTCCTGCCCTGCTTGCAGGGCGTGCGAGGTGCCCCTGGGTGCCAGTGGTGGGCTTGCGTGCCAGCATCGCCTGCCACCAGGTCAGGCTCCATGGGAACGAGGGCCCCAAACCACAGGCTGGGAGAGGGCCCAAGGGAGGGGGCGCTGGGAGGGGAGGAGGGGCTGTCTTGTGCCTTCCTGCGGCTTCTGAGAGGAGCAGGGGCCGCTCCTCCCCCCTGGCCGTGTGGACCAAATGCAGCTGCTGCTCACGCCCACCCCTCCCCAGGCACAGGGAGCTCGGGCCACGGCTTCCCCCTCATGTGGGAACTGGGTGGAGGCAGGTGCCTGCATGTGAGACGGGGCAGAGGGCACAGAAACCCCCTCTCCCTGCCCCCGGCCGTCTCATGGCCTTTTCCCCCTGGGGGCAGAGAGGTCGGCATTGAATATAATCAGCCATAGGGTTATGTTCCCCCTTGGCCCTGGGTCAGCTGCTGTCCCCCTCCCTGTATCCCACTCCCAGGAGATCAGGCAGGAACACCCCCCTTGCCGGCCCTGGTGCTGGCTTCTGCCCAAGGCGGTCCAGCTCTCAAACCCTTTGAAGTCTTGGGCTGAGACCAGCAGCGTCCATCTCAGAAGGCCCCATTCACGAGTCCCTCCGTCCCCAGAAAGAACCATGGTCAGGTCTGCAGGTGCTGGTCCTTGGCAACAAGGTGCAGCAGGCCCAGCGTGGGCTGGCAGCTCTACCCCCACAGCCGTGTCCCGCAGGTGATTTCCGACTGGGGGTGGGGAATCAAAGCCGAAGCCAAGCCTCGGCGCAGCTCCACGCCATCCCACCAGCGGGAACGTGTGCCATGTTCACCAAGGACCGTCGACCCCAGTGTGGGCCCCAACTCCGGCAGGGCTGAGCCTCCGCTGACCGCTGTCCCCCAGAGGGGTACACTGCGATTCCCTTTAGATGAGGCTCAGAAAGAGGCTCAGTGAACTTGTGGAGTCAGACGCCAGAGTGGCGGCTCGTGACACGGCTCGGCGCCAAGCTGCGCTTTATATCAAAGCGAAAACAGGCCGTGTGAGCTGTAAAAGCACTTCCACGAACTCCCTGGGGCCCGGGCCCCTCTTCCGTCCCAGCCGCCTCCTCTGCACCTGTAAATGGGGGGTGGCCATTCCACCCCTGCCCACCTCCGACTGCCTTAGAAGGGGGTCCTGTCGCCAGCACAAGGCAGCCCCCGAGAGCACGGGCCTCTCCCACCTCCCTGCACGCTCGGCCTCGGGCCTGTCCTGGCCGCCGTGAATGCCCGCAGTGTCCACGCGCAGCTGCTGGCCTCTGAGGCTGGAGACGGGAAGTCTGCCCTTGAAGTCGCTGGCGTCTGCGGCGCCCAAGGTCTCCGCCACAGTGCAAGCGGGCTCCGGCAGAGAACGGCTGTATGTGCTGTGCCTTTCCCTGGTGCCCACGGCCTCCACCCAGCGGGCGTCGCCCGCCAGTGCGTCCTGCCTGGCCAGGCAGGAGGCCCACTGGAGCTGAGACTCCTGGTGGCTGGGAGCCCTCCCTGGTCCAGCCCCAGAGTCACCAGCGCTGCCCGCACCCCTCAGAAGGGAGGAGGTGGTCAGTAGCGACTGACCCCCGTGGCCAGCTGAGTGGCACTAAGGGACAAGGGCAGCTTCAGGAGGGGCGACGATTGACGTGGGACCGGGGAGAGGGCTGGACGTTGAGCAGAGGGGGGTGCCCGGGCCGGCCTGCTGGGGGCTGAGTGGGCGGGGACTGCACGAGCCCATGCAGGAGGGAGGGAGCCACAGGCAGTGGAGACCCGGCTTCCGGTTGCCGGGAGGTCGTGGGCCCCCTGGCAGCGGCAGGGTGCTGTGGGCCTAGCGGGTCATGGGGTCCCTTGGGGGCCTTCCGTGGGCTCCTTGAAAGGAAGTGGGAGAAAGGCTCCTTTCTTCCCAGGGCCTCAGCCCCACCTCTGGCCCCCGGGGAAGCAGGAGACAGGGCGGAGCCTGCGAGCCAGCGCCTGTGTGCCCCCACGGTGGGCCACGAGGGGCGCGGAGTGCAGGGCTGAGGGCTCACTCTCCAAAGCAGGGATCCCTGAGCCGGGTGAGGCCGGCAGCTCAGCCGCTCCCACCCTGTCTGGCAGGGATGCGGGGGGCTGTGAGGGGCCACTGGGGGCCGAGCCGGACGATGCCTGTGCAGGGGGCCCAGAGGAGGCTGCTGGGCTCCCTCAACTCCACGCCCCCGGCCGCCCCCCACGTGGGGCTGGCCGCCAACCAGACGGGCCCCCGGTGCCCGGAGGTGTCCGTGCCTGATGGCCTGTTCCTCGTCCTGGGGCTGGTGAGCCTGGTGGAGAACGTGCTGGTGGTGGCTGCCGTCGCCAAGGGCCGCAGCCTGCACGCACCCACGTACTACTTCATCTGCTGCCTGGCCCTGTCCGACCTGCTGGTGAGCGCGAGCAGCGTGCTGGAGACGGCCGTGCTGCTGCTGCTGGAGGCGGGCGCGCTGACCGCCCCGGCCCCGGCCGTGCAGCAGCTGGACAACGCCATCGACGTGCTCCTCTGCGGCGCCATGGTGTCCAGCCTCTGCTTCCTGGGCGCCATCGCCGTGGACCGCTACATCGCCATCTTCTACGCGCTGCGCTACCACAGCATCGTGACCCTGGCGCGGGCGCGGCGGGCCATTGCTGCCATCTGGCTGGCCAGCGTCCTCTCCAGCACGCTCTTGATCGCCTACTACGACCGCATGGCCGCGCTGCTCGGCTTTGTCGGCTTCTTCCTGGCCCTGCTGGCGCTCATGGCCGGCCTGCACCTCCACATGCTGGCCCGCGCCTGCCAGCACGCCCGCGGCATCGCCCGGCTGCAGAAGCGGTGGCGGCCACTGCGCCAGGTCCTCGGCCTCAAGGGCGCCGCCACCCTCACCATGCTGCTGGGCGTCTTCTTGGTCTGCTGGGGCCCCTTCTTCCTGCACCTGGTGCTCCTCGTTCTCTGTCCCCAGCACCCTGCCTGCAGCTGCGTCTTCAGGAACACCAAGGTCGCCCTGGCCCTCGTCATCTGCAACGCCATCGTCGACCCCCTCATCTACGCCTTCCGCAGCCAGGAGCTCCGCAAGGCCTTCAAGGAGCTGCTGTGTGCCTGCTGACACCGTGGATCAGCCGCGGGCCCCTCTGCCAAGAGGGAGGACTGGGTGATCTCTGGAGGTGCTGGCTCGGAGTCCCTGCGGCCAGGGAGGCCTAAGTTCCCAGCTGACTCCTGAGCCTGGGGGTTGCTGTGCCTGTCACCTGGGGCACGAAGCCCTGGAGTAGAGCGGCTCCTGGAGGGCTCAGGAGGGACCTTGTGACCTGCAGAGCTGCCTCAAGGAGCTGCCTGCCTCAGGCGGGGGAACCGTGGGGTGACCAGCGAGCTGGGGACCCGCTCCTTTGTCCATACCACCCACACCCCGCGAGACAGTCCCTCCAGCAAACACCTGTCTGGGCTGCCACAGAGGCCCTCAGCTTGAATCAAGGACCGTGCCAGGGGGCTCGGGGTTGGGATGCTCTGTCAATAAATGTCGTGCCCTGGTGCACAGTGCATCTGTCTGGACCCTGCAAAGGTTGTTGGAAGCCTGAGGTGGAGCAGGGATGGGGGTGATTTGGGGGGGAGCAGAGGGTCCCAGAAGCCCCCGGAGCCCGTGTGGCTGGCCAGGTGAGGAACCAGCAGCCTGAAGGGGGCCCAGCTAGTCACCAGGTATCCCCACTCCCCTGTGGTGACACACCCCATCCCAGAGCAAGGAGGCAAGAAGCAGCCAAGGCCCCTCCACAGTGACAGGCTGTGGCAGAGCCCTGGGGGCCTGGCCTCTGCCCTTCGGCACCATGCTGGACAGGCAGCGCCTGGGCTGCACTCTGTGAGCTCTGAGACCTTTAAGGCCTGCAGGTGGGGTGCGAGTGGGAGGTGGTGGAGCAGCCTGTACCCTCGCTCTCTCCTCTGCGACCTTCTTGCCTGGGAGCCCACCTCAGCTTCCTCCACCCCCAGGGCCGCTCAGCAGAGGCTGAGGGTATCCTCTCCCCCGGCCAGCTGTTCCCAGCCCCGAAGAGCCCAGCTCCACCCAGCCCTTCCCCAACTCTGGCAGCTCCGGCTCTGGTTCCCAGCAGGCCTGCCTTGGCTGGGGGAAAGGACGGTGAGTCAGCCTTAAGCAGGCACCAGAACCTTCTGGGGATAGACAGGAGGCTGGCTCGGTGCCCCCGGCAGGCAGGAAGGGTGGGCAGTCAGTCTCGGCCGATGGGAGGCTGCAAGGCAGCTTCTCTTGCTCCTACACGAGGCAGCAGCCAGCTCCAGGAAAGAGCCAAGTGCTCGCCAAAGACCCCCGGTCTGGGGCCGGGAGGGGCTCCAGGGGGGCACAAACCAACCACAAAAAGCCACATCATAGATACATCATGGAGGAGGGGGCGTCTCTTGAGAACAAAAGGTCCGAATTCTAGCCTTGCCAAACTGGGGGTGTAGTCACAGCCACCCCCGCCCCCGGGCACACTCCTGAGCCCCCCACAGCTGCAGGTGTGGACTCTGTGTCTTGAGGTTCTGGCGCGAGGCTGTGGAGAGCAAGTCCTCCCAATCCCGCACTCCCGTGAGGCCGCTGAGGGCCGTCCTGGGGAATGCTGGTGCTGAAGTCCTCAAAGGACAAGGGCAAGGTCCCCCAGGCCCAGTCAGCCCAGAGGTCCAGCCCCCTCTCCCCTTCCCTTCTTTCCCGCATGGGTCTGTTTCCTCCGAGGACCACCCCTCCTGCCCGCCGTCCCCACTGAGGTCCTTCCGAGCCAGCACTGACCCCTCACCAGGGGTGTCCTGCGGCTCAGCAGGAGCTTTCGGTACAGGTGACGTCAGCGGAGTGAGTCAGACAGAAATGGTTACCCCCCCCATGGGCTCCTGTCCCTGTAATTCCTCACAGATATTCGGGGCACGGCCGCGACCTGCCAGGCGCTGGGCCTGGCAGCGGTGACAAAGCATCTCACACCCGAGGCGCACCTGGCTCGTGGCAACCCCCCGCGTGCCACCCCGCCGGCCCTGGCGGCCTCCCCCAGGCCTCTTTCCTCGCGGCGTCAGGGGGCTCGGAGTCCCCCGGTACCTCAAGGGGTGTGGCAAGGCGCGGGTACTCCGGCCGCTCCTCCATGCCACAAGGCGGACGCCTCCCCACTCAAGAGTTGGTCCCTAAACGGATGCGGGGAGAGAAAGACCCTCCTCACGAAGCCGCGGGGTGGGGCTGCCGGGTGGGGGCGCGAGAGGGCGGCCCTGAAGCGCTCCGGCCCCGCCTGCGAGCTGGGGCGGGGGCGGGGGCCTCGGGGCGCCCATTGTCCTGCCTGGAGCCCGCCGCCCCCACGCCCTGCCCGCGAGACCCTCCCTTGGGGCGCGCGGGGCCCGCGACCTGCCCAGTCCCGCTGGGCCGTGCGCGCCGCTTTGTGCGAAGGCGGGACGCGCGGGGCGCGGGTGCTGCGGGGCGCGGGCGCTGCGGGGCGCGGGTGCCGCAGTCCGCGGCGGCCCCCGATTGGCCGCGCGGGCGGTGACGTCACGGGGTGCGGGCGGCCCCGGCGTATAAGAGCGCGCGGCCGGGGGCAGCCGCCCTCCGCAGCCGCCCGGCCCGCCCGCGCCCGTCCCGCAGCCGCCGCCGACGCTCCGAGGATGAGGGAGATCGTGCACATCCAGGCCGGCCAGTGCGGCAACCAGATCGGGGCCAAGGTGAGGCCGCGCCGCCCGCGCCCGCGCGCCTCCCGCACCGCGGCGGCCCTGGGGAGGGGGCCAGGGAGGGGGGCGCGCAGCTCCGCCGGCCGCACCCGAGCCGCACCCGCGGCTGCGAGCCCGGGAACAAAGGCGGAGCCGCGCCCCGCGCTGGGCAGCCCTGGCGCCCGGGCCCCCGCCCTGAGGCTCCCCAGCCGCGCCCCTCGCTGCCCCGGCCGGTTTCCCCGGCGCCTCCGCACCTGCGCCCCCGGGCAGGGCCCTCTTCTGTGGTCGCAACTGACCCTTGAGCGAGATGGGGGGGCAGGTTGGGGTGGGGCTCCCGACCCCCAGGCCACGATTCCCTCCGCGCAGCCCCCTCTGGCCGTCCGTCACGCTCCCGGAGAAGACCCCCGGCTTCCTGGCCGATCCTATCCCTTTGTTGGGAAGGGGAGGGGTGCGGACTCGCGGGCAACCCTGGTGCAGCGCTCGACTTGCCCCGGAAGCAGCCCGCCGGGGCCAGCCCTGGCCGCCCGGACCGCGCCCCCCGCAGTCCCCCGGAGCCTGGGCGCTGGACGCGGGGACAAAGCCCGGCCGTCGGGGCTGGGGGTGGGCGCTGCATCGCCGTTCGGCCCCTCCCCGCACTGCTGGTCCATCCCACAGATGCTGGAACCAAGGCGGGCAGGAGCGTGGTGCGGCGACCCTCGGGGAGCCCCGGGGGAGTGTCACGGTCCCTCGTCCAAGGTCACAGGCCGCTGCGTGAGAGCCGCTGGCACAGCGGACCCCGCGCTGGCGGCGGCCGAGCTTGGGGCCAGGTGGGTGGGGCCTGCCGCGGGGAGGGTCTCCATCGGAACAATGCCGCGAGGGGGGCGCTTTTCTGTCAGGACCAAGGCCAGGGACCAAACTCCCAAGACCCGGGACCATGCGCGAGCCGGTTCCCCGCGGAGGGGGTGGGAGGCAAAGAGGACAAGGAAAGCCTTCCTCGGGAGGTTGTTGCCATGGAAACCGGACAAGAACAAAAAAGCTAATTACCTCGGGGCTGGGGCAGCCACGTGGCTGACATGTAAATTGCAAGCTTGGCTCTAGGGTGGAGGAGCCTATGATGGGGGTGGGTAGTGGGGAGACCCGGGGGAAAACAGCTGAGCCTGCCCAAGGAGGGGGGCTGCCGGAGGGGGAGGCCCAAATCAAACCAGGGCTCCCGGGGCAGCCCTGGACAGCTGCGCTGCCGGGCGAGGCTGCAGCCTCATTAGCATGGCCACAGGGGACAGCTGCTCCTCGGAGGGCGGGGTCACTGGAGGGAGAGGGGAGGGGAGTGGTACAGGCATCTACCTGGGGTAACGGTGCCCACTTACCACCCCCACCCCCTCTTTCTATGGCTCCTGCAGGCCCAGCAGCCATTCGCCCAAGATCCTATCAACAAGGGCGCATCAGGGCTGGAAGCCATTTCCACGGCAGGGCAGGGCAGGGGGTGGGGGGTGCTGAGACCACCGCCCTCGCTCTGATCGTTCTCAGCGCTGGGTCCCTTGGGATTGCCTATTCCTCTTTGTTCCTTTTGTTTGTTTTTTTCTTAATATACGTTTGTTAAAAATTAATATCTGACCCTTTTTAACGATTCAAACAGTAGGTCATTTTGGAAAAATGAATTTCCTCCCTCCCCACCACCACCCTCAGCCGTTTAGTCGCCTTGCTTCCAGGCTCCCCCACCCCGGGCCCTCCCCAGGCGCTCCTAGCCAGACCGTAAGGAGGCCCTTCCACCTGGGGGTCTGGGCACGGTCTCGACGTTTGTCTTCTGCTCTCATCGGTGGCGGCTGGCTCCCCGGGGCGGGCGGGGTGCGGCCCGCGCAGGACCTTCCCAGCCCCCCGCAGCCTCCGGGGTGGGCCGGGAGAGCCCGAGGGTGGGGAAGGCGGCGGTCGGGTGCAGGTGCCGGCCGCCCGCGCCTGATACAAGCGCCTTCCCTTGGGATGAGAGAACAGCAAGAGTCCCTCCCTGGGGTGACGCCGCGGGTGGGGCTCGGCGGGCACTGGAGCCCAAGCCCGTGAAGGTCAGCGGGGACCCCCACTGGGATGCCCTTCCAGGGGGGTCCCGGGGGCGCCCACCCCTCTCGCCTCCGCCAGGGGACGTGCTGGAGCTGCTCACGGCGGCGTAGTCTTTGTCTGCGCCCCTGCATCCCCCCGGGGCTCCGGCGCGGCCCCCCACCCCCGGCTGCTGGGCGGGACTTCGGGGGCGGGGCCTGGCCCTGACAACCAATGGGAGGAGGGGGTTCCTGGAGCTTTTACCCCCCTTTGCGTCACGCGAGGATTTCGCACCCAACCCCAGCACCCTCCAAATGGGTGGGGCGGTGGGCGGGGGCAGGGCGGCCCTTCGGTGCTCTCGGACGGGCTCCAACGTCCCTCGAGTCTCCTAGCCTCCCCTCGGGGTCCGCGCGCCCCCCTGGGCTTCGCCCCCCATCCCCCGCCTGCCCCGAGGCCGCTCAGGACCCGGCGCCACCAGGCGTCAGCACCGCGGACAGCGCCCGACTGGCCGCGCGGGGTGCGCGGGGCGCAGGGCCTGGTCCTGCCGTGGGGGCGGGAAAGAAGACGTGACATGGGCCACTGGGGTCATCTCGTGTAGTTTTCTCACCTTTAGTGAGTATAATAATAGCTTCCTATTTAATTTACAAAATTGTATTTTATTATTTACTAAGTGATAGGTTCACTACTTTATTTTTAAATCGCTACAACTTTTATTAATTTTAACTACACAAACAATTGTTCATATATAATATATAATATGAAATACATATATTGTTTTTTATATAATAAAATGGAAACTCTGCAGCCACGACTACAGCTTCCATGCAATCACTGCCCCATTTGTCTCCAAGTGGGGAGTTTGTTTTGCCGCCCAGAACCCTTTTTGAGCATGTGCATACTGGTATCTTTATAGAAAACTGTAGCACCTTTGGGTGTTTCCATTTTCACTGGGCAGATCACTGTGAATTTGCACTCTCATTCGAGCATGTGCCTTGGAGAGACTCACTGAGCCATGAGCTACCTCATTCTTTTCAACTGCTCTGCAGTATTACAAATATTTTGGTTTTTAAAACTAATTTTTATTTTTATTTCCTACCTATGCACATACTTTAAAATTTTATTTATTTATTTTACCCCCCCCCTAAAAATGTAAATAGCATCTGAGGCATTTCATGGTGATGAAGCCAACTCGTTCTGGGTTGGGCTGCTGACTGTGGGGTGTGTGCTGGGGCCTGAGTCCACCCTAAGCCGCTGCCTCCTCACAGACCTGTCTTACGCGCTGGAAAGAACCTTTCCGCATGTGTTGGGGATGCAGGCCCCCATGCCTGGCATCGGGCACCTCCCTCCCCTTTGAGCTCACAGGGCCTTGTGGTTGGGGTATCCCTGAAGCCAGAGGTCTGGGGTGCCTGGGCTCAGACCTGGGTGGAGAACTTCCTAAGACAGTCTCAAGAGCCTTGGGCCAGGGCCTATTTTCTCTAATTACAAAATTAATGCTCGAAAAATAAAAAAGAAGAAATCCTAGCAATGACAAAAGTACACAAAGGGATAAAAACCCACCCCCAATCTCGCTGAGCAATGGCCTCTAACAGTCTCTGCACCCAGGCATGTGGCCTGACTACACACTGACATTTAACAGTCATGACACTATTCTTTTCATTTTTTAAAGTTTATCTCTAGCTCTTTGGTTTTTATGTTTGTTTGTTTGTTTGTTTGTTTGTTTGTTTGGAAAAGCTAATACATACACATGACAAAAATTTCCAAAAGCACCGAAAGATACAGAGTAAAAAGGAATCTCTCTCTCCCAGCCTGGTGCCAGAGCCCAGGGGCGATGCTATGAGCAGGTCTTTGTGTCTGCCAGAGAGTTCCACATACTGAGAAGCACATGGAAACTGGCTCGGACCTGCTTTTGTCCCAGCACAATCTTTTTGTTAGCACATGACTCATGCTGCTTGAAGCCTCCGTGCCCAGTAACTCATTTGGAAGCTGCTTCAACCCTGAGGAGTGGAGCAGGGTTGGGAGAGGTCAGGCGAGCTGCGAGAGGTTTCAGCCAGTGAGGCGTGAGGCCTCCTGTCTCCCATTCCCACGGTGGGGTCAGCTCTCTAGGGGTGTGCAGTGGGGAGATTCCCACCCAGCAGTCTCTGCTCAAATGCTTTGCACATAAACTTATTATTGCAACGTCCTGTTACCATCAACAGGACCGTTTTATAGGAGGGGATACTGAGGCCACAGGTCGCAGGACGGGGAAGGGGTGAGGCTGGGAGGTGGGGCTAGCCCCGTGGCCTCTCTCCGGGGGGAGGGAGGGAAAGTGGGGTGGGCATACCAGAGAGAATGGGCCATGGCACACAGCTCAATGACTCAGCTCTGAGGGCTTCTGGCTTCCAACCTGCTCACCAACCCTCTCCCTCTGGGCCTCAATTCCCTCACCAAAAAAAGGAATAATAGTACAACAAAAGGGGACCCTGGTTGACATCCCCACGAGGGGCTTACTCTTCATCCCCTTCCATGTTGGAGCAGCACTGGGTCTGCAGACACTCACACTGGCTATGCAGACAGTGGACGGGCACATTTATTGCAGCAGTTTTCTTCCAGATGGCAGAGGATGGGGCTCTTTTACGAAGCCACTGAAGGGCCCATGCAGGCTGGTGGAGGCCGGGAGGGGGCCTGGGTGGCTGCTCGTTGACCCCTCCCTGCCTCTTGCAGTTCTGGGAAGTGATCAGTGATGAGCACGGCATTGACCCCAGTGGCAACTATGTGGGGGACTCGGACCTGCAGCTGGAGCGGATCAGCGTCTACTACAATGAGGCCTCCTGTGAGTTCCCGGCTTGAGGGGGGGGGTGCCGGGAGCCCAGGCGTCCAGACTCAGAGAATAAAGACCAGTCCAGCAGTAAATGTGATTCAGAGGCCCCAGGCAGGCGTGCGGGTATCTGGAGCAGGGGTCGCTGCAAGAGTTCCATAAACTGGGGAAATACTGACCTACATCCTAACTGCTGGGGTCTCGCCATCCCCCTTGACTCAGGACCAAGGCTTAAGAGTGAGGCTAGTTCAGGCTCAGTTTTGACGCCAGAAGTCAGAGTTGGAGGCTGGCAGGGCCAGTGGAGGGTGGAGCTCCAGCCCCTGGCACCCACATAACTGAAGTCACCCCCTCACCTCACCCCTGCAGCTCACAAATATGTGCCTCGGGCCATCCTGGTGGACCTGGAACCCGGCACCATGGACAGCGTCCGCTCGGGGGCCTTCGGGCACCTCTTCAGGCCTGACAACTTCATCTTTGGTAAGCTCCCCCACCCCACCCTCAGAAGGCAGCTCCACTGCGGGGTCGGCAGGGCGAGGCTTGGTAAGGGCAGTGGAGGCCCCGAGAATGTCGGTTCTGGGCAGGAAACAGACACCACTGGGGTTGTTCAAGTGCTCACAAGCCACGGGAAGGCTGGAGGGGTGGAAGCTGGGGCCGCCGGTGGAGCTGCTGCTGCTCGCGGGAGCCAGGACGCAGGCAGACGGGCGTGCCGTGGCTCTGCTTCCCAGACTTCATGCCAGTGCCTCTTAAGGATGCTAATTCACACCTAGAATTAGCGTGGGCAGCCAGCAGGGGTGGGCTGGAGGGGGCAGCTGGCCCGGGTGAAGGCAAGTGGCCCCCTGGGATCCCTCTGGGAGAGAAAGCAGGGGCTATTCAGCTCTCAGTTCCTTGTTCAGATCCTCCATGCTGGGCTCCAAGCAGCTGGGGACCCCAACAGCCAGCGCTGTTGGCACAGGGGAAGCCGTGCAGGCTGTGAGGTGGCTGCCACTTCAAAGGCGGGAGAACAGGGGCAGCTTCCACAGGGGCCATCTGGGACGTCCAGGCGGCCACTGGGGGTCTGTCCCCCCCTCTTCTCGCACCACAGGTCAGAGTGGGGCCGGCAACAACTGGGCCAAGGGTCACTACACAGAGGGGGCCGAGCTGGTAGACTCAGTGCTGGACGTCGTGCGGAAGGAGTGTGAGAACTGCGACTGCCTGCAGGGCTTCCAGCTGACCCACTCGCTGGGGGGCGGCACGGGCTCCGGCATGGGCACGCTGCTCATCAGCAAGGTGCGCGAGGAGTACCCCGACCGCATCATGAACACCTTCAGCGTGGTGCCCTCGCCCAAGGTCTCGGACACGGTGGTGGAGCCCTACAACGCCACGCTCTCCATCCACCAGCTGGTGGAGAACACGGACGAGACCTACTGCATCGACAACGAGGCCCTCTACGACATCTGCTTCCGCACCCTCAAGCTGGCCACGCCCACCTACGGGGACCTCAACCACCTGGTGTCGGCCACCATGAGCGGCGTCACCACCTCCCTGCGCTTCCCCGGCCAGCTCAACGCCGACCTGCGCAAGCTGGCGGTCAACATGGTGCCCTTCCCCCGCCTGCACTTCTTCATGCCCGGCTTCGCCCCCCTCACGGCCCGGGGCAGCCAGCAGTACCGCGCCCTGACCGTGCCCGAGCTCACGCAGCAGATGTTTGACGCCAAGAACATGATGGCGGCCTGCGACCCCCGCCACGGCCGCTACCTGACGGTGGCCACCGTCTTCCGCGGCCGCATGTCCATGAAGGAGGTGGACGAGCAGATGCTGGCCATCCAGAGCAAGAACAGCAGCTACTTCGTGGAGTGGATCCCCAACAACGTCAAGGTGGCCGTGTGCGACATCCCGCCCCGCGGCCTCAAGATGTCCTCCACCTTCATCGGCAACAGCACGGCCATCCAGGAGCTGTTCAAGCGCATCTCGGAGCAGTTCACGGCCATGTTCCGGCGCAAGGCCTTCCTGCACTGGTACACGGGCGAGGGCATGGACGAGATGGAGTTCACCGAGGCCGAGAGCAACATGAACGACCTGGTGTCCGAGTACCAGCAGTACCAGGACGCCACGGCCGAGGAGGAGGGCGAGCTGTACGAGGATGACGAGGAGGAGTCCGAGGCCCAGGGCCCCAAGTGAGGCTCCCAGTGAAGCCGTGTGCAGCCGGCACGGGAGCGCCTGTCCCCCAGGGCCGCCGGGCCCCAAGCTGTCCCCCAACTTTGCTCCCCAGCAGCTGCCGGTCACCTCACCCTGGGGGCCCCGAGGTTTGTCCTTCAGTGTTTATGATCACCCCTGTCTCTATCTGGGTCCGTTTGGCTCTGTCTCCCCTGTTGGCCCATCTCAGTTTTTGTGTTTGTCTCTTTGCTTTATTGTGGCTCCAGGCCTGATGTTTTACTGTTTGTTTTGTTTTGTTTTTTACTGGTTTGTGTTGATTTTGGGGGATACTTAATAAATTTATGCTGTCAGGTAGCCCTGCCTGGTCCCAGAGATTTCTTTTATTCTGGAAAGTGGGGTCCAGAGGGGTGAAGGGGGTAGACAGGGAGGTCCATCTGGTGGCAAAGTCTGCTCAAGGCACATCCCTGGGCCCCAGCAAGCCTGAAGCCCTCCTGTGTCCTCGCCTTGTGACACCCAAGAAGTGGCTTCAGTGATTTCTCCACGGTTGTCTGTGCAGAGCAGAAGAGGCCAAGGGAGGCTCCTGGAGCAGGGTCCAGGCAGGCGGGCTCTGTGCAGTCTGCCCCTGCCTCACAGCAGGCGGCCGAGCCATGGGGCAGAGGGGAATGATCCCCGGGCAGGCGCCCAGCTGCCGGCCCCTCCGCTGTTTAGTGGGGGATTGGGCGGGAGCAGAGGTCGCAGCAGCTCTGGCCCACGGCAGCTTCACAGGCTGCTCCACATGGTTGTATCTGGGGGCCTGGGGCATGGGGGGGGGGGCGGGGCCCACTGCTTTTATCAGCTTCTCAAAGTATCAGAGACCCTGACACTGGAGCGTTCTGATGTGGGGCCCCGGGACATGTGTCAGTTCTGGCTGAGCCTTCAAGGCAACGAGGCAGCAGGAGCTCTGCATGGCCAGACCACCCACCAAGCAGGGGCAGCAGCTCAGGCACCAGCAGAGCCCAGACGCACACAAACCTCAGCCTTGGTGGCCTTCACGGGGATGTGGTGTCCAGCGCCTCTTGTCTCAGCTAGTGTCGCTGTGTAACAAACCACCCCAAATGTAGTGACCTGAAATGTCACATAGTACTTCTGTGGACACCAAGCACTGACCAGGGACTCTCCGGCTTGCCGTGCTGTTGCCATGATGGCTGGCAAGACCAGCCGCAGCAGTCAGGTGGGCAGCAGCCTGGTTGCCAGCTCCCATGTGGCTGCACGGCTGCTCACAGCACGATGGTCTCAAGTGGGCGTCCTGCACAGCAGCTGTCTGCCAGCCAGGTGGAGGGGCGGGGGCCGCGCAAACGCATGAATTCTGGGTGACTGTGGGCTCATGGGGGCCACCACATGCGGCCCAGCGGCGATGCTAAGGCCGTGCGCAGCCTGAGCTCCTGTGTCCCGTGGCCTCTCCCGTCAGTGGTACCTGCCCGTGTGTCCACGTGCTCAGGCCAAGCACTGGGGGCCCCTCTGGACTCCTCTCTTTCTCTGTCTGTCAACAAATCTGGTTGTCTTTGCCTTCCAGACACACTGGGGACTCTGCTGTCTCTGGTGTCTCCACCCACCCCGTCAGGCTCAGTGGAGGTGGAGCCATCAGATTCCTTCAGTAGCTTCAAGGTGCTACCGCACCACCCCTTTGCGACATCACTCCCAGCTCCCTCCCTCTGTTTCCAGAACAGCCAGGGCCTCTGCAATGGACCACCCCCTCCCCCAGTGTCTCAGGGCCCCTTCAGATCTTTACTAAATGCCACCTTCATTTGAGTGCAGATCACGATCTGCTTTCCTCTCCCCTGCACCCGGGAATCTTCTTCCTGATTCCTGGATTTATTTTCTAATAATGCCACCTGTGTCGGTGGGGGTCCTGGCTGGAAAGAGACTGCAGCCTCGGGGAATAATCAAAGAAGGGGGAGTAAAGGGGAGTGTGGGCAGGAATGCTGCAGGCCAGGGGTGGGTCTGGTCCTGCTGAGAGCTTCTAGGACTCCAGGTCCACTGCCAAGCCCCAGGCGGGCTCGTACCTGCCTGCTCTGTCCTCCACCCCCTGGTCTGCTGGGCTCCTGTTGGCTGAACTCAGCAGAAGCCGGCAGTCAGCCTCTGGGCAGAGAGCAGGACCAAGAAGAGTGAAGTGCAGGTGGGGGTGGTGGAGGCAGCTTGCCCCACATTTAACATATTCACTCCCTTGTTGATTGCCTCTTTTACTACACTGTCAGCTCACACAGACAGGGAGTTTTGTGTTGTTCCCTGTTCTTCCTCTCACACCTAGAAAAGTGCCTCTCACAGAAGTGTTCAATAAATACTTATCAAGTAAACGGCTTAACCTATAGCAGCGTTTAGCCTCTCACATCACAAGAAGCCTGGAGATGGGGCAGTTCCTGGGCTGGTGAATTTGGTGGCCCAAGTAGTCCTCCAAGGACTCAGGTTTGTTTTTTTTTTCCTCTTCCAGTTGGTTTGTCCTCTCTGGATGGGGCCTCATGGCCACAAGATGACTGCCACTGCTCCAGGCATCACAGCTGGATCAGAGGCAGAAAAGGGGAGCTTCTCATTCTACAGTTCCTTCTAGGGAAGAAATCCCAGACCCTCTCCCCCACCCCCAACAATTATCCCCTCATGTCTTTTTGGTTTGGGTTGCATGCCTGTTCTTTTTTTAAAGATTTATTTATTTACTTTATCCATTTTAAACCCTCCCTTCCCCATTTGCTGTTTTGTGTCCATTTGCTGGGCAATTCTCTGTGTCTGTTTCCTGCCATCTCTTCTCATCCTTCTCCTCCAGTCTTCACCAGGATTCGATCCTGGAGACCTCCGATGTAGGAGAGAGGTGTTCTGCCGCCTGTGCCACCTCAGCTCCTGGCTTCTGGAGCTTTCGGAGCATCTCGTCTTGTCTCTCCCCTGTTACGTCATCATCTTGCTGCATGGCTCCCGGGGCCTGGCGGCTCACCGGCACACAGAGCCTGGCAGCCCATGCGCCTTCTATATATATATATATTTTTTTATTTTATTTTATCGGGAGGTCCCGGGGATCAAACCCAGGTCCCTTCATATGGCAGACGGACACTCAACCATCTGAGCCACATCCGCCCCCCAGCATGCCTGTTCTTAAATGACTCCCTGGCAAGGGAAATATAACTAGTCCAAATGGTCTTAAAGGTTCACTACTGAGGCTGAGAAGAACCATCTGAGTGAAACCAAAGCTCTGGCAGTGGGATGTGGGGAAGAGGGATTGGAGGGCGCAACCAACAGGATCCTACTCACAGACAAGCCAGAAAGGTCTCTAAAGGGTAGGAGTGTGGTGGGCAGGGTACCGGGGGGCCAGTGCTGTGAGCAGAGAAGGCTCAGCCTCCCCTGGGCCGTGGGCAGGCAGAAGGATGCAGCCTCTTGGGGTGACAAATTGGAGAAGGCTGTGAATCAAGGGGGGAAACAGTTGCAAATGGTGCCTCAACATAAGCAGGAAATAAGGAAATGTGTACAGGCCCATGTGGCAGGCCAGACCTGGACACTGCCCAGGAGAGAGCAGGTGGCGTCCGCGGTGGCCTAAGGGGAGCTTTAGGGTCCCTTTCAGCCTTGAGATTCCGAGACCCTCTGACTGATGGTTCTTTCCAAAGGTAGCCACAAGATCTCTCCCAGTCCACGGGTTCTCCTGTCAGTGACCTTGCCACTCCCCCATCAAGAGCTGGGGTTCAGTTCCTTCCCTTGAGCCTGGGCTGGCCTCCATGTCCCTTCTGTAACCCCGGGCTGCACGGAGGTCCTGCTGCATGACCTCTCGGCGCTCAGGTGGGGCAGGTGGAGCTTTTTGTCTGCTGATTACACCTTAATAAAACTTTAAAAAAATGTCCCTCTTCCATCTCATCACAAAGCAAACCCAACCCGTTACAAGTGGCCCAGGGCCCCTCCCCGCCTCTGGCTCTGCCCCCGCCCCTTTCACCAGACGGCTGCCGCGCTCGCTGCTGTCAGTGCAGGCCTCTGCTTCTGCGCGGTTGGAGCCCGCTGTCCCCCTTCAGGGGCTTGACTCAGCTCCCTCCCTGGCCTCGGCACCAAAGCGTCCTCCCAGTCGCTTCTTGCCCCCCGTTGGCTCCCATTTTGTGCCCACCACGTCTCTGATTCACCTACTTTTCATCCGTGTGTCACCCCCCCTCCCCGGAGTGCCTCGGCCAGGCCCAGCACGCAGGTGGTGCTCAGTCACTATGCTGGGTGAATGAACAAGCTTCAGAGGAGTGAAAGCGGCGTGCAGGCGCATGGCCACAATCCATCCTAACTTAGAGGGACGGTCGCTGCGGCCCCGCGCTGGCGGCCTGCAGGCGTGTGTCCCTCCTCTCTTCCCTCCTAGGCGAGCACCTACTGGTGCTAGGCCCTGAGATGAAGCAGTGAAAAAAGCAAACAAAATCCTTGCCCACAGTGCTAGCTCGGCGGGTTGGGGCAACAAATTAAAGTGTAAAAGCTAGAAGTGGTGTTAAGTGCTGTAGAGGAATGAAGCAGTGAGGGGAGGGGGAAGGGGAATGGCTGACATTTTAGGTAGGGGGTCAGGGGATGCTTTGCTCCTGGCCAGGGAGGGGCCATTCCGACATGTGGGGAACATTCCAGCAGCAGCTACGGCCCTCAAGGAGGCCTGAGGAAGGAGTGGGCAGGGGATCTGCTGTTGGAGGGATGGGTGGACCTCCACTCCCCAGGATCCCTCTGGCTGCGGGCCCAGGACGGTGACGAGGAGGGTGACGGTGACGAGGAGGGCACTGGAGCAGTCAGGGTGTGGGGGCAGCTGGGCTCTGGGGGCAGATGTGGAGTGGCAGAGGGGAGGCTTCTGAGGACCTGAGGTTTCAGTTCTGAGCATGGGGAGGCGGAGCTGCCGCCACAGAGCTAGTGGAAGCTGTGGGGGAGCAGGTTTGGGGGAGACAGGTGTGTGATGACTTGAGAAGATGGTGCTGTCAGAAAGCAGGTGGATGTCTGTGCCTGACGTTGTGGGGAGAGGACCAACCAGGGGGCGGCCACTGCTGGGGGCTGCCAGCAAAGAGGGGTTTCCCGAAGCCATCAGTCTGGCTGCCCTCGGCTGCAGAAGGCAGGTGGTCAGAGGTGGAAAGGAGCCCAAAAGGGGGGCCAGAGGGCTGGGTGCAGCCTCCTCCCGACTCCAGGCCTTCGCCATCCGCCCAGCCCTGCTGTGCCACCCCGCTTGCCGGAGGGTTGGATTGAAAAGGGATGCAGGTCTCAGCTCAATCAATTCTCCTTCCAGGTCCAAAACCAGATGGAGCTGGCAGTTACCGGGAACCGGGCCTCCACCCTGCCCTGCCGCTTACTAAGCTGCGGGCTTGCAGTGAGGCCGAGACACAGGAGCTTAGCAGACGCTCCTCTAACCCTCTAGGCCAACTGGGCCAAATCCAGAGGTGGCCGAACCTACAGAGGGGAAACTGAGTCCCCGTGTGCTGCCCCCAGTCTGTCCTCAGCTCCTCCCTGCTCCTGCCGTTTATGAACCTCAGGGAAGCAGTAATTGTGGCCTCTAGCAGACACAGGCTACCCCAAGCCTCTGCTCCTTGACTGACCACCCCTGCAGCCTCAGCGTACCTCAGTTTTCTCATCTGTAAAGTGGGGTGAGCGGTCAGCTTCCGACCCTCCCAGGGTGGTGCATGTGGGTTCTTTCTTCCTTTTTGTCCTCAACTTCTGGGGTTTAAAAAACTAAATCCCGCCAATTAAAAAAACAACAACTGTTGTTGCTTCGATTTAAACCAGGGTTTTCTGATTGCTGGCGTTCGAGGAAGCACGGCCTGGCGCGAGCCGGGAGTGTCGTGAGCCTCCGAGCCGCAGGCGGCAGCAGCGCGCGGCGGGCGGGGACCGGGCTGCGGCGGCGGCGGCCCGGATACAATGTAGCGAGCGCGGCGGAGGGTGAGCTGCGGCGGGGAGAGGGGGGCCCGGGGCGTGGAGGGGGCTGCGGCG
>JAKSZT010054288.1:136866-202053 GCA_026826555.1 Tolypeutes matacus | reverse complement strand
GCTGCGGCGGGGAGAGGGGGGCCCGGGGCGTGGAGGGGGCTGCGGCGGGGAGAGGGGGGCCCGGGGCGTGGAGGGGGCTGCGGGCGGGCGGGGGGGGGCGTGGAGGGGGCTGGGGACCGGCGGGGTGTCCCAGGGCGTGGAGGGGGCTGCGGGCGGGCAGGGGGTAGGCCACACGCTGCTGCCCGCCGAGCCCGAGAGAGCCCGGTTTCCCGACGGGGGCGAGTGGCCCGGGACCGCCCGCCAGCCCTGGGCCGCCCCCCAGCCCTGGGCCGCCCCCCTTCCGGCTGCGCTGTGACCTCAGCGCATCTCCCCTAGCGGCACTGGGCAGTTTAGCACCGCCCACCCCCCAGGTGACACTGTCACGGCTTCCAGCCCTAAAACGGAGCTGTGTGGATCGCCTGTGACTGTGTGATCCTTAGCCCAGGCTGAGCCACTCCCAGCCTCAGTTTCCTCATCCGTGAATTGGGCCGGAGCCTGGGAGAGACCTGCCCCCATGGGGAGCGGGGTCCTGTGGTGTTGTGTGCAGGTGGAGGGAGGGGCTGCCCTGCGCTCTGCCCTGAGGCAGGTGGTGACCACCTTGCCTGGCTTGGATGGCAGCACGACTTTTTGGAGGTGCAAAGTGCAGGATGTGGGTAGTCAGCCCCTCCTGAACTAGATCCTAGCGTGCCCCACCATGCTTTATTCTGAATTTTTATTAATTGCTAAGTCACCGGGACATCCCCGCCCCAGACAGACACGTCAGGGTGGGGACTGAAGGAACCCTGAGAAGGCTGGTGGCTCCTTCTATCCTGCCATCCTCACCTAGGGTCCATGTCAAGGCCCAAGGTAGCTACTGCAGCTCCACCCATTACATCTGCATTCCAGTCAACAGGAAGGAGAAAGGGCTGAGGAAGGGTGGCCCCTCCCTTTAAGAGTAGTTCCAGAAGGCTCACAGAATCCTCCTCGTGTCCACCTCTCACTGGTCAGAACATAGTCACATGATCACACCTACCTGCAGGAAGAAGGGGCGACTGAGTAGGGGGCTCCAGTGTTCCCAGACTATCTGGGCACCTGCCTGTCCTGGGGGAGCACTGGGACATGGGGTGGCACCTGTGACCTGCCCAAAGTCACCAGATAAAAGCAGAAGAGACTGGGCAGAAACCCATGGCATCTAGGTCTACCTCTGCCCACCTGACAGGTCCCGCAGGTGGGGCTTCCTGGCGCAGGTGCAGGGCGGCCAGCACAGACGCTGGGCCGAGGCTCTCGTTCCAATCCCAGCAGCGCCAGGAACACGCTGTGCTTTGGGCCAGAGCCCTGCTCTCCGGCTCAGTTCTTTTCTTTCTTTTTGCGGGGCAGGAGGAGTCACAGGCTTGTCCTCTCGAGTTACAAATCATTTCAGACTGAAGAGGTGAAGAGAAAGCAGCTTCAACATCTCCGATTTCTCGTGACAGTAGACAGCTCACGAACAGCTCATTTCATGATCAGTCCCTATTAACTTTCTCACCCTCACAGTGAGGTGGGGACAATCCTTGTCCCCATTTACAGAGGAGGAAACTGAGGCAGAGAGAGGCTCGGGAACGTGGTCCAGCTAGTTAAGGGGGGGACCCGGGGTGCAAACTCTCTCCAGTGGCAGTACAGTGCCGGTGCTTCCCTGAGGGCGTCACCAGTGGGGCGCTGGGCGGGTGGCAGCTGAGTTGGTTTGGGGCCGCTGAGCGTCAAGGCCTCCTCTGTAACCAGGGATGTGACAGAGGCAGCCCTTGCCTCCGCCATGCCAGGGAGTCAGAGGAGGGGGCGAGGGGAGCTGGACGCTGACGCCGCCGCCCTCCCTGTGCAGGTGGAATGCTATGGAGCATGACGAGAGGCTGGCCCGCTTCCGGCAGGCACATCTCAACCCCTTCAACAAGCAGCATGAGCAGAGGGCTGGGGAGCAGGCGCCAGCTGCTGCTCCTGAAGGTGGGTGCTGTGCCCCAGCTCGCCAGCCCTGGGCCCTGGGCCTTCCTGCTCCACGTGGGGCTGGGCTCCGTGCAGGCTGGGAGGGACAGCAGTGACGTGGTGTGGCCCTGTCCTCGTGGGCCCTTAGCCTGGGGGGAGACCCTGCTGGGGCTTGGCAAGCGCCCTAGTGGTGAGGCCTGGCTGGGGTTAGCGGGTGGAGTGATGGGGTCAGCCCCGGAACCGCAGTCAAGGTCAGCAGGGGCACATGGGCTGTGGCAGGGATGGACCGTAGTCCACGTGGACTGGCCAGTAGCCCTGGGTGGCCCAGATGCTCTTACACAGCTGGTCGCCTCTGCCTTGGAAATTGGGGTGATTCTTTAGTTCTCCTTCAGGGGCCTCTTCTCACTATCCAGTGTAGTCCAAACTCATCCTTTTGAATTGGCTCTTTCTGATTTGTACAAGGAATATGTGCTCGTTTGAAAAGGCAAACAGGGCTGAAGTGCAGGGTGGGGCAGGAATGGGTGCCCCCCAGGGCCCCCACCTCCCTTCACCCTGGCCACCCTGGGGGAGAGGGCAAGAGGGAGGCAGGGGGTCATGCTGCCCCCAGCTGCCCCCCACACCTGCCTCCCCACTCCAGCTGCCCCCCACACCTGCCTCCCCACTCCCCACAGAGGCCACTCCAGAGCCGCTGGTCAGAGAGCTGGAGTTCTGCTGTGCCGAGCACGTGATGGACCTCGGGCTTTCTGAGGACCACTTCTCGCGGCCTGTGGTGAGGCGCCAGGGTCTGGGAGGGCCAGTGCCTCCCCAGGTGGCTGGGCCCCATCCTTTCGGAGGCTGACCCCCAAGCTGTGGCTGCTGTTTTCTGCCCCTTGAGCCACCCCCAGAGGCTCAGCAGCCAGGTTCCTGGGCCTTAAATCAGAGGCCACACCCCTGGCACCCACCCCCAAAACCTGAGTGGGGTAACGGAGGCTGCCCATATCCAGGCAGGTGCAGGCGCCTTGGGCTTGGGAACCTGGGGCCACCCTAAGCTCCAAGTTCTCACGGAGCAGATGTGAGAGCTGGTTTCCTCTGGGCTCTAGAGTCCTGCCTCCGAGCCGCAGAGGGAGCGCCGTGGGGGCGTGAAGCCCCCTCCCACCTCCCACAGCAGCTGCAGGAGCTCCGCTTTGGTCTCTTCTATATTTTGGGGGCCTAGGGAAGCCTTGTTTTGAAGAACAGAAGGGCTCTAATAATAAACAATTTTGAAAACCTTTTAGTTTTAGGCAGGGAAACATTGTGGTAACATTAAATGTGACTTAAAAACGAGCCCCCAAACCCCCAATCCTAGCTCTTTTCCATTTTGTATGTGCCCTTGAAGCTCTGTCTCTACAGACGCACATTTCATGGACGTTTTGCATCTTTCCAGTAACCTGTGCGAGCGCCTTCTGTGGGCCGCGGACTGAGTCCCAGGACGGTGGTTGCCACTGCCTGTACACCTGGCCCAGGGCCCTGCCCACCCGAGGCCCTGCCGCTGCCCAGCTGCAAGGACCGAGGCCGCCTCCCCCAGGGGCAACGGAGTGCCCTGCGCTGGGGCCTTGGCTGGGCCGGAGACCCTGGGGGTGGGCTGCTGTGTGGCTGGGCTGGGGCCGAGCTGGGAGACTGAGCCCCGTCCTCTCGCTCACGAAGGGGGTCACTTCCCGGCTGCCCCAGCTGGGTGCTCTTTAGGAGAAGTAAGCAAAACGGCAGTCAGCTTCCTGGGGAAAGCATATTGTCCTTTGGAAAGGCCTTTGGAAGCCTGGCCTGGCCTCCTGGCCAGCCCCTCCCATGCTGCCGCCTCCCCTGTGCCTGACAAGCTGTGGCCTCCAGCCTCAGCTTCCTCACCGGGGCGTCTGTCACCCGCCCGGGCAGGGCCTGCTCCTGGCCTCCGACGTGCAGCAGCTGCGGCAGGCGATCGAGGAGTGCAAGCAGGCGATTTTGGAGCTGCCGGAGCAGTCGGAGAAGCAGAAGGACGCAGTGGTGAGGCTGATCCACCTCCGGCTGAAGCTTCAGGAGCTGAAGGTGGGAGCCTGCCAGCTCCACGCCAACGTCAGGGCCCCTGCGGGAGCCGAGACCAGCCCTGCAGACGGGGCTGAGGGCAACCTCCACTCCCTCCCCGGTTCCCAGCTAGAAAGAGGGTGGAAGGGGGGCCTCACCACATCTTCAGGCTAGACCCTGCTTGACAAGGGTCAGAAACCAGCCTCATCACTTGAACCAGAAAGAAACAGGCGTTGGCTTAGTGACCGAGAGCCTCGGGTGACAGCTGCAGCAGACACTGGTCCGCTTAGGCCCCTTCTCCTGTGCGTGGCACAGCAGCCGGGCACCCAGCTTCTGCTCCCTGTGCAGAGGGCTTTCCGTTCTCCGTGGTGCCGGCATCTCAGGCCTGACCCTCACTGGTCAGAGCTGGGGCATGTGCCCCCCAGGGAGTGAGTGGGTAGGGTCAGCCCCATCTGGGACCAGGTGACCCCAGGAGGAGGGGTGGCTCCTAAAGGCGCTTGTTGGTGACACCGCCAGAAGCCCGGAAGACAGCAGGAGTTCCCGCCGCCCCTCATCTGCGCGCCCTTTGGCGTCCCTGGTGATTTAGAAGGAATGGAATATTCGTTACAATGTGGGCAAAGCACAGTGGCTTCAAGGAGGCGGATGTATGGTTTTCCTTTGTCTGAAAATTGGGTGGGTGGCCCAGGGCTGTAGGCCAGTGTCTGACACTGGGGCCCGGGGTCCCCCTGGGTGCTGCTCGGCCAGTCCCTCGGGGACTCTGTGTGGGTCTGCGCCCCAGCCAGCAAAAGGCGGGCAGAGAGGGCCACCTCCTGCTGGGAAAGGCCACCTGGGCTCTCGGCGCCCAGGGCGCTTTACCGCTGAAAGGAAAGCAGGGCCTGGTATTGGGGCCCGCTCACACCTGCTGTGTGAGCTGTCAGCCGAGGGGCTTTGGCCTGGCTCCCTCACCTTCCCCTGACGGCCCCCAGGACCCCAGCGAGGGTGAGCCCAACACCCGGACCCTCCTGGAGCACCGCTTCTACAAGGAGAAGAGCAAGAGCGTGAAGCAGACCTGCGACAGGTGCAACGCCATCATCTGGGGGCTCATCCAGACCTGGTACACCTGCACAGGTGGGTCTCCGCCCGAGCCCGCCGCGCCCCCTCCAGACCTATGCGTCCTGTGTGGCCGCCACGAGCCGTGCTTGGCTGCTCAGATTTAAGTTAATTAAAATAAAGAACACGGAGCGCTCAGTTCCTCCGTCGCACTGTCCCTGTCCACACTGGGCAGTGCAGACGGCGTCTCCCGTCACGGACGTGCTGCTCTGTGGGCAGCCAGTCAAATGAGCGGATGACGTCGTGCGTCACAGTCACGGCGAAGGCGGGTGCAGGGCGTGCCTTTAAATAGGGTGGATGGGACGCATCACGTGACATTTCAGCAGAACCTGGAGGTCAGGGAGCAAGACACGAGTGTGGCGGGGAGAAGCTCCCGTGGAGGCAGCTGGGCCTGCACCGGCCCCGCGGCCTGTGAGTGGGAGTGTGCAGAGGCTGAGTGCGGTGGGGACCCCGGGCGGGACCCCGACAGACACAGCTTTGGCAGGATCAGCGTGGACCGAGGGAGGGAGGGCAAAGGTGGGCGAGGGAGAGGAGTGGAAAGGCGACTGACAGCAGTAGCCTGGTGTGTGGGGGTGATGGGGCCCTGATCAGGTAGATGGTGGGGATGAGAAGTGGTCACAGAAATGGGGTGCAAGAGAAGAGAGAATCAGGATGACGTCAAGAATTTTAGCCTGAGCAAGGGGAGGATGGAATTGCTGAAAACTGAGGTGGGAAGGCTGCATGGGGCGGGGTGCAAATTTGGGAAGGAAGACCGGGAATTCTATTTTGGACAACTTGGGCTTGAACCCCTTCCCTTAGGCGCCTGCTCCCTGCATGAGTGAGTCTGGGCCGAGGGCTGAAGTTGGCAGCTTCGGCGCAAGGCTTCAAGGACTGGGGGGCAGAGAGGACCTTTGAAGCTCTGGGATTGATGTGGGGTGGGGTCTGCCCCAGGGTCTCTTGGCAGCTGACGGCCAGCCGGGACGGCAGGATGCCCCCATCTCTAAGAAGCGGGCGGTGGGTTTCTGCCCCCCAGGCTGCTATTACCGATGTCACAGCAAGTGTCTGGACCTCATCTCCAAGCGCTGCGTCCGCTCCAAGGTCAGCCACCAGGCGGAGTACGAGCTGAGCATCTGTCCCGAGGCAGGGCTGGACAGCCAGGACTACCGCTGCGCCGAGTGCCGGGCACCCATCTCCCTGCGTGAGTGTCCCTGCGCGGTGCCGGGGCAGGGAGGGCGAGGAGAGGGGTGCGAGACAGCGGTGAACGGGGGTGGCAGCAGGTGTTGGAGAAAAAGCTGGAGAAGGGCTTTGGGCCTGGGGCTCCTGGACACGGGCGCCACGCCTCTGCTGTCCTCTGCTGTTACTGGTGGTTTTATTCTTTTCCCATCCAAGGAGCCAAGGCGCGGGGGCCCAGTCAGGGCTGGGCTGGGACGTGCAGCCCCTCCTGCTCACAGCCCCCAGGAGTGGGGACACTCACCATCCCAGGGGTCCCTTGCCTGCTATCGAGCAGCTCCTGTGCTGGCCCCGTTTAGTGATGAGGAAACAGGCCTGGAGCTGAGCTGCCACGGGCGTGGGGTGGCGCCGTGGCCGTGGCGGTCCCTCCACAGTGCCATGAGCTGGGCCTGCAGCCTGGGGGGTGCGGCCACGGGGGGAGCAGTGGAGAGTGGGGCCATGGACCCTGTGTCCTCCGCCCGCGCCCTGCCAGGAGGCGTGCCCAGCGAGGCGCGGCAGTGTGACTACACGGGTCAGTACTACTGCAGCCACTGCCACTGGAACGACCTGGCTGTCATCCCCGCACGCGTCATCCACAACTGGGACTTCGAGCCGCGCAAGGTGGGTGTGGGGGCGTGGTCGGGGAGGGAGGCCTGGGGGCTCTGGAGGTGCCACTCAGCCCGCCCCCAGGTCTCCCGCAGCAGCCTGCGCTACCTGGCGCTGATGGTGTCCCGGCCCGTGCTCCGCCTCCGTGAGATCAACCCACTGCTGTTCAGCTACGTGGAGGAGCTGGTGGAGATCAGGGTGAGGCGGCCAGTGGACTGGGGGCTGTGCCTGAGGGGCCCCTGCCCTTCTCCAGATGAAGCGGGGGGTGGGGGGGGTGGGTCTGAGCCCGGGGACCTTAGAACTGCGTCTTCAGTGCCAGCACTTGGGTAACTTAAGATTTTCTAGCAGCCACGTTACAAAAGTAAAAAGAGATAGGTGAGAGTGATCTCAATATATTTTATTTACCTCAATATAGTCAAAAGATTATTTCAATGTATGATCAACACAGATAATCATGGAGCTATTTTAATTCCTTTGTTTTGGCACTGTCTTCAAGCTCATGTTCCACACTTAAGCCACTTTCAAGGGCTCCACTGACCCAGGCAGCTGGGATGGCGGTTAGGGTTAGGGTTAGGGTTAGGGTTAGGGGTTAGGTTAGGTTAGGTTAGGGAGAGGGGTTGGGATAGGGTTAGGGTTAGGTTAGGGTTAGGGTTAGGTTTAGGGTTTGGTTAGGGTTAGGTTAGAGTTAGGGTCGTGGCTGGCTCTGCCCCACCCATGTAGGTTCTTGGTGAGGTGGTGATTCTATTTCAGAAGTAGGGAAACTGAAGCCGAGCAGGTCTTGTGAGTTGCTGGGAACTCCTGAGGAGGGAGCTAGGGTCCTGTTCAGCCCTTCTCCACCCCCCAATCTGCTGGCAGATGTGGGCTTGGTTGTCACCCCGAGAGCAGGGCTCCCCACGCTGGCCCTCCTTAGCTTGGCATGGCTCCTTGAAGTCCACCCATCTGTGTGTCCCACAGAAGCTGCGTCAGGACATCCTGCTCATGAAGCCGTATTTCATCACCTGCAAGGAGGCCATGGAGACACGTCTGCTTCTGCAGGTTAGGTGACTGAGGGTCTGGCCGGCTGCTCAGGGAGAGCCCAGCGTGCGTCTGCTCCCGGCAGCTCAGTAGCTTCGTTATGCTACACAGAGAGCTTGCCGAGCGAGCAGGCATTCTGCCCCAAGGCAGTCTTGGCTTATATAAATCTGGGAAACGCTGAGATAACCTTTATTTGAGTTGCCAGGGGGGCCATGAGGCAGGGTGGGTCACAAACTTCCTCCAGGGTTTACCTGTTTCTTCCTTCAACGGATCGCCCCTAAGCACCTGCTGCCCTGTGCCACGGAGCAGTGGACAGGACGGACCCAAACCCGTGTCCTGGGGAAGCCCCCTGCCTGCCGCGTCAGGTGGTGGTGGGAGCTGTGAGCAGAGGCGAGGCGGGCAGGGGGTCTGAGGCATGGGGCTGGGGGCTTGCAGTGCCGAGCAGGGTGCTCGGGCCCCAGCGGGGGCGTGGTTGGCCAGGGCGGGCTGCGCGAGCAGAGCGGCCCTGGAAGCCGGAGCAGGGGTCCCTGCTGGGCCCTGGGGTCTGCCCACCAGAACCTGCTGCTCCAGTGGCTGTGGGGCGGGCTGTGGGCGTGGCCCCACTCTGGGGTCATGGCAGGGGCCTCTGCAGCTCCAGGACCGGCAGCACTTTGTGGAAAACGACGAGATGTACTCGGTCCAGGACCTCATGGACGTCCACGTGGGCCGCCTCGGCTGCTCGCTCACTGAGATCCACACGCTCTTTGCCAAGCACATCAAGCTGGACTGCGAGGTGGGCCTCCCTGCTCCTTCCTCGGCTTCCCAGCCCTGGGGGCGGGACTGGCGGAAGCAGCAGCTTTATCCCAAGGCCTAGCGTCTCCACCCCACATCTGTCTCCCCCCAGCGGTGCCAGGCTAAGGGCTTCGTTTGTGAGCTCTGCAGAGAGGGCGACGTGCTATTCCCCTTCGACAGCCACACGTCTGTGTGCACAGACTGCTCTGCTGTCTTCCACAGGTGAGTGTGGCCATGGTGGGAGAGGGATTTAGGGCTTGGTCTTTGCCACCCAATTTTCAAAGCCCCTTTCCTTGACCCCCAGATTCGGATTAGACCCTGGTGTCTGTGGCTAAACTGAGAGTTCCATGAACACAGACTCCGTCCTGCTCCCTTCCCACCAGGGGTGACACTGCCCTTTCAAGCATGGCGTAGGCCCCAAACTTCCTCATTTTTATCACCCTTGGTGTCTCAGTAATTTTTTTTCTCTAGGCCAAAAGAAATACCTAAGGCTTTAGTTATTAAGTACTTAGGTTCAAACAACTTAATATGTTTATATTCTAAAGACAATTTAATACACATAAATTGAAAGGAAAATAAGATTTTAAATGAATTCTTCAGTAAGCTCAATAGGGTCGTGTGTCTGCCAGGCCCTTCTTAGCTCTTCAAACCTGGCGTCAGGCTGCGCCGTCCACACTGATGTTTGAGAAACAGCTTTGCAAAAACCAAGAGTTGAAGCGTGAGCCACCTAGAGCTAGTGGTTTGCGTGTTGTCTGAGAGATGTCAGATACTGGTCTGTCCCCCAGAGCCCGTGTTCTCTGCCCTGCCCGGGGGCTCACAGTCCGGGGGCTTCGGGGAGCAGCCCCCGTGCAGCAGCGGTGGAGGACGTGACAGCGGCGGCGGGCGGGTCTGGGTAGGGGCTGGCTGCTGCTGCTGACGTCTCTGAGCCTCAGTTTCCCCACCGTGGAAAGGGATCAAAGGGTCTGCCTCCAGGCAGGTCGGGAGGACTCGGTGCTGTCCCTTCCTGTGCTGACCGCGTGCCCCTCCAGGGACTGCTACTACGACCACTCGACCACGTGCCCCAAGTGTGCCCGGCTGACCTTGCGGAAACAGTCACTCTTCCGGGAGCCTGGCCCGGAAGTGGAGGTCTAGCCCGCGCGGGAGCGGGAGCGGGAGCGGGACGGCGCCGCCATCACGAATGCGCTGAAGCCACGGTGTCGCTCGCTCTGCAGACCCCAGCTGCAGACCCGGGACTCCCCTCCGCTGGGCCAGAGGGTGAGCCGCAGCCTCCAGTGCTCGGGGTCACCCGGGGCGTGCTGCGGGGCAGGGCCGTGACTTCTCATCTCCACCCCCGAGAAGCACAGGCTGCTGGGCCTCGGTGCCTGAGGCAGGGCCCGGGGTCCTAGGGCGTGGCCGAGCGAGGGTGCCAGGGCCCGGGCTGCGTCTGCAGTGGGGGCTTCGGCTTCGCCTTCGCTGGGGCCTCCCACCTGCCGTGGCCCCGTGCTGAGGGCTGTCCTCGTGGCCTCCAGTGGGCCTCAGTTACGGTCAGGCCAGGCACGGGCTGCCTGTCCTTTCTGTGCAACCAGGAGAGCAGGCGTCCATGGAGCTTCTTCGCCGGGGGCCAGTGCCGCAAGCTGGGCGGCCGGCCCTGGGGAGGGCCAGGTGTGGCAAGGGTGGGTCACCCCAGCCTGCAGGGCACCTCGGGACATTGCTGTGGAGGGCTCTGGACGGCTGGAGCCTCACAGGGTCAGGGGTGCAATTCACTGCCCCGGGGAGCTGGACAGTCAGCCCAGACCTCTCAGAGGAAAACTGGGGTCTGTGACACAGAGTTGCCCGTCTCACCCCCGGGACTGGGACGAGGCCCACAGCCCTGCTTCGCTCTTTGCCTGCGGTGAGGGGGAGGCCCTTGGGAGGGGGCATCTCGGCCCGGCTTCCCGGCCTTTAGCCTCTGAGGGGCTGCTGCCTGTCCTCACCCTGCACCGTTCCCTGGTGGTTGAGCGCCCAGCGCACGCAGATGAGGGAGGTGGGCAGGGAGCGCGGCCCCCCGTGTGCCCATCCCCTTGGGCTGGAAGGCCCAGAGGCATCTCAGCACTGTGATCTGGGTGGCCGCAGGCTCCGTGTACCTCTGCGCCAGCAGGGCAGGGCGAGAACCAGGAGTTGTCTGGTCCCTTCTCTGTTCTCCCCGACTGGGAAATGAGGTGCCTGGGGCTGACCTGCCTCAGGGTGGGGCGGTGAGGAGTGAGCAGGAGGGTGAGTGCCCAGCCCTGCTCCTTGTGCTCCTTTGGGGTTAAAGAGGGGGTTAAGGCCAGGTGCCCGCCTCTGCACCCCAGATCCACATGCGGCCGTATCACCCTTATCCCCACCGCGTCTCCTGTCCCGTGGATGCTGGCTGCACCCAAACTGACCGCAGTCAACACGGCATCGTTCCCCTCACGTAATCACTGCATCCAGAGAAGACGTTCCAGGCCCCATCACCCCTTCCCTAGCAGCCCCCTGCCCACGGGCTCCCTCTGGATGACAAAGTCTGACGACAGAATCATGGGTGGGGTCTTCCTGAGCCCACGGCACTGTAGGAAGGAGCTGGGCGGAACCAGTTTGCACAGCCAGCACCTGTGGTCTCCACAGGCCACGAGGAGATGCGCATGCGCCCAGGGGCTGTGGCGCCGTCACTGTCATTAAATCTGTGTTCCGCAGACTCTGGCTCGTGTGGTGAATTGGGACCAGGCACCCTGTCAACCTGCAAAGCCGATGCAGGGCTTGATGGGCCCAGAGCCACCCAACGGGGCTGGTGCCAGCTCCAGCTCCAGCGACGCTGGCCGCTCTCAGACTCCGTTTCTCATACAAAGCAGGGGCGACAACACGTCCCTCGCAGGGTTGTCAGGGCTTCAGGAAGCGTTTCCCCCAGGCCTGGCTTGCAGGAAATGCTTGGTAAGTGGAGGCGATGTCCTTTCCAGAATTCTCATGAACTCAACTTAAACAAAGCGGGTTCAGCAGAAGCCCCATCCAGCTCCTGGGAGTCCCCTGCATCTTCACAGGCCAGACCAACTAAGGGACTCACCGGACCCCAAGGTCATTTCCGTCCTTGGATAGGAGTTATTAAGGGATGGACCTCAGGAAATCATATCCTATCCCCCCAATTAGACTCAAAACTCTGTGTATCTATGGTTTTGACCCAGAAAACACCAGGAATCTGTGCTTTAGAAGGTGCTACTAAAGCTGTCCTTTGGATATTAGATGGAAGATGCAACCTTTTTAAATCTCTCAGGTTATGAAATAGTTTTTTTCTCTTAACATTTTAATTTTGACAAATTTAGATTCACAGAAAAGTTAAAGAGAATTCCCATTTGCCCATCTCCCGGTTTCCCTGACTGTTAACATTTTGCACATTTGCTCTCAAAACACGCAAACATTTGTTCTAGAACTACATGACAATAAGTTGCAGAGATGACGCGCCTTTACCTCTAAGTCTCGCATGCACTCCCTAAAATCACGGATATATCTTACAAGGCCACAGTGCAGACATCAGATCAGAGAATTAATACTGATAAGTTACTGCATAACCTACAACAAACCTTACTCAGATTTTGCCTGTTGTCCCCGTAGTGTCCTTTATCACCAACCTGCCTCCCCCCAAACCACCCCCAAAGCACATGGCATCCAGTGACATGACTTTAACCTCTGTAAGTCTGGAAGAGTATATGGCACTGACATTTCTGAAAAGTGTTTACAGGGCAATTATTTTGAATCTTAATGGTCTTTGGCAGGAAAACCACAGAAGTGGCGCGGTGTTCTCAGGGCCCATCAGTGGGCTCACGACACCCGGCCTATGGCCGGGTTCGGCTTTGACCACCTGGCTGAGGAGGGGGGCCTGCAGGCCCCACCGTAAAACCACTATATATTCCTTTGGAATTATATCTTGGGATACCCTGAGACTATGCAAATAGCGTTACTCCTCAAGCTTCCACCCACAGTTTCAGTTTCATTAATGATTCCTGCCTTAACTCAGTTATCATCATCAGGGTTGCCATATATCATTCGATCTTTCCCTTCATATTTGTAATTCCCTTCCTTGACAATGGGAAACCTGGCTCCATTATCCATAATGTATTTGCTCAATCCTAGAAAACAGAAAATACCTTTGGAATTGCTAGCCCATGCTTTGGTGTGTGGGGGGGAGCCCCCTAACTAGAGGTCAATATTTGTCTTTAGCCTGAGAGTATATAGTAAAAATATGTTCAAAATTTACTTGGGTAAAAAAAAGACAAAATACAAAAAAACAAAACGGTCAAGACAAAAAAAAGAAAAAATTTACTTGCGTAATGTTTCTCCCCCTTCATTGTGGTTACGTTATACATTTGAATTATGATTCTGTTCATACATTCCATGTTCCCCCATCCTTGTCTATCTTACTTTTGTTTGACTCTGTGACATATTAACATGGTTCCAAGGTTTACTTCTTTACTCAGAGAAGGATCATCCTTCCTTTCCCCATTCTGATTCTTCCTACACCCCACTCCCGCCCCGAGTAACCAATCTTTTTTTTTTTTTTTTTTAAAGATTTTATTTATTTATTTATCCCCCCCCTTGCTGCTTGTGCTTGCTGTGTCCATTTGCTGTGCGTTTTTCTGTGTCTGCTTGTCTCCCTTTGTTGGGTCGTCCTGCTGCATCAGCTAACCACGCTGCGCGGGCGGGCTCGCCTTTACCATATGGTAAACGGGAGCCCTACTGATTGAGCCACAGCCGCTTCCCCCGAGTAACCAATCTTAATGGTCTGTGGGTTCTGTGTTTCTTTTTGCACAGATGTGTAAAATACACATACATCTTATTTCCTCATTTTTCTCCCAAAAAAGGTAGCATACTACAGATACATTTTTGCACGTTCATGTCTTCACTTAACAGTATAGCTTGAAACCACTCCACATCAGTTCAAAAAGCTCTTCCTCTTTCTATTACCACTACTACTATTGGCAAAAAAAATAATAAGCTACACTGTATTTCACTGTGTGGAATTATTGGTTATGCAACCAGTCTTCTATATTGGGGTTTTTGGATTGTTTTCCTATTGCAGTTACAAACAAGGCTGCACTGAATAAGCTTGTGCATGTGTATTTTCTTTTCTTGGAGGTGTATCTTCAGGGTACAATCCTAAAAGTGGAATTGCTGAATCAAAAGACATCTATTTTGGGGTTGGATGTGGCTCAACTGGTTGGGCGTCCGTCTCCCATATGGAGGGACCCGGGTTTGATCCCCGGGACCTCCCGGTAAAAAAAAAAGACATCTATTTTTATTAGATCAAGTCAAATGCCCCTCTGTAAGGGTTGTACTAATTTACATTTCCTACCAGCAATGCATGAGAGTCTGTTACAGCCTCAACAATGGAATGTGCCATCATTTTTTGATATCTACTAATCTGTGAGAAATAATATCGTGTAGTCTTAATTTGTATTTCTCTAATTATGAGTGAGGGTCAAACATCTTTTCATATGTTTAAAGATCTTTTTATTTATGCTATGTCTCTTGCCCATTTTTCTGTTGAGTTTTTGGGCTATTTCCATCACATTCTTTAAGAGTTTTTTACATTTTAGGGATATTAGCCTTATCTGTGAGTTATGTTGCAGATATTTTCTTCTAGCTTGTCAGTTGCCTTTTGACCTTGTCTGTAGTGTTTTCTTTTCCATGGAAAACATTTTCTTTTTACATTTTTATATAGTAAGATTGATTAATCTTTTATTGCACCTGGATTTTGAGTCATAGTTAGGAAATTTTTCCCTATGACCATATTAAAGAAGAATTCACCTTTTTTTTTTTTTTTTTTTTCCTAGTACAGGTACGTTTTTCTTTTTTACATTTAGATCCCTGATCCATTTGCAGTTTATTCTTATGTAGGTTGTGAGGTATGGACCTAATTTAATCTTTTTTCCAAATGGCTAGCCAGTGGAACTGCACGATTTAAAAAATAATTTATTTTATTTTATTTATTTTATTTTTTTTAAAGATTTTATTTATTTATTCATTTATCCCCCCCCTGCTGCCTGCGCTCGCCGGGTCAGCCAACCACGCCGCGCGGGCGGGCCCGCCCCCACCAGGAGGCCCCGGGAACCGAACCCGGGGCCCCCCATATGGCAAACGGGAGCCCCACCGACTGAGCCACAGCCGCTTCCCAAAATAATTTATTTTAAATTGTAGTAAAACATACATAACAATCACTTTAACCATTTTAAGTGGGCAATTCTCTGACATTAAGTACACTGACAATACCGCGTAATGTTCACCACTATTTCCAGACTATTTTCGTCAGCCCAAACCAAAACTCAGACTCATTTAGCCAAAACTACTGATTCCCCTTCTCCCATACCTGGTAGCCACAATTCTGCTGTCTCTATGAATTTGCTTATTCAAAATAGTCATATGAGACATACAATATTAGTCTTTTTTTATCTGGCTTATTTCAGGCAACAGGATGTCTTCAAGGTTCAACCATGTTGTAGCATGTACCAGCACTTCACCTCTTTTTATGGTCAAATAATATTCCACTCTATGGCAATACCACATTTTGTTTATCCATTACTCGCTTGATAGACACATGGGTTGCTTCCACCTTTTGGCTATAGTGAATAATGCTGTGATAAACATTGGTGTATAAATATCTGAGTCCCTATTTTCAATACTTTGGCATATATACCTAGGAGTGGAATTGCCAGGTCATATGGTAATTCTAAGTTTAACTTTCAGAGGAACTGCCAAACTTTTCCATAGTGGCTGCACCAGTTTAAATTGCCACCAATGACGTGAAAGATGTATCTCTGTTTCCTCAACAATGCTTGTTATTTTCAGGGATTTAAAAAAAATTTTTTTTAACAATAGCTATCTAGTGGCTATGAAATAGTATCTCATTGTAGTTTTAATTTACATTTCTCTAATGGTTAATAAGGTTGAGTGCTTTTCATACCATTCGTTTCTTTTGATGATGCCCATTTTATCTATTTTTTTCTTTTTCTTGCTTGTGCTTTTGGTGTAAAATCTAAAAATCCATTGCCTATTGCAAGGTCCTGAAGACATTTCCCTGTTTTCTTGTATGGATTTTATAGTATTAGCTCTTATATTTAGGTTGTTGATCCATTTTGTTTTTATTTTTGTTTTTTTTTTTTTTAAAGATTTTATTTATTTATTCATCCATCCCCCCCCTGCCGCCTGCGCTCGCCGGGTCAGCCAACCACGCCGTGCGGGCGGGCCCGCCCCCACCAGGAGGCCCCGGGAACCGAACCCGGGGCCTCCCACATGGCAAACGGGAGCCCCACTGATGGAGCCACAGCCGCCTCCCTTGATCCATTTTGAATGAGTATTTGTTTATGGTGAGAAGCAGGGTCCACATTCATTCTTTTGCATATGAATTTCCAGTTCTCCTAGCACTGGACTGTTGAATAAACTTTCCCACTGAATGAATTAGCACTTTTGTGGCCATCAGCAGGCCGTAGACATGTGGCTTTATGTATGGACACTCAATTCTACTCCATTGGTCCACATGTTGAGCTGCCAGTGCCACAGTTTTCATCAGTGTAGCTTTGTAGTAAGGTTTGAAATCAGGAAGTATGATTTCCCCAACTTTGTTCTTCTTTTTCAAAATTGTTTTGACGATTTAGGGCCCATTGCAATTCCACATGAATTTGAGGATCAGCTTTCCATTTCTGCTGGACATTTGATAGACATTGCACTGAATTTATAGATCACTTTAGGCAGTATCAAAATCTTCCCAATATTAAGAATTAAGTACAATCTGTGTACTTGGGATGCCTTTCCATTTATTTAGGTCTTTTTCATTTTCTTTCACAATGTTTTGTAGTTTTCAGTGTACAATTCTTTCACTTACTTGGTTAAATTTATTCCTGGGTATTTTACTTTTTAGATGCTATTTTAAGTGAAACTGCTTTCTGGATTTCCTTTTCAGATTGTTCATTACTGGTGTATAGAAACCCAACTGACTTCTGCATGTTTACCTGGTATCTTGTAACTTCACTGAACTCATTTCTTAGTTCTATTGTCCTTCTGGGACAGTGATGCAAATGTTGGCATGCTTGATGTTGTTCTACAGGTCCTTTAGGATCTGATCATTTTTTTCCATTATTATTATTTTTTCTGCACCTCACACTGAGTAATTGCAATTGTCTTGTCTTCAAATTTGATGATCCTGTCTTCTGTCTAAAGAGGTTTTTTATTTCTTCTTCCAATTTTGCAGCTTCAAAATTTGGTTCCTTTTTCTAATTCCCATGTCTATTTTTTTCAGAATTTACTCTAGTTCTTTGTATATGTATATAGATTCCTCCTATTCACTCAACATATTTAAGACAGTTGATTTAAAGTCTTTGACTAATAGTTCCAATGTATGAGCTTCCTCAGGGACAATTTCTGTCAAATTCTTTAGTTTTCCCCTTGTGACCAGGCCATACTTAACTATTTCTTCATGTGTTCAGTAACTTTTTGTTGAGAACTAGACATTCTGAATAGCATATTGTTATAACTCTGGAAATCTAGTAATCTCCCACTTCTCTGTGATTGCTACGTGTTTTCTTGTTGTTTTTCAGGACTGGAGCCATCAATTTGTGACTTTTCCAAACCTATTTTTGTTCCCAAATGGGGAATCAAAGAGAAAAGAGGTAAAAATAGTACTGTCTATAACAGCTTTCTGCCTGAGGGATTTTGGACAATTTGACCATATACCTCTGGATGTCAGAGGACTAGGTTCTTAAAGCTCGCCCTGGCATCAACAAGCTGTACCAGGCGGCTGGACCAAAGTCCCCAACTGCTGCCTGCCACACAGCTTGGGGAAGTTAGCTGCTGGGTGGAAGCTGAAATTTACCAGTATTACAATTTACAAGCCTCTTCCTCCAGCTCTTCTCTGGATGCTGCACAGTGTTCCACTAGGCTGCAGTTTCAAACAGTTCCTGCCAGTTCAATATTAATTTTGCCTGTGAGGGACTGATTCCTGGAACATCCTACTCTCCCTTCTTTCTATAATCTCCCCTGACTCCATTTTTTTTTTTAAAAGTCCGTACTTGCCTAGTAATTTGAGATCACCTTTATCATATACACTTGGGTGTATTTCTAGATTTTCTTGTCTATTCTACAGGTCTTACTACTCATGTGTCATAACCATACTGCTTAAATATAGACGAGTTACAATATTTTAATATCTGGTAGTTCCCCTTTGTAACTGTTTTTCCTTTTTATGTGTTTTCCTGGATATTCTTAAATTCAATCTTTTAAAAGCACAAACCTAAATAAAATTTCAATGTGAAAATTTAATACTCTCAAGTGTTAAAATGGAAATACCAGAAACAGGGTTTCCATGGAAGGAGAGACTTGGCTAGGCCTCTTCTGTTGAAGTCATCATCCTGTTGCTTCTGGCTTTGTCTTGATTAACTTTGTTATACACACTGAAAAAAAACCCACAAACCTAAGATAGCTGCTTTGCACACTGCTTTTTTTCATTGTACAATTCCCTGTAGCACTTTATCGCATCATTGATTGCTCTTGAAAATTTCAGTTTCCACTCATTATTAGGGTTGTTGCTGGTAAGTATCTGCAAACCAGCCTCAAAATGTGAGAAAACCACCAACAATTCTTCTGTGGTCAACTGACGTAAGGCAGGGGGAGCATCTTCACTCTCCTCCTCTCCTGCTGCCCACTCCTGTCCCAGCTGCATCAGTTCCTCATTTGAAAGATCTTCTTCGTGGGACTGCAGCAACTGGTCTATATCAGTTTCTACAATTGTTTCGAAGGCCACATTCTTGGCAAGGGCCACAATGTTTTGATGAAGCTCTGCTATGTTTTCTGTTTGGGAAAAACTCTGGAACTGAACACACTCAGGCCAAATTTTCTTCCACACACTGTTCATTGTCACTGGCTTGAGCTCCTCCCAAGCCACCACAATATTGTCCACAGCATCCATGATGTTGTAGTTTCTCCAAAACTCCCTCACTGCAGCCTCATCCTACCCACCTGTAGCTTCTAGAATGTGCTCAAAAGTCCTTCTCAGGTAATGAGCTTTGAAGGTAGAGGCCACACCTTGACCCATAGGCTGGATTGAGTCTGCTGTACCATCATGAAGATATTCTACTCTTACATTATCAGACAGATCACTCAGGTTTACTGGGTGGCATGGTGCATTGTCTAGGATGAGCAATGCTTTGTTGGTAAGCTTATTTTGGGCACAGTATTTTTCAACAGCAGGGCAAAAAAAGTATGTGAACCATTCATGAAAAATGCTCCTGGTTGCCCAAGACTTTTTTTTTTTTTTTTTTTTTTTTTGTGAGCCTCTCTTTTTTAATTAGAGAAGTTCTGGGTTTGCAGAACCATCATGCTTAAAATACATCATGCTTAAAATACATGCTTAAACTATACCACCCTTTTATTAACATCTTGCATTGGTGTGGTGTATTTGTTACAGATGAAAGCACATTTTTATAATTGTACTATTAGCTATAGTCCATGGTTTAACTTACGGCTCACTGTTTGTGCTATGCCATACCATGGGTGTTTAAAAAATTTTTATTCTAGTACCATATATACAACTTAAAATTTCACCTTTTAACCACATTCAATATATAATTCATTACTGTTAATTACATTCACAATGTTGTGCAACCATCACTGCCATCCATTACCAAAACTTTACCATCATCCCAAATAGAAATGCTGTCCATGTTAAACCTTAACTTCCTACTCCTTACCCCGACTCCATTGCTTGGTAACCTCTAATTCTAGATTCTGTCTCTCTGAGTTTGCTTATTCTAATTATTTTATATCAGTGAAATCCTACAATATTTGTCCTTTTGAATCTGACATTTCAGTAAACATAATGTCTTCAAGCTTCAACCATGTTGTCACATGAATCAGAACTTCATTCCTTTTTATAGCTGAGTAATAGTCCATTGCATGTATATACCACATTTTGTTTATCCATTCATTGGTTGATGGATACTTGGGTTACTTCCATGTTTTGGTGATTGTGAATAATTCCACTATGAATACCGGTGTACAAATATCTGTTTGAGTCTCTGCTTTCAATTTTGGGGGGTATATACCTAGAAGCAAGATTGCTGGGTCATATAGTAATTCTATACATAATTTTCTGAGGAACCACCTTCTCTTCAGTCTTCTACAGCAGCTACATCACTTTACAATCCCACCAGCAATGAATGAGTGTTTCTGTTTCTCCACATCTTCTCCAACACTTGTAATTTTTCATGTTTTAAATAGTAGCCATTCTGGTGGGTGTAGCTTGTAAGCCTCACAGTTCTGTAGGTCAGAAGTCTGGCGGGTTTGTCTGGGTCCTTTGCTTCGGGTCTTACAAGGCCAAAATCAAAGTGGCCTGGGCTCTTATCTGGAATCTCTAGGGGTGAATCTTCTTCCAGGCTCTTACAGGTTGTTGGCAGAATTCATTTCCTTTTTGTGGTTTCCGTGTGACCCCCTTCATCTTCAAGCAAGCAATGGTTGGTTAAGTCTGTCTCATGTTTTGAGTCTTACTGGCTCCCAAGACTTTTTGTTTGAGCGCCAAATCACAGGCAGGTTGGGCTTTGAGTGCCCTTCAGAGCCCTGGGATTTTCCAAGTAGTATACCAATAAGGGTTTCAACTTAAAGTCCCCAGCTGCATTGCCTCCTAGAAGCAGCATCAAGCCATCTTTGGATGATTTGAACTCTGGCCCAGCTTTCTCCTCCACAGAAATAAACGTTCCTTCAGGCATTCTCTTCCAATAAAGCCCTGTCTCATCTACATTAAAAACTTGCTGGGGGGTGTATTCACTTTCTTTGATGATACATTTCAACACTTTTGAATATATGTCCAAATTATGGCAAGGAGTAGTGCTGTTCATCTTGAAGTGGGGCAAACAATAGCGCTCCTTGAATCTCACAAACCAACCTTTACTTGCACTAAAGTTTTCTGTTTGAGAGCTTTCAGCTTGTTCACACTGTAAATCATCAAACACTTAGCCTTCTCCTGAAGGATGGTACTCAGGGGCACATTCCGCTGGCTCTGGCCTTCGAGCCACATACTCAACAATTGCTCCATGTTTTCCATCACTGCACTTCGATGGCGAGTCAACCGAGAGGCTCTCAAGGGTGAAGCTATTTGTGATTTAGCTTTAATTTTTTCTTTATTATCTCGGATAGTTTCAACTGTGGAGACAGCAAGGTCTAAAGCCTTTGCGATTTGGCTGAGCTTTTCGCCACTTCAAATCGTCTTAACACTTCCAATTTGATGTCAAGGGTAATTGCTTTCCGTTCCGTTTTGGCACTTGGTATGACAGTTGGATTTAGAGGCCTTTTCCGAGGCATTTTGCCTCCAAATGTAATGAAATCACAGCAATCTCAGATACAAGAAGTCCTGTGGCCTGTTGCTACTCTATGTTCCCTGGCATAGCCTGGGAAAGAGAAAATGTGCTGTAAGAAGGTGCAAGCTGATGTCTCTGGAGATGTGGAAGGGTCACCATGGACCCGCCCAGCCCCACTGTCCAAAAACAGGCTGCCTCATCCTTGGCTCCAAGGCCGGCAAAGGTCTCTCTGGTGTCAGTGTCCAAATTCCTTACTTCACAACTGGCTCGAGAACAAACAAACAAAAGAAGAAAACCCGCTAGGGGGAATGATGCGATATAACATACCGAATCCCTTTTTTCATGAAGTATACCCAAGCAAGACCAGACCCGCTGCGGAGTAAGGCCGGACGCCTGAAGGAGCCGCCGGCGGTACGCGGGGGGACGGAGCAGGGGGCAGGCTCTCACTTTTGTGAGCCGCTTCCGATGGAGGACCCCTAAAGTTGCCTTGGATATGCCCAATTTTAAAAAAGCCTAAAGGAGCTGGGCATCCCTCCAGCGCCTACTCAGAGCTTGTTGCTGGGGCTTCCACACTCGGCGGCAACCGTGCTCAAGTCCTTAGAGGGTCAGGCGATAAAGTGTAAACGCCTAAAGGGGGTCCCCGAGCGGGCGCTGAGACGCCACGCACAGGCGCGGCCCGACGCAGCTGCGGCCCCGGAGGCGGCAGGGCGGCCGGCACCGGCCCGAGGGCGTTGAGCGCCGCTCGACAGCGGAGCGGGAGCCATCCGTGTGACGCCATCCGTGTGACGCCATCCGTGTGCGCCGACTCGGCTTGGCGGGGCGGGGCCCTCCGCGCAGGCCCGGTGGGCTTCCGTCGACCCTCGGCGAAGTAGAAACTGCATTTTGTTCCCAGAAAGGTATCCTTGTGTTCAGGCAGTAGTAGAATAGGAAGAATTGCTTGGGTTTATTTTCTGCCCTGTCTTTAAGGATGAACTCTTACCTCTTTTCGTTGTTGGAGATGGTGCAAATGCATTCTAGTTTTGATTCCAGCAACAAGGGAGAAAGCAAAGCCCTTTCCTTGTGGCCATGTGCATCTCAGGGCTGCGGAGGGCTCCTGTGATCGAAACACCTACTGAAAGTCAATAATGTACTGAGTGTAGCGCTCTGAACTTCTGTCTTTATGAAGGAAGGAAGTTGGATGGGTTTTGAGTTGCTCCCCAGGCTGTCAGTCATCCTCTCATTAAGTAAACAAAGATTTGTTGAGAAATCTAGCCAGGGGATATCATGGTGAGCAAGGGGCAAGTCAGGCAAGGGTCCAGCCCTACCTGCTTTCCAGTGAGTGCTTTTTGGTTTGTGGCCTGAGGGGCTGTGCAAAGGCCAGAGAGGCGGAAGCAATCTGTATTATGGTTAAAAGGCTTACGCCCAGAAGTGGGTGTAGCTCAGTGGCTGAACGCCTGCTACCCGTGTACACAGTCCCGGGTTCAGTCTTCCATACCTCCTTAAAAAAAACATACACCAGCAGCCAGCAGTCTTCAGGGGAAGCTTACATCCTGGGAGTTCATTCATTCATTCAACAGTTTGGATCTGCTGCCTATACTGTCCCTGCCCTCTGAAGTTTACATGCCATGTATGGGGCACCAGACAGTAAAAAGCAAGTCTTTAGCATGTAAGTTGGTTATATAAGCTATGGAGGAAAAGGAGGCAGAATAAGGGGACCAGAAAGTGAAGAGAAGGGAGTGGAGGAGGGACAAATGCATCATTTCAGGTGGGACAGTCCGGTCCCAGTGGGAGTAAGCAAGAGCCTGCCAGGCAAATGGGCTAGCCAGTGCGCCTCCTGGGTGGTATGCTAGACAACAGCAAGGAGACTAGTACAGTGGGAGTGAGCAGGGGGCTGACAGAGGTGAGGCCAGAGAGAGCCAGGAAATGTGTGTGGGCCACCTGGTACCCACCTTGCTTGGACAGAGCTGCGGTGCTTTGCCCTGTTGAAGGTGTGTGCCTGGGTCAGGTCTTGGCTTTTTAACAAGCTCATCCATTGTGATCTGTGAATTAATTCAATTCACAGAAATCAAGCATTAAGAAGGGATTGAGACGGGATTGGCAAACCCATGGCTCAGCTTTTAAATTCACACTGAGAGCTGTGTCTACCTGATGTTCAGGCCCTTTTTGTCCTGGTTGGTAGTTGTGTCCTTAACCAGTCAGAAAGTATTACATCCAGAATTAAGAGTTGTCATTGGCATGGTCCTGGAGAATCCTGGGAAGTTTGGGCATCAGGAGCCTCATAGCACAGCTCTCAGTTGTCTTCAGGCCCCTACTTCAGCTCTCAACCTCTGCAATAGAGAAGGTAGCACCTCCTTTCTTAGATTGGGTGTTAGGGACAGAATGAGGTGCCTGTAGGAAGCCCCTTGCCCTGAGGCAGTGCCCACTGACGACCATCTTCTGTTCTCCTTTGCTTGGATTTCCTGCGGCTTCCACACCCCATCCCTGGGCCCTCCCTTCATAACACCTACTTTAGTTTCCAGAGCTGCTGATGCAAAAATACTAGAAAAAGGTTGGCTTTTATAAAGGGGATTTATAGGGTAAAACTTATAGTTCCAAGGCTGTGAAAATGTCCAAATCAAGACATCATCAGAGATGCTTTCTCACCAAAGATCGGCTGGTGGTTATATCCTGGACTCCTGCCATGTGGCATAGTAAAACGGCAGTGTCTCCTCATTTTGGACCTGCTTCACTGATTCCAGCCTCTTTCCCCTCTCTCAGCCTCTCAGGGTTTCTCTGTCTTCCTGAAGTCCTCTCTTTCACATGGCAGGGTCAGAATGGCGGCTGTCTTTCTCTGTGTCTCTGCTTTCAGTTCTCAGTTTATATGAGACCCCAGAAAAGGGCAGAGACCTAACATGGGTCTCACCTCACTGATATAGTACAATCAAAGATACTAAAGTGAACTAATTAAAAGTCATCTAATCAAGAAAGTGAGGGCCATTGAATGTACACTTTGGATAGACTGTACAGGGCATGGGACTGTATAATACAGTGAACCATGTGGTGGAAGAAAAGACAAGCAGACGCAGAAAGAACACACAGCAAATGGACACAGAGCAGACAGTGAGTTCAAACAATAGGGTGGGGTGGGGAATAAAATAAATAAATAAATAAAATTTTAAAAGTTGGAGTCAGTTAAACCGTGCTGCTTCTTTATTAACTAAGTTGATGTAACAATTTTTACATTCTGTGTTGTCATTTCAACAGCATTCGCGGCTTCTTCACCCAGGAGCAGACGCCATCTCAGAAGCCACTTTCTTTGCTCACCCACAAGCAGCAGCTCCTTACCCAGCAAAGTCTGACCATGAGATGGCAGCAGTTCAGCCACATCTCCAGCCTCCACTCCTGGCTCCAGTTCCCTTGCTGTTTCCACATCTGCAGTTTCTTCCTCCACTGAAGTCTTCAGCCCTCAGTGTCATCCATGAGGGGTAGGATCAGCTTCTACAAACTCCTGTAAATGTTGATAGTTTGACCTCCCCCCCGAGTCACAGATGTTCTTAATGGCATTTAGAATGGTGAATCCTGTCCAGAAGGTTTTCAGTTTACTTTGTCCAGACCCATCAGAGAAATCTCTGTGTGTGGCAGCTATAGTCTTATGAAATATTTTTCTTAAATAATAAGGCTTGAAAGTCAAAATGACTCCTTGATCCAGACTGTAGAATGGCTGTTGTGTTAGCAGGTGTATTAGTCAGCCAAAGGGGTGCTAATGTAAATACCAAAAATGGGTTGGTCTTTATAAAGGGTATTTATTTGGGGTAGAAGTCCACAGATACCAGGCCATAAAGCGTTAAGTTTCTTCTCTCACCACAGTCCATTGCCAAGTGTTAGAGCAAGACAGCTGCCGGCGTTTGCCAGGGTTCAGGCTCCTGGGGTTCCTCTCTTCCCGGGGCTGCGTTTCTCCTGTTTCCTCCACAAGGTCAGCTGTAGACGATCAGGCGAACGGCTCACTTCTCTTCTCCTGGGGCCTTCTTTCCAACATCAAAACTGCTTCTCAAAAACTGCTTCCTCTGTCCTTTGCCTTTGTATTTGATTCCCCACCCACCAAAGGGGTGGGGCTCAACGCCCTACTGACGTGGCCCATTCAACGCCCAATCATAACTTACTCAAGCCCAGATAAACAGATCAGTTTACAAGCATGATCCAGCTATATTTTTGGAATTCATGATTACATCGAATTCCCTAACGGTTACAGCCAGCATGAAGACAACCTTCGTCTCATTGTCCATCTCCTTCAGAGCTCCTGGGTGAACAGGTACATTGTGAATAAGCAGTATATTTTGAAAGGAATATTTTTTTCTGTAGTTCTCAACAGTGGGCTTAAAATATCCAGGGAGCTATGTTGTCAACAGATGTGCTGTCATCCAAGATTTCTTGTTCTATTTATAGAGCACAGGCAGTAGATTTAGCCTAGTTCTTCAGGGCCCTAGGAGTTTGGAATGGAAAATGTGCACCGGCTTTGCCTTGCAGTCACCAGCTGCATTAGCCCTTCCAAGAGAGTCGGCCAGTCCTTGGAAGCTCTGCAGCCAGGCATTGCCTCCTCTGCTGTGGAGGCCCCGGGGGCATCTTCTTCCAGTAGAAGGCTGTTTCGCCTAAACTGAAATCTGTGGCTTAGTGCAGCCACGTCCATCAGTGATCTTAGCTCGGTCTTCAGTTTGTTGTGGCTTGCACTATGCTGTTATGGAGACGGCTTTTTCCATTATGCCTCTTGAACCCACCTCTCCTAGCTTCACACTTTTCCTTGGCAGCTTCCTCACCTCTCTCAGTCTTCATAGAATTGAAGAGAGTTAGGACCTTGCTCTGGATTAGGCTTTGGCCTAAGGGAATGTTGTGGCTGGTTTGATCTTCTATCCAGACCACTGTAACTTTCTCCATACCAGCAATGTAGGCTGTTTTGCTTTCTCATCGTTCATGTGTTAAGAGCAGCACTTTTAAGAGCTTTTCCTTTGCATTCACAACTTGGCGTTAGCACTGTTTGGTGCACAAGGCCCAGCTTTTGACCTCTCGCAGCTTTCAATATGCCTCCTTCCCTAAGCTTAATCATTTCTAGCTTTTGATGTAAAGTGAGAGACATATGACTCTTCCTTTCATTTGAACACTTAGAGGCCAGTGTAGGGTTATTATTATGTGTCTTTATGAAATTTAACTTTCATTTATGTATATGTAGTTGAAATAGAAAAAGCATAGAACAAAAATATCAGGATAAATTGTCACTGTCATTTTGTTTGCAGGAAGAGTCAGGAAATGGCACAGTGACCAGGAAAACATTCCAAGCCAATTCCAAAATAGTTGTTTATATAATGTTAAGATTAAAGTAAGAATGTCAAAGTTAGATGCACATGGAAAAAAAGGGTATGAAGTTTAGTACAATAACTTTTACATTAAATATATAGCGATTATTTCTTAGAATGTGAGATATGTAACTTTTTTTTAAAAGATTATTTATTCCCCCGCCCCCCCACTTGTTGTTTTTGCACTTGCTGTGGTCTCTTTAGGCGGCACCAGGAACTGATCCTGGAACCTTCCAGAGTGGGAGAGAGGCTCTCAATCTCTTGTGCCACCTCAGCTCCCTGGTCTGCTGTGTCTCTTATTGTCTCTCATCCGTATCTCTTTTTGTTGTGTCATCTTCCTGCGCCAGCTCTCTGCATGGGCCAGCTCTCCTTCACGGGCCAGCATTCCACGTGGGCCAGCTTGCCTTTCACCAGGAGGCCCTGGGAATCGAACCCTGGACCTCCTATATCGTAGATGGGAGCCCAATCTCTTGAGCCACATCTCTTTTCCAAGATATGTAACTTTTCAGTAACTTTCAGAAGAAAGAAGTTTCCATGTGCAATGACTAGAAAATCTCAAATACAACTAAATAACTATGCTGTAGCTCAATAAGTACTGTGCAATGGTATGGCCTACTGTACATTTCAGTTTAATATAGAACTACATTTTGCATTTTATAAAGGCAACAATTAATTATAGTTTGGCTTTTATTCTAGACGCTTAATTAACATGATTAAGATGACAGTTCAGGGAAGTGGCTGTGGCTCAATTTTTTGGGCTCCTGTTTACCATATGGGAGGCCCTGGGTTCAATTCCCGGGGCCTCCTGATGAAGGCGAGTCAGCCCGCATGGCATGATGAGCTGACGGCCCATGCGGTACAGTGAGCTGGTGCAGCAAGATGACGCAACAAAAGGGAGACAGACACAGAAAAATGCACAGCAAATGGACACAGCAAGCACAAGCAGCAAGGGGGGGATAAATAAATAAATAAATCTTTAAAAAAAAAAGGGCAGTTCAATCATATTACATGAAGGAAGTTAATGATAATCACCACAGTCTTTTGCAATCTCTACACACTGTATAATGCTTAAATGGAATGAAACCAGGGTTACTTAAGTGGTAAGTAACAATTGTGAGTTTTACCCACACTCATACCCACAAAAACAGAACTAGGAAAAAACTGTCAGAGGCAATCTTTCTAAATGTAATATGACAACACAGTAAAAATGTCGTTTACCATAGAAATAAAGTACTAGGAACAGCAGTCGCTAGGTAATGGTGACTGTTTCTCATACAATGCTAAGAGCCTCTGTCAGTCACCTTCATAATAATGGCCTGTAGAAAGCATCAAGTTCCAGGAAATAAACTGTTCTATGAAAATCTGTATATCTTTTGAAAGTTTCACACCTGTAAATCCAGGATAAGGCTACAGCTACACGAAGTCTGAACAAGGTATTGGGTTGAACAGTAAGATTCCCAGCCACATGTAAGATAGAAATCTCTGCAGCATATGCTCCTTGGCTCGTGGAAAGCTTCATGTGCCTAAAGCAGAAGTTGCTGAAGAAGTAAGCTGGAGTGTGTGACTGACTCTAACCCTGAGGAGTGCTGTGGTCATCAGGCTTTCCCTAAAGGTTGGTGCCATCTGTTTAGTATATGCTCAAAGGGTGAAGCAGGCAGGATTGTAATAGCAGCTGCAGCCCCAGCTGCTGACAGTAAGTCTGCAAGTGGAGAGTCCTTCAGTTCAGTGACATTCTGTACACTGACTTCGCAGACGTGCTCTGGGAGAAGATCGTTTCTGGCTGAAGAGCTGTGCTTCACAATGGCCGCTATTTTCCCGTTTCTGGAGACAAAGCCCACATGTCCAGCACTGTCCTTAGGCATGGCGACGTTCCATTCAAAGGGCCTGTCACGAAACGTCACAGTGATCTTCTCTCCAGAGCGCTTGTGTAGTTTGTCAGAGCTCCAGCCTGCACAGTTTTCACCTTTAATCTGGAGTACTTGATCCCCCAAGTCTCAGACCAGCCAAAGATGCTGGAGAATTAGCTCAGACTAGCTGGACAAATACACCATTATCTATTGATTTAAGCCTGAAGCCAATTTTTCCATCTTGAACCTTACACAAAATAGCTTCATGAATCCCTCGCAAAATTTCTGCTCTTTGACTTTCCCGCCATTATCAGTTATAGGAGCCACCATAAAGTTCTCATTGGAGGGCCTACCCACCCCCCCCGTGCTGGTTCTCCAGGGACCATGACTGCCTTTACACGTGTTTCTTCTTCAAATAGACTCAGACCCATGTATCATGAGAGCTCAGGATACAGTTCAGGACAGAGACTTCCGTCCTGAGAGGTGGAAGCAGAAAGTTCTGATAATACTGCTGGCCTGGCAGGGTTTGCAGAAAAAGGCAGCTTGAGCCTGAATTACTTCGTCTGCCTTCAGGTCTTCAGGAGACAGATAAAAAGACATTTTTGCAGGATTCTTCTAGGCTGCGGGGCCACTCACCACCACTTCCTCCTCCTCGTTGTACGGTTGTTAATGGGCCTGAATTCCATGTTGCTATGTCTTGGAATAGGAAGGCCAGGGAGAGGGAGGGCTGCAGGGACAGCAGGTCGGGGAGCAGTGAGGGCACTCACGGCTTCATTCCCTAACTTCACTGTCTTCTGTGGGCGAGGCTGTGGCTCACTGAGCACTAGAGGAACGGCTGAGTTAGCAGCTGGAATTAGATGAGATGAAAGTGCCTGAAACAGCTTTTTAGGAGAAATGTTTCCATAACTTGTTGAACTGCCTTTTTCTGTTTTTTAATTTTTTTATTTATTTGAAATAAAGTTATTAAAAAAAACAGTAGTCAGACCAAAGATCACAGATCCCCGTAACAGATGTGACAATAATGGAAATGTTTGAAATACTGTGAGAATCACCAAAATGTGACACAAAGACAGGAAGTGAGCACAGATGTGCTGGACGCAGGGCTGTGACAACCTTCAGTCTGTGAGAATCTCGTCGTCTGAGGAGCGCACTGAAGCCAAGCCTGCCTGTGTCTGAAGCTGCTTCTCAGCAGTGCCCCGCGACTCCCTCACAGGGAGGGGCAGCAGCATACGCTGTGGTGCTCCGTGGGGCCCCAAGTCACTGGGCTGCATATATATATATATATTTTTAATATTAGAGATTTAATAACATTTTTAAACATTGGAATAGAATTTTAAATTGAATGATAAATATATATCACAGTACATAGATTTCAGGATTAATCTTTTTTTTATTTTTTTTTTATTTTTTATTTTTTTTTATTATGGGTAAAAATCAAAATTCTCACAATACATACAAACATTTGCAAAATGATATATAAATATATATGCATATATGTGTATTTGCTTACAAAAATGTTATTTATATATATATATATATATATATATATATACATATATATATACATATACATATATTTTAAGAAGTGCTTAGATTACCCAAAATATTACACGGAACCCACTGGGATTCCCAAGGGCTGCATATTTTTAAAAATTGTTTTTAATTTTCCTCCTTGTTCTAGAAGCTTCTAGGTAATTTTTGTTGATTTGTGAGTCTCCACCACTGATCAAGGAATAGCTTTCCCTTCCACCCTGACCCAGTGTCCATCCTCTCAGAACAAGACAGCGTTGGGGTCGGATGTGGCTCAGATGGCTGGGCGTCCGTCTCCCATATGGAGGGACCTGGGTTCGATCCCCGGGACCTCCCGGTAAAAAAAAAAAAAAAAAAAAAAGACAGCGCTGCATCTCCCCTCTGACCCTTCCCTCTTCATTTCTGGAAGACACCAGTATTATCAGAATTGTGTGTTGGAAAGTGTTTTGCGATCTCCAAAGCTGCTTTCTTTGGACAGTTATGTATGATTATGATTGTTTTCTGAAATCCACCTTTATTCTCTCTTAGAACCTGGGGTACCAAGGGATCCTGGGCCGGGGGGAGGTGGTGGTCAGCAGGGCAGGAGGTGAGATGACGTCACCTGGTGGGCACGGATGCGGAAGGCTTGTCTGTGCCCTGCCCAGCCCTGGCAGCCACTCGGCACAGCTGCTGCTCGCACGAGACTTTGCGAGGACGTTCTTGTTTTGGAGCAAACTGGTGGATTAATTAAAGACTCAGAGACGATTTAATTTATACAGACGTGTTGAGATTTATATTTATGTCTTAATTCTAAAAGATGAAGGCAAAGAATAGCCTCGGTGTGTAGCGCCCGGGCTCTAAGGTCAGCATGTCCTGCTGGGTTTTCTGCTTCTCTTGGATCGTGCTGTGAGCTGCAGCTTTCTGTGTCTTATACATAACGTGAGGGTCTCTCCTCCTGATGGCAATGGCTTCAGCTTCACAGCACACCCAAACCATGTTGTGTAGGGTTCGAGAGGCGGGGGCACTGGGCAGCTTCTGTGCTCTGAGTAAAGCAATAGCTGCTTTCGTTATCTTTATATATACATACATATATATATATATTTAGTTGTGGCGGAATATACCTAACATAAAATTCATTTTAACCAGACTTTTTTCATCACCTTGAACCAAAACTCATACTCATTTAGCAATAACTCCCCATTCCCCCCTTCTCCCACCCTTGGTAACCACTGATCTGCTTTCTGTCTCTGAATTTGCTTATTCTAAGTATTTCATATAGGGGAAATCATAGAATATCTGTCCTTCTGTGTCTGGCTCATTTTACTCAGCGTGATGTCTTCAGGTTCATCCACGTTGTAGCAGGAACCAGCGCATCACATTTTTTATGACTGAATAATTTTCCACTGTATGGACACACTACATTCTGTTTATTCATTCATCTATTGCTGGTACTTCATTTTCATTTTGAATTTACGGAACTACTCCATTCAGCTGTAAAATGTGTTCTCTTTTCTTCCACAGGGCGAGTTCCCCTGGGATGACAAGGATTTCTGCAATCTGGCTGTCTTGGGGTTACACTTTGCCATGGATTTTTCTATTTCTGTTTTCAAGATCTTGGAAAAGAAATCAGCTGGCCGCACTTCGCACGGTAATACCTGGCCCGAGGTCTGGTGAGGGACTTCAGAGTCTGCCTGCAGTGGTGGCCTTGCGTGTGCCGTGACCTGAGGTGGCTGTATGAGGCTCTCTTGTGTACTTGGTGTCCTGAGCAGCAGCAGGACGGAGCGATGCTTTTCCCGGGAGCTTTGCTGACGGAACCATTAGTTTGCGTCTTGCTGGGGAAAGCACCTTAACGACATCTTGGCCCCATGCCGTCATTTCTGTTTGTCCAGGCAGCTTGAGTCCAGTCTCACCTCTGATCGAGAGCTCCCACCTGGGTTCTGTGCCGCGGCGACACTGGCTCGGCCTCAGGGATGAGGCTCTGTGCGTCAAGATGCCAAGGCTGGGTGAGGCGCCGCAGCGGGATCAGCAGTAAGGGGAAGAGAGCGGGGTTCTCGGCTCCCCAGCTGCCCTCAGCAAGGTGTGTTTGCTAGAGAGTACCTGGTCATAATCTGAACTTCTGTCTATTCGAGGATATCCTTGGGAACTGTCTTCTCCCACCAGGGTCTGTGGTCAAGGCCTTTATATTCTGGCCCCAGGGTGCTGTCTGTCCTCGGAAAGGTTGGGCATTTGTGGCCTGCAGGTGGGACAGGTCTGGAGGTGCTGTGAGGTCCTCTCCAGCAGGCCAGGGGCAGCCGGTGGGCTGCAGCCTGAGCACCTGTGGCCTTATGCTCCCTCACCTGCTACAGCTCGTGCTCTGTGTTGGCTTCCTGCAGTGCACCCTGGGGAGGGGGTAGAGCTTTGCACCCTTGGCCGGCTCCCAGCCCCAGCCCACCTCCCTTAGAGGAGGTCAGTGCTGTCCTCAGAAGGCGGTTCTTTGGGCACTGGTTTTTCCTGTGCTTCAGAAGTCCTTGTTGGTCAGGAACTCCAGTGTAAGTGGAGAGCCTGGGATGTGTGCATGTCCCTCCTAAGTTACTCTGAGGGAGAGTGCCTGAGCCCGTCTTGGGGAGTCAGAGAAGAGTTCGTGCGTATCCAGGTGGAGCTGCTGCTTCATCGTGGTCTGCGGGCTGGAGCAGATGTGCTTTACGTGCTAATATCTTAGAAGCTCGGGAGTAATCTTTTTTTCAAGCAGTTTATTGTGTTTCCCTATGACAAATGTAATAGATGCTTATAGCAAAAGCATTTGGCAGATAAGAAACACCGCTGAGCTCACCGTCCTGTGCTAACCAGCACTGGCCGGTGTGGTCCCCTGGCCTTCTTTGTGCAGATAAGCACTGTGTGACACTCTTTTTAGGGTGCCCTGAGCGCCTACTGCTCTTAAGCTCTCTTCTTGATTTGGGACTCAGCTGTTACTTCAGTCCTTTATCTGTTTTCTGGAGCTTTGAGAGAGATGTTTGTGCCAGTTCTTGCTGGTTGCATAAACCTTCTGTGGGGGACGGAGCTCTGAAGCTTCTCACTCTGCCATCTTGATTGGAGCTTTCAGTTTTTTAATAATAGCCATTCCTGTGGGCGGGGAGTAGTATCTCGTTTTAATTTGCATTTCTTTAATGGCTAATGGTGTTGAGCCTTTTTTCATATATTTTTTGGCCAATTGAATCTCTTCTTTGGAAGAATGACTGTTCAAATCCTTGGCCTGTTTTTTAGTTGGGTTGTCTTTCTGTTGCTGAGTTGTATGAGGTCTTTATATATTCTGGATTTAAAGCTCTTATCAGATATATGGTTTCCAATTGTTTTCTCCCATCCTGAAGGCTGTATTTTCACTTTCTTGATAATGTCCTTTGATACACAAAAGTTTTGAATTTTTTCAAACTTATCTGTTTTTTCTTTTGTTGTTTGTGCTTTTGGTGTAAAATCTAAAAATCCATTGCTTACCGCAACATCCTGAAGATGTTTTCCTATGTTATTGTGTAAGAATTTTATAGCATTAGCTCTTATATTTAGGTTGTTGATCCATTTTTAATTAATTTTTGTGAATGGTGAGAGGTAGGGGTCTACATTCTTCCTTTCTTATGTGGGTTTTCAGATGACCCAGCAGCATTTGTTGAAGAGCCTGTTCTTTCCTCACTGCATGGACTTGGCAGCCTTGTTGAGCATCACGGCCCTGCAAGTGTGGGTTTATCTCTGAACGCTCAGTTCTGGTCCATTGCTGTGTATGACTTTCCTGTTTTAGTCACTGTAGTTTTATAGTAAGATTTCAAACAAGGAAGTATGAGTACATTTGCTCCTTTTCAAAACTGTTTTTCAAGAATTTGAGGATCAGCTTTTACATTCTGTGAAAAAAAAAAGCTACTGGAGTTTTGATGGGGATTGCATTGAATTTGTAGATTGCGTCAGGCAGTGTTGACTTCTGTGTGTTTACTTTGTATCTTACAACTTGGCTGAATTTGTTTATTAATCCTAGCAGTTTTTTTTTTTTGTGAATTCTTTGGAATTTTCTATCTATAGGATCATGTCATCTATAAACGGATTCCTTTTGGATTTTTAAGCCAGGGTGGAATCTTGGTAATCCCCCTTCTTGAATTGGCTCCTGCTTATTGGAATGGGAAGAGGCCCATGCCCCAGGCAAACATGGCCCTTGGTGGCACTGGAGCAGACCCTGCGGCCTCCGTCTGGGCTGCTGGGCGTCTGCTCACTCGCCGTCTCTGGCTGCTCTTCCTGTTTTCCTCGGTGGACCTCGACGTTGTGCATGAACAGTCAGTGAGCCTTGTCCCTGCCCTGGGGCATTGTCAGAGGCCAGGTGCACATCAGGGCTCATTCTTCTAGAATTTTTTTTTAAATGTAAAGTGTCGTTTTTTGTGTTTTCAGGAAAATGCCTCCCCTGGTTTCACGCTCCAAAAGTGACCCCTGTTGGAGTGGCATCCCCTCCTTGACCCACCAGCCCATCTTCCTGGAGGCGCATGTCCCCAGTGAGAGGACACCCAAGACTCTCTCTCGCCAGGTGATATTTGAGAACCACCTGCCCTAGGCTGGGCAGAGGATGCAAAGATAAGACGCAGCAGGCAGATGTGGCTTCCCACTCAGTGCCCCTCTTGTGGGCTCTGGCCCAGAGCTGCTGACGGGAGTGGCAGGGCCGGCCGGGAGCACAGCGGCCTGAATCCGTCTCGGTGTCGTGCTCTCTGCAGAAGCACGTGTGGTCCAACAGTGGCAGGGTCAGCACGTTTGAGCCAAACGCAGTCTGCTCGTGGGAGCTGGGGATCGAGCCCCAAGCCAAGTCCCTGTGACTTATGCCACAGATAGTGGTGGGTGCTGCCTGGTGCCAGGCTGGGGTTTCCTTTCTGAAAACAAAATGAAAACTTAGTATTTGACCTATTTTGGGATGTGCTTTTTTCAAGCGTGTTACAAGCCTTTGGCAATATTTACAATGTCTGTTGTGGAAAAAACAAGTTCATGAGCTCTGTTTTTACTGTGGAGGTAATCAAAGCAGGAAAATATTTAGCTAGGCAGCCTTAAAAAAGTGTTGGACGAGAAAAATGAAACAATTGTAGGGTATTGATATTGTTGTCGCCAGAATTTCCAAGGCTTCCTTCGGAAGCCATCCATCCAAAATGTGGCTGTGCAAGCAGAATCCATGCAAGGGCCCCCAAAATGCAGATGCTGGGGCTACTGCCCTAGCTGTGGGCCCAGTGGGCCCAACCCACCCTGGCCTGGTGCTGTAAGGTCCCCGCTCTCAGCCTTGCAGCTCGACTGCCCTTGGAAGTGGTCCCGTTCCTCAGCTTGTGTGCCATCGGATTTATTTGAACTTTCACCTCCTGCATGATTTATGGACTTGAGGGAAGAAGCCAGGTGAGCTGCTTCTCTGTCCAGAGCTCCAGGCAGCACTGGCCACGCTGGCTCCTGCTTCTGCTTCGCATGCTTATGTCTAGGCCACTGTTGCCCTGTGTCCCGCAGTGTGGTAAGCGCTCCCCGGCTCAGCACCCCTCTGGGCAGGTGTGGGCGCTGGACTGGCCGAGTGTGGGCTGCTGTGGGGGTGGAGAAGGACAGGTAGGCGGGTGTCCGAGTGCACTAACCCTCTCGAGCTCGTGGTGGGGGCGCCCACTGCTGACCTGGGTTTTCACCTGCTGAGTTTCCGGGAGTGCTGGTTTGACGTGGATTTGTTTGGGGAATAAAAGTGACTGCTGAGCTCCCAAGAGGGGTGATGTGGCCTCAAGCCTCCCTTTGGGGCCAAGGGCAACCCTCTGTCCTCACCCTCTTGCTGATGTTTCTGTTTCCATTTATAAGAGAAAAAATGAAATATAAATAACATAGGAAGCAATTCAGCAGAGAGTAGAGAGAAGAGTCAGAAACTCTGTTGTGGTTAAACAACTGCCACGTCCCCTTGAGTCCTCCGCACTGAGCCAGCTCCTGAGTGCAGTGGTGAGGAAGCCATACTGGGCCTGCCTGGGGGCACGTGAAGGACGGCCGTGCCAGGGGCCTTCTGGGCGTCGCCCCCGCCTGCCTCCCCCAGGCCGGCCACGAGCTAAGGCAGACCTACAGGAGTCTTCAGACGTGGGGACAGGTGGACTCTGTGTGCAGGCAGAAATGTTTCTCACAAGGAACCGCTGCTGTTTAGCTGAATAAATTTCTAGAGAGGTCTGCTCTTACCTAGCCTGAAGGTGGTAGTCCTGGCCTTTCTCTGAGTGGTTTTCTTGGATTTTCCAGCTCGCTCTTACGCAACCTCATATTTACCCTCCTGGGGGCTCTGAGGAGGGGCCCGTGGGCGCCAGGCGAGGAGGGCGAGTTAGGGGCCTCTTCGGTGTTGGCGAGACAATGGCCAGGATCTTAGGAGAAGTGTTGACGCGTGGTTCACAGATGTGGCTGGCTGTGAAGAAGCCATGTCGGAAATTATGGAGTTTGTGGTGTCCTGAGGAGTCCCAGGCAGTATCAGGACTTAGGAGCCAGAATTCCAAAGGTCCTGGCTTCGGAAGGCGCTGTGCTCCGACCTCTTCACGTGAAAGCGCAGGTCCTTCCGGTTCCGAGTAACAGATACTCGGCAACTTAATCTTTTGTAATGGTTTTCTTTTATTAACCACAGCAGGAAATACACCTGCAGGGTAGTTCAGTGAAGCCCAGTTAGTCTTAAAGTGCTGTGAACTGTGGCATCCTGAGGAATGCCCACCTCCTGGAAGCCTGCCTGCTTTAAGCTGAGCCCTCACTTAGAGGCCAGCTCTGTCTGCTGAGTCTGGCCCAGCAATCAAAGTCCTTCGTTAAACTTCCTGCAAGTTTGATTGTCTAGATGGAGGCGCAAACTTACTTAGAAGCAATCTAGTGCAGAATCCTTTATAATTTTTAAAATTTTTTTCTTCACTCAATTTGATAACATTTTAAAAGAAGCAATTTGCTTTATTATTCAAAGCCTTCAGCTTAGTTCTTAAAGTAATTTTTTAAAACTCCTGTTTTATTGGTTTAAGTGATACGAACTTATATCATTAAAATGGCAAGTACAATGGGCATAAACAGATCCGGGATCAAATGAAAAGCCCAGATTGCAGCCAGACAGGGGGGTGTGCTGTGGGCGCTGGCACGGCTGCGGCGTCCCTCGAGGAAACGGAGGCAGAGGGAGTCCAGCCGGCCAGAGCCCCCCTGTGCGGGGCTTCCCTGGGGCTCCCTGCAGGCTGGTGCCCCTGGACGGTTTGCTCTGAGCGGGAGAAAGCGGTTGCGGACAGGACCACAGCGCCCAGGAGACAGTGTTCTCTCCAGCGCTGGCTGCTTTTCAGAACCTCTTTCAGGGGTTTGTGTTTTAACGGGGAGAGTGTATAACAGAAGGGGTGCGTGGACCCAGAGAGGCCGCTCTCCTGGGGCCTCCTGTGCCCTGGCCAGGCGCGGGCTCCCGGGTGGGCCTCGGCCTGCACATCTGCGCCACGCGGCTCCCACCCCCCCACTGTGGCACGTGGCGATTCCCCTCACCACTTGTGCTCTTTGGATCTCACTGCCTCTTTCTGGGAATCTGTCAGGAATTGGCTGATGTGGCCGTGACAGCTGGTGTTTCCCATGGGATGTGGGTGCAGGATGTGGCAGCCGCCAGCACGTTCCTGTACCCCCTTGCCTTCTGGAATGTTCTCACACTGGCACGACCACGTAGTGGACCGAGATGTGTCTGTGAAACCAGTATCTGTGCCACAGAGGACCTGCGGTGTGTGTGGTGGGGGCCAGCCCCCTGTGGGTTTGAATTTGGGGCCCTCCCCTCCTCCTTCCTCCATACAATTGTTTTGTTTTTGTTTTTTTAAAGACTTAGGGTCTTCCTTGAGATAACCAGATACTAACCTGTAACCTTAACTGAAGGGGAGCCATACCACCTCCCCCTTTTAAAAATCTTCTAAGTGTCAGACATGAGAACCTACGGTGAAAAGCAGGTGTGTGCATGGGTGTGGGTTGGTGATCTTACCCCTAAGCACAGAACAGTGCAGGTGAGAGGGGCCTGGGAGCCCAGGAGGAACTTCGTCTGCGTCCCTGAAGGCCTGCGGGGTGCGAGCGCGGCAGAAGCCGCTGGTGCGGCCGCTCTGGGGATCGGGCTCTTGTGCCTTCCTGGTAGGGAGTAATTGGCACCCCAGGCTTGGAGAGCGGTTTGACAGTAGCTATTAACCGCTCGCACCTGTGCTCTGGCACGTGGAGCCTGGGAGTTTTTCTCCAGATAGAACATGCTCTGCTGAGTGGGGCCTGGATGTTTTCCTTTTCTATGCTGTGTCCACGATATTTGACCTTTTACAGGGATCATACATTAATTTTATAAGCAGAAAAGGTAAAAACAGAACCTCAGGCTATGAAAGTGGTGCGCCATCTGATGCAATTCTTGTTAGCAAATTCTAGAAGTACCTGTTGAAGCAAACAGATTCTTAGTCAAGCAGAAGCAGGAGCAGAAGCTGGTTTCCCTCCTCTGGCCTCCACTCCTTTCTCCATGTCTTAGGGAGCCAGAACTGGCAAAACGCTCCTCGCCAGAGCAACTGCAGGGAGGTCGTTGTGCACTTCCTCGCCGTGAACGGGTCAGAATTCCTGCTGGTGCTCGTGGCTTTGGGCCTGCGGGGCCGGTGGGCAGGAGGCTGCAGAGCCCAGGCTTTGTGGGGCCCGGTGGTGAGGGGGTGTGCACTGAAAGCAGAACAGCTGTGATTCGGGGTCAGTGATGCCAGAGGAGGGGTTGAAGAGATGAACTGAAATTGTCTTCACACAGGTCACGTAGCAGGCTCTGTCTGGATCCCTGTTTCAGGTTCGTGACATGTTTGCCCCTTGCATCCTCTTTGCCGTTGAGATCGACGCGAGCGGCAGGAAGCGGGGCCGTGGGCACTTTGGGGCCAGAGCAATCAGGGACACGCTGAGCCAGATGCTCGTGGAGATGGACGGTGAGTGGGCCCTGTGCCCGCATCCTGCGGCCACCTGACCAGGGCCCCGGGCACCCCCTGCCCCCTTTTGTCCCCGCGAAGTTGTCTGGAAGAGAAACCCTGATAGTTTCGTTCGTTAGGAGGACAGGATGGGGAAGCTGCTTCAGAGTCAGGGTCGCACTCAGGGTGCGGGCGGCCCCAGACGGAGCCACGCAGCCGCGGGGGGAGGGCTCCGGCTTCGCGGGGGGTGGGCCGCACCCTGGCCTGTCGCTCTGCCTGCCCAGGGCCCCATGATCGCCACTGCGCCCACAGCCCACGCCGCGCACCCAGCTGAGGCCTCCCTGGTGGCCTGGCAGCCCTGCGGGCGCTGCCGGGGAGGCGCCGGGGCATGGCCTTCGGGCCCACTTCCAGCCTGGAGACGTCTCCCCTGGACCTATGCTGGGGTCCCTAGCACACTCCCGGGTTTGGGGCCATCCTCACAGCGAAAGGCTACAGGACGAGGTCAGCGTGGGAAGAGGCTGTGGGGTGACCAGGCCCAACTCCCCGTCTCCCTGGGGTCACGCTGGACACTGAATCCACCCAGCAACGAGTGGTGGCGACTTGTGGACACTTGACCAGGGAGGCCGCACACCAGAGCTCCAGACTCACGCAGGAAGCGGGTGTGCGCCAGCCACGCTGCCTGTGCCATGAGCCCCGGCCCTGGCGTCCGGATGCCAGCTCAGCGCAGCAGCCAGGCCAGCTGCGAAGGCCAGAAGCACTGCCAGCCCTTTTCTGTGCCTGTTACACACAGCAGACCTCATCCTCACAGCTCTGTTCTCATAGCCTGTATCCGAGCTGGGCTGATGGGAGGGGGTGTGCAGGCTGGGTTGGGGGTACAGGGGGTGCAGGGCATGGTTAGGGGTTGCGCAGGGCTGGGGGCACAGGGCTGGGGCGCAGGGCTGGGGGCACAGGGGGTACGGGGCATGGGTAGGGGGTGCACAGGGCTGGGGGGTGCAGGGCATGGGGATGGGGTGCGCAGGGCTGGGGGTACGGGGGTGTGGGGTGGGGTGGTGGAGGCCCTGTGGCTCCGCAGTCAGGGCTGCCCAGGCCCTCGCCTCACCTGCTTTTCTGCCCAGGGTTCAGCTCCTCCAGCATCACGCGTCTACGGGCACCAGTGCCCGACGTCCTTGGTGCAGCCGCCAGATCTGTGTCGGCAGCTGCAGCTCACCTCTGGGCCTTGTGTTTTGGTCTCGCTCTACCCTTTGCCTAAGAGCTCGGGTAAGCTGTTAACTGCGCTTGGAGGAGGCTTGAATGGGGGTCCTGAAGTGATCACTGTAACACCTTGAAATGTGGGCTGCACGCCAGCCATGAGAGCCTGCGGGGTCTCAGCCTCCTGATGGCCCAGGAGCCTCAGGTGTGCTCGGGCCTTCAGGAGCATCCACGCTGGGCAGGTTGGTGCAACAAGCTTGTCTTCGCCGCTCTTATTTTTTGGATAGTATAACACAAGCTTAAAGGATAATTTAGAAGGGAAGCAGCCGTCTGTCTTCCCCAATCCTCTCCAGTCCTGTCCGTTTGTTAGGAAACTTCAGCCCCACCTTGACCTTGCCTCAGCTCTTGTTTTCCTCATTGTTGAATGGCATGGTCCTGGGAATGCAAATACATTTAATATCCGCCAAAGGCAGTGCTGTGCAGAAAATGCTTTGATATGTGCTAGAGCTGCATGTTCGTGAGCGAGGGGTTATTCCCCACTGTTGCACCCTGGCTTCAGAGTGTAAAGTGCGGCGATGGCACACGAATGCGCCAGAACCCCGGGCCGTGCTTACTTCTGAAGGCCCCAGGACACCATGGCCCTGCCGTGTCTTCCAGCCTCTGTGACGTTGGCTCAGCCAGCTGTATTCTCTCTCACTCATTCTTTATAGGACACCCTGACGTCAGAGGCAGATCTTCCATCTTCAAGGTCCACCTGCGTCCACTGAAGGTGGACATAAGCCTCAGGAGGGAAGTCCTGGCAAGGAAGCTGGTGGCACTCCCTCTAGGCTTCACGGGTGAAGCTGCCACGGCAGCCACCCTGCCCGTTACATGGTGTGGCCGTGGCCATTTGGTCCCAGCAAATGCTCACCCTTGTCTTTAGGACTTTGACTCTTTTGACACATTATGAAAGTCTCAGAGATGATTTTTCTTAACTTTAAAGCTGACTTTCACTCATAGGAGTGTCTGTTTTAATTCTCGTGAGACTTACTGCAGAGAACCAGAAGAGCGTCTTAAGGTTCTTGCAGTTTCCAGCCTTTGGCTTGAGCTCCAACTCACACTTCCTTTGTTTTTTCTTAAAACCCAAGATTCTGTCCCAGGAAACCAGCCCTCCTGCCAGGGTGCGTGGGGGCTTCTTCTCGGGGGTCCTCCTGCCTGATCCCTCCTTCCAGCACTTCTCGAGCCTCAGGGCCTCGTGGTTGCTGTGACAGCCCCATTGGGCAGCGTCTCTGTCAGTGTCTGCCTGCCGCTACCCCTGAAGCGTCCTAGCCCAGAGGCTCAGCCCCTCCTGCCGCTGCGGCCACTCCCCATCTCCCCACAATGTCCTGCCGGGCAAGGGCTGCACCCAGGGGCAGGGCAGCTGCCCCCCACTTAGACCCCTCACATACATTTGTTTCCTGCAGGGCGAGGAGCAGGCAGTTCTCTCCTTGCCACCCTGATGCACGAAGGCCCTCATCTGTCTTGTGCTGAGAAAGCACTTTGCCTTTTGCTCCCTCCATTGTCCACACTCCAGGTGCCCATCTGTGTGCGAAAATTAAGAAGCTGGAATGAATTTCCCACTCTGGTGTTCCTTGAGCAACATCAGACAGAGCCTCTGCAGAGCCGGCTCACCACTGCGCAGGGCCAGGCTCAGCCGCGTGGGCGCTGGGAGGGCAGTGGATTAGCCGTTGTGAATGTCTGAAATGCTGCAGGCAGTGGCTGCATGTGGGGATCTGTGGGCTTCCTTCTCCTCATTTCCAGAAGCCACAAAACCCCAGTAATTGTGGAGTGCCTTGTGGTCCTTCTGTTGAGCCCCTTCTCCCCTCATGCACTGTGGGCCCCTTTGGAGGAGGCACAGCAATTTCAAAACTGGGTGTTCCTGGGAAGGCTGGCAGCATAAAATTATCTTCTGTGGTTTTGGCTTGTTCTTTGTACTGCAGTGGATTAGTGAAAAAACATCTTAAAACTTGGATAATGATTCAACAGAATGTTATGAAGGCGCTTCCGGGAGGATGGCAGATTAGAGAGACACAAGATTCAGTTCTCTCCCAGAATAACAGCTAGAGGACAGGCAGAAACAGTCTAGAAAAAAGTGTTCTAGGGTCTAGGACACCAGGGGAATGCTGGACACCAGCCAGAAGAGAGGGGCAGAGGAGAAGAATCTGGATGGCAAACTGTGAGTTAAAACTGCAGATGCAGCCACTGGCATCCTCCCCCACCCTACGAGCAGATAGCTTTGAATTCTCTGGCCTTTCACTGGTGGGTAGAGGGGTCCCAGGGGTCCACCTCCCCAAGAAATGGGGCCGAGAGGGATGCAGCCTAAGGCTGACTCACCTTTTGACCCACAGGTTTTTTCCTGCTGTGTCCCACAAGCCCTTCCAGGCCAGGTGGGGCTGCACCATTGTTTGCCTTGTGAGCTGGTGAAGGACTGGAGAAATCTGAGCCTCTCAATCACCCTCTCTACTGACCGGAACTGGCTGTTGAGGATGCAGAGGGGAGTGGAATTATTTCCTACCTGGGGAAAGGGAGGGGGCTGCCAGCAAAGGTTGGAGAACAGCCTCTGAGAAGGTCTGAATTATGAGGCTCTTGGCCTCCAGGCAGGATCCCGTCTGTGTTTCAGCAAACACACTCCAGACAGACACTGAACTGTGAGGACTATCAAAGAGCTGCATCTGCTGGCAGGCCAAGGAAGTGCATGTGAGAAAATTAAAAGTAAATTAGTAAGAGAGGCTTTTTCTGGCCTTTCTAGCCTCCCTCCCCAAGACCCTTGGAAGTGGGTCTGCAATGCATTACTGGATCCAGGGCCCAGCTTTGAGCAACTAACCGGTACAATCTTAAAGACCCAGAACAGGTTGAACCAAGAATCAAAGAGGGAGCGGATGAGGCGCAAGTGGTTGATTACCTGCCACCCACATACGAGGCCTCAGGTTCAATTCCTGAGCCCAGTACCTAAAAAAAAAAAAAAAAAAAAAAAAAAAAAAATCAAAGAACACTTGTAACACGCAGCCTCCTGCCACTTAATCCCTATGCAAAAGATCAGAGTAAACTCAGCATCTTAATCAAATGCTTAGACATCAGCAAAAAATTACAACCCATATTAAGAAAACGAAAGAAATGGCCCAAGCAAAGGAATATATCAGAGCCCCAGACAAGACACAGGATTTGAGACAACTAATCAACGAGGTTCATACAAATCTCCTAAATCAAATCAATGAGTCGAAAGACAATATGGCTAAAGAGATAAAGGACATCAAGAAGACACTGGGTAAAAAAATACAAATATATATAAAAAAAACAAACAAACAAGCAAAAAAGACACTGGATGAACAAAAAAGAATTTGACAATCTGAATAGAAAAATAACAGAGCTTATGGGAATGAAAGACACAATAGCTGAGGTAAAAAACACATTAGAGGGGGGTTGGATGTAGCTCAACTGGTTGGGCATCTGTCTCCCATATGGAGGGACCCGGGTTTGTTCCCCGGGACCTCCCGGTAAAACAAACAAACAAACAAACAAAAAACACATTAAAGGAACAGATATGGCTCAAGTGGTTGAGCTCCCACCTACCACATGGGAGGTCCCAGCTTTGGTTCCCAGTGCCTCTTGAAAAAACAAAATGAACAAAAAGCAAAACAAACTTAAAAACCAACTCAGGGAAGCCTATGTGTCTCAGTGGTTGAGTGCCAGCTTCCCACATACAAGGTCCCATGTTCAATCCCCAGCCCCTAGTACCTCAAAACAAAAACAAAAGCAAAAAAAAAAAAAAAAAAAAAAAAAAAAAAATTAGAGGCATACAACAGCAAATTCGAAATGATAGAAGAAAGAATAAGTGATGCAGAAGACAGACCAGCTGAAATAGAAGAGAGGAGAATATAGAGAGAAAAGAATGGAATAAATTGAGCAAAGGCTTAAGGAGTTGAATGATAACACATAGCCCAACAACATATATGTCGTGGGAGTTCCAGAAGGAGAAGAAAAGGGAAAAGTGGCAGAAAGAGTATTTGAGGAAATAACAGCTGAAAATATCCCAACTCTTATGAAAGAAAGGAATTTACATGTCCAAAAATCACAGGGTGGGAAGCGGCTGTGGCTCAATCAGTGGGGCTCCCGTTTACCATATGGGAGGCCCCCGGTTCGGTTCCTGGGGCCTCCTGGTGGAGGCGGGCCCGCCCGCACGGCGTGGTTGGCTGGCCCGGTGAGCACAAGTGGCAAGGGGGGATGAATAAATAAAAAATGGAATCTTTAAAAAAAAAAAAAAAAAATCACAGGGTACCCCAATCAGAATAAATCTGAATAAACCCACTCCAAGACACATACTACTTAGAATGTCAAATGCCAAAGATAAACAGAAAATCTGAGACCAGCAAGGGAGAATCAAACCATCACATACAAGGGACACCCAGAAAGACTTACTGTGGATTTCTCACGAGAAACCATGGAGGCGAGAAGACAGTGGTATGATACAATTAGGATACTGAAAGAGAAAAACTGCCAGCCAAGACAATTATCCAGCAAAATTGTCCTTCAAATATGAAGTGAGTTAAAAATATTCACAAATAAACAGAAACTAAGAGAGTTTGTAAAAAAGAATCCACTTTTGCAGGTGGCATTAAAGGGAGTCCTACAGCCTAATAGATACAAGAAAGAGAGAGGCTTGGAGGAGAGTATAGAAGGCAAGACTAGCAGAAAGGATAATCAAAAGTGTAAAAAGAGAGAAATAAGATATGACATATGAAAACCAAAGAATAAAATGGTAGAAGTAAATAGTACATTAAAAAAAAATAGCACATTTACATTAATATCATTGAATGTGAATAGATTAATGTATTAGTCAGGGTTCTCTCGGGAAACAGAATCAGCAGGAGATATCTGTGAATAATATGGAACTCTAAAATAGAGTTTCTCACGCAACCGTGGGGACGCACAAGTTCAGGTTCCTCAGGCAAGCTGCAAACCAGGGGCTCCGATGAAAGGTCGTTGATGAGTCTCTGGGAGAAGTTGCCTGTCCAACGACAAGCTGGGAAATTCTCTCTGAATGTTGAAATCACTTCCACTTTTAAGTCATTCAACTGATTGGATAAAAGCACCACCCATTGATAATGTAATCTCCCTGATTGATGCAGATGTAATCACCCATCCACGCAGTAAACTCACTGGTGATTGAAGTTCATAAATGCTCTTGTATTACAATTAGCCCAGTGCTTGCTGGAACAAACACCTGGACACTACTACTTGGCCAAGTTGACACATTAGCCTAACCATAACAATTAAACTCCCTAATCAAAAGATATATGCTGACAGAATGGATAAAAAAACATGAGACATCAATATGCTGCTTACAAGAGACTCACCTTAGACCCAGGGATACAAACTGGCTGAAAGTGAAAGGTTGGAAAAAGATACTTCATGCAAATGGTAACCAAAAAAGAGTGGGGTAGCTATACTAACATTGGACAAAACAGACTTTAAGTGCAAAAAAGTTATGAGATACAGAAGGCTGATATATATTAATAAAAGGGACGATCCTCCAGGAAGATATAACAGTCATAAATATCTACGCACCTAACCAGGGTGCCCCAAAATACATGAGGCAAACTCTGGCAAAACTGAAGGGAGAAATAGACATCTCTACAATAATAGTTGAAGACTTCAACACCCCTCTCACATCATTAGACAGAACAACAAGACGGAAGATCAAAAAGGAAACAGAGAACTTGAACCATACAATAGGTGAGCTAGACCTAACACATATACAGAATGTTGCATTCCACATCAGCGGATTATACATTCTTCTCAAGTGCTCATGGATCTTTTTCCAGCATAGACCATATGTTGGGTCACAAAGCAGGTCTCAATAAATATAAAAAGATTGAGAGCATACAAAGCACCTTCTCAGATCATAATGGAGTGAAGCTGGAAATCAATCATAGACAGGAAAAGGGAAAATTCACAAATCTGTGGAGGCTAAACAACACACTCCTAAACAATCAGTGGGTCAAAGAAGAAATAGAGACGAATGAAAACGAGGACATAGCTTATTGAAATGTATGGGATATGGGAAGCAGATGTGGCTCAACCAGTTGGGCACCTGCCTACCACATGGGAGGTCCCAGGTTCAGGTCCTGGTACCTCCCTAAAGTAGATGAGCTAGACACCACACCCACTGCAACGAGCTAGACGCCGAACCTGCCACAACGAGCAGACACCTAAATGAGCAGATGCCACAAGCCAGTAGAAGCTACAGCATGCTGGGAGTGGATGTGACTCAGGCTGATGGGCACTCATCTCCCATATGGGAGGTCTTGGGTCCAGTTCTTGGTGCCTCCTAGAGAAGGTGTAAACAATGAGGAGATAGACAAGAGAACCATCTGGGGCAGGGGGGAATAAATTTTTTAAAATAATAAATCTTTGAAAAAATATATATGGGATATATATATATATGGCACAGCTGGGAGGAAAATTTATAGCCTTAAATGCCTATACTGAAAAAGAAGAAAGAGCTAATATCAAAGCTCTAACTAAACACCTGGAGGAACTAGAAAAAGAAGAGCAAACCAATTCCAAAGCAAGCAGGGGGGAAGAAATAATAAAGGTTGGAGCAGAAATAAATGAAATAGAAAAAAAAAAAAATAGTAGAGAAAATCAACAAAACCAAAAGCTGGTTCTTTGAAAAGATCAACAAAATTGGCAAACACTTAGCTAGACTAACAAAGAAAAAAAGAGAAGATGCAAATAAATAAAATAAAAAATGAAAGGGGAGATGTTATGACTGACCTCGCAGAAATAAAAAGGATCATAAGAGGATATTATGAGGGGAGTGTGTGTAGCTCAGTGGGTAAATGCCTGCTTTGCATATAAGAGGTCCCAGGTTCAATCCCCAGTACCTCCTTAAAAAGAAAAAAAGAGGATAGTATGAGGTATGCCAACAAACAAGACAACCTAGATGAAATGGACAAATTCCTAGAAATGCACAAACAACCTACATTGACTCTACAAGAAATATAGGATCTCAACAAACCAGTCACATTTAAGGATATTGAATCAGTCATTAAAAATCTCCCAATAAAGAAAACTCCAGGGCCAGATGGCTTCATAGGTGAAGTCTACCAAGTATTTTCAGAAGAATGAACACCAATCCTGTTTAAACTTCCAAAATATTGAAGAGGAGGGGAAATTATCCAACACATATTATGAAGCCAACATCACCCTGATACCAAAGCCAGAAAAAAATACCACCAAAAAAAAAAAAAAAAAAAATTACAGACCCATCTCTCTAATAAACATAGATGCAAAAATTCTCAACAAAATACTTGAAAATATAATCCTATGGCATATTGAAAGAAGTATATACCGTGACCAAGTGAGATTTATTCCTGGTATGCAAGGGTGGTTCAACACAAAAAAATCAATTAATGTAATACACCACATTAACAAACCGAAGGGAAAAAAACCCACAGGATCATCTCAAACTATGCAGAAAAAGCTTTAGACAAAATCCAGCATCCTTTCTTTCTTTTTTTTTTTTGTCTTGCACATTCTTTTAATAATCTTTACATCAAAATATAAGGCCGCAAAAAGGCAAGCTGAAATTTTAGGATATGTGGAATTGTTTTAATAAAAGAGTTTTACATACAGTACCTTACATATAGAACAGTGTGTTTGCAAATTTAAATAATATCTGAATGTACAGTGGCATGTATTCTTATCAAAGATAAATTCAAGTTTACTGTCTATCAGTTCTAAAATGCATTTATACAGGGAGGCGGCTGTGGCTCAATCGGTGGGGCTCCCGTTTGCCATGTGGGGGGCCCCGGGTTCGGTTCCTGGGGCCTCCTGGTGGGGGCGGGCCCGCCCGCGCGGCGTGGTTGGCTGGCCCGGCGAGCGCGGGCAGCGGGGGGGGGGGGATAAATGAATAAATGAATAGAATCTTTAAAAAATAAAATAAAATAAAATAAAATAAAATAAAATGCATTTATACAGATCCAGCATCCTTTCTTGATAAACACTTCAAAAGATAGGAATAGAAGGAAATTTCCTCAATATGTCAAGGTCATATATGAAAAACTTACAGTCAGCATTGTACTCAATGGGGAAAGGTTGAAAACTTTCCTTCTAAGATTGGGAGCAAGACAAGGATGCCTACTGTCACCACTGTTATTCAACATTGTGCTAGAAGTTCTGGCTAGAGCAATTAGACAAGAAAAAAGGCATCTAAATAGGAAAAGAGGAAGTAAAACTCACTGTTCAAAAATGACATGATCTTATATTTAGTAAATTCTGAAATATGTATGACAAAGCTACTTGAGTTAATAAATGAGTTCAGCAAAGTGGCAGGATACAAGATCAACACGCAAAAATCAGTAATGTTGATAATACTGAACAATCTGAGGAGTAAGTTGGGGAAAATTCCATTTACAATAGGAACACAAAGGCTCAAATACCTACAAATTAATTTAACCAAAGATGTGCAGGACCTATATTCAGAAAACTACAAAACAATGTTACAAGAAATCAAAGAAGACCTAAAGAAATGGAAAGATATTCCCTGTGCATGGCTTGGAAGACTAAATATTGTGAAGATGTCAATCCTACCCAAACTGGTTTATAGATTCAATGCAATACCAATCAAAATTCCAACAGCCTACTTTCCAGAAATAGAAAAGGCAATTACCAAATTTATTTGGAAGGGAAAGTGCACCTGAATATCAAAACCCTCCTGATCAAATACCATCATGCCTGATCTTGAAACATAATTACAAAGCTACAGTGGTCAAAACAGCATGGTATTGGCATAAAGATAAGACACATTGCCTAGTGGAATAGAACTGAGAGTCTAGAAATAAACCCTCACCTCTACGGCCAACTGGTTTTTGACAAACCTACCAAGTTCAAGTAACTGAGACAAAACAGTCTCTTCAACAAATGATGCTGGGAGAACTGGATATGCATTACCAGAAGAATGAAAGAGGACTCCTATCTCATTCCATATACAAGAATCAAGTCAAAATGGATCAATACCTAAATATAAAAGCCCAGGACCATAAAACTACTTGAAGAAACTGTAGGGAAACATCTTCAAGATCTTGTGGTAGATGGTGGCTTCTTGGATCTTGCACCCAAAGCACAAATAACAAAAGAAAAATGGATAATTTTTTTTTCATTTTTATAAATTGATTTATTTTTACATTTTATATACATGGAATCATACAATATGTTATACAATATATTTAGTTCATAGAAAATAGATAATTGAGACCTCCTGAAAAAACTTTGTCAAAAGGGTGAAAAGGCAGCAGACTCAATGGGAGAAAATCTTTGGAAATCACATACCCGATAAGGGTTTAATATCCATGATATATAAAGAGATACTACAACTCAACAATAAAAAGACAAACTACTTGATTAAAAAATGGGCAAGGGAGCAGAGGTGGCTCAAGTGATTGGGTGCCTCCCTCCCACATGGGAAGTCCCAGGTTCGGTTCCTGGTGCCTCCTAAAAATAAAAGAAGATGAACAAGGAGCAGACAGTGAGTGCAAAACAATGGGGTGGGGGGAGAGAAAAATAAAATGAATCCTAAATTAAAATGGGCAAAAGCCTTGAATAGACATTTGTCCAAAGAAGAAATACAAATAGTGAAAAAACACATGAAAAAATGTTAAACATCACTAGTGATTAGGGAAATGCAAATCAAAGTCAAAATAAGATATCACTTCACACCTATTAGAATGGCCACTATTAAAAAGTTGGAAAACTGCAAGTGTTGGAGAGATGTAGAGAGATAGGAACACTTCTTCACTGCTGGTGGTAATGAAGAATGGTACAGCCAATACAGAGGACTGTTTGGCAGTTCCTAGAGAAGTTGAATAAAGATTTGTCACATGACCTAGCAATACCACTACTTTAGTATATACCCAGAAGAACTGAGAGCAGTGACACGAAAGAAATCTGCACACTGATGTTCATAGAGGTGTTATTCACAATTGCTAAAAGATGAAAACAACCCAGGTGCCCATCAGCTGATGAATGGATAAACAAATTTTGGTGTATACACATGATGGAATATTTTGCAGGTAAGAAGAAATGATGTCATGAAGCATATGACAACATGGTTGAACCTGGAGGACATTATGTTGAGTGAAGCTAGCCAGACCCAAAAGGACAAATACTATATGCTTGTGTTATTATGAACTATATTGTGCGAGTTCATGGAGTTAATAACTAGAATATGATTCACCAGAAAGTTGAATGAGGTTAGAGAATGGAAAGCTGAGGGTTAATCTGTACAGAATTGGTAAAAAAGATTGTATATCTGTGGAAATGAATAGAAATGGTAAAAACACATTGTAGTGTTCATAACTACCAGTGCTATTAAATGGGTATGACAGTGGTTGAAAGGGAAATCTAAGGACATGTATATTACTGAAGGGAAAGCTAAAAAATGTAGCATGGAACTGTATAACATAGTGAAGCCTCGTGTGAAATATAAATATGGGTAATATTGCATATATGACTTTTTACAAAATATAAATACAAATAAGCTAGAGAGATGGAAACAGAAGAGCAGCTATGTACAACAGGGAAGCATAGAGAGATTGAGAGGTGATGAGGTTTTTTGTTTTTTATTTTTATTATTGGAATAATGAAAATGTTCTAATAGTGATTGAAGTAATTAATTCACAACTATGTGATTATACCAAGTACCATTGATTGTACACTTTGGCTGGATTGTATGCTTTATTTATTTATTTATTTTTTGACCGGGAGGTCCCGGGTATCGAACCCGGTCCCTCCATATGGTAGACGGATGCCGAACCTCTTGAGCCACATCCGTTTCCCAAAACTTGTTTTTTTTTTTTTTTTTTTTTTTTTACCGGGAGGTACCAGGGATCGAACCCCGGTCTCTCCATATGGTAGACGGACGCCGATCCTTTTGAGCCACATCCGTTTCCCTGTATGCTTTATTAATACATATTAATATGTGTTATTTATTAGTAACTAAAAAAGTTACGAAGCTTTCAAAGAAACAAGAAAGTATGGCCCAGTCAAAGGAAAAAAAAACTATGAACAAAGAGCTAAAGAAAATCAGGGAAACAAGATAAGACTAAAATAAGAATCAGTAAAGAGAAATTATTAAAAGGAACCAAATAGAAATTTTGGAGCTGAAAAATACAATAACTGGAGTGAAAATTTGATTAGAGGTGTACAGCAGATTTGAGCAGCAGAATTCAGTGAACTTGAAGATGGGACAATCAAAATTACCAGTCCGAGGAACAATTTTTTTTTTTTTTAATGAAGAGAAATGAACAGAGCCTAAGAGACTTGTGGGACACCATTAATCAGATCAACATATGCATAATGGGAGTCCCAGAAGGAGAGGAGAGTAAGGGGCTGATAGAAAGGATATTTGAAGAAATAATTGTTGAAAAACTACCAAATTTGATAAAAGACATGAATCTATATATGCAAGAAGCTTAATGAACTCCAAGTAGGAAAAACTCAGAGATCTACACCAAGACACATTATAGCCTAACTGCTGAAGACCAAACATAGAATCTTGAAACCAGCAAGAGAGAAGCAACTTGTCATGTGCAAGAGGTCTTCAATAAGTTTAGCAGTTGATTTCTCCTCAGAAACCGTATGGCCAGAAGGAGGATGGCATTTTTAAAGTCCTGAGAAAAAAACCTGTCAACCAAGAATTCTATGTCTTGAAAAACTTTCCTTTAGGATTAAAGGAGAGGTGAAGACATGCCCAGATCATCAGAAGCTTAAGGAGTGTGCTACTTGTAGACTTGCCCTACAACCAGTGCTTTTCAAGGGCACTTCACACTGAAATAAAAGGACACTAGGTAGAACTTAAAGTCATGAAAAAAAATAAAAACACTGATAAAGGTAACTACATAGATATATATAAAACGCAGTGTATTTCTGGTTTGTAGTTCCTTTTTTTCCCTTTATGATTTAAAAGGGAGGTACACAAAACAATAATTATGTTAATGGACATACAGTGTAAAAAGATGTAATCTGTGACAACCAGTTTAAAGAGATGGGAAAGGAGATGTATAAGGAGCCCAGTGTTTGTATACTATTGCAGCCAGAATGGAAAAACTCATCCTCAAATTCATATGAAACTGCAAGATATCCTGAGAAATCAAAAGCTTGAAAAAAGCAAATTTAGAGGACTCACTTCCTGATTTCAAAACTTACTACAAAGCTACAGTAATCGAAACACTGTGCTGCTGGCATAAGGATAGTCATATAGACCGATGGGTTCTAATTGAGAGTCCAGATGTAAAACCATACAATAACGGTCAATTGATTTTCAGCAAGGGGCCAAGACCATTCACTGGGAGAAAGAAAAATCTCTTCAACAAATGGTGCCAGGATAGCTGGAAAGCCACATGCAAAAAAAAAAAAAGTTGGACCTTTACCTCACACTATATATAAAACTGGCTCAAAATGGACCAAAGACCTAAGTGTAAGCCCTAAATCTATGGAACTTTTATAAGAAGACATAGGGTAAATCTTCATTATTTTAGATTTGGCAGTGGTTTCACAAATATGAGACTGAAAGCACTGGTAACAAAAGAAAAAATAGATAAATTGGATTTCATCAAAATTAAAAACTTTTGTGTATCAGAGGACACTATCAAGAGAGTGAGAAAATAACCCACAGAATGGGAGAATATATTTATTTGCAAATCATATATGATAAGGTTCTAGTATCCAGAATAAGCAGAGCACTCTTATAACTTAAGAACAAAATGACAATTAAAAAGAAAATGGGGGCAGGGGAGCAGATGTAGCTCAGATAGTTGAGCACCTGCTTCCCATGTATGAGGTCCCAGGCTTGATCCCTGGGAGAAAATGGGTGAAGTATCTAAATAGGCATTTCTCCACAGATAGACAAAAGGCCAACAAGCACAGAAAAAGATGCTCAACATCTTTAACCATTAGAAAAATGCAAACCAAAACCACAAGAAGTTACCATTTCACATCCACTAGGATGGCTATAGTCAAAAAGAACAATTTTTGGTTAGGATGTGCAGAAACTGGAATCTTCACATACTGCTGGTGGAAATGTAAAATGGTGCAGCCATTGTGGAAAACATTTTGGCGATTCCTGAAAAAGTTAGACATAGAATTCCCCTATGATTCAGCAAGCCCACTCCTAGATGGAATTGAGGAGAATAGAAAATGTATGTCTACACAAAGACTCATTCCTGTATGTTCCTAGCAGGGCTATTCACAAAAGCTAAAAGGTGGAACCAGCCCAAATGTCTGTCAGCAGACTAATTTATAAACAGATATGGTATGCCATACACTGGAATGTTAGTTCACCCGTAAAAAGAAATGAAGTAATGATACATATTACAAAATTTTGAAAACATGATGCTTAACTGAAAGGAGCAGACACCAAGGGCCACATGCTGTCTGATTCCATCCATGTGAAAAGCCAGAAAAAGCAGATCCATAGAGCCGGGAAGTGGGTGAGTGGTTGGCTGGGGACGGGAATAGGAATTAACTAAAGGACACAGAGAAGAACCCACAGGAAGAGAGAATGCTGCATAGACATGCCGCGGGAAGAGAGGAGAGCCCGATAGTCTACAGCTGACCTTGTGCAGACACCAGAGCAGCTGAGCCTGGAAAGAAATGAGGGAGACGAGAAATGAGAGAGAGAGACGAGCATTATACCAGTCTACAGCTGAGATCCGGAGCTGGGACCACGGAGCCTTAAGAGGGAGGAGGAAGGCTGAGCCCTCGCAGACATCGCCTGCTATCTTGCTTCAATAAAGTTTGGCCAATGACTTTGGGTACCTTGAGTTGGACTATTTAGGGCCTTGTGACTGTAAGTTTCTACCCCAAATAAATACCTTTATAAAAACCAAAACAAAGAAACAAAAAACCAAAGGAATTAACTAAAGGAGCATGGGCAGCTTACTGGGATGATGGAAATGTTCTAACACTAGATTATCATGGTGGTTGCAAAACTTGGTAAATTTACTAAAGATCACTGAATTGCACACTTAAAATGTATGAATTTTGTGTTGTATAAATTATACCTCAATAAAGTTGTTTAAAAAAAAACTTTTTTTTTTTTTTAACCAGGAGGTCCCGGGGATCGAACCCGGGTCCCTCCATATGGGAGACGGACGCCCAGCCAGTTGAGCCACATCCGACCCCCTAAAAAAAAAACTTGGCTAAAAATAACGATGACTGGCGAGCAGTCCCATTCCTTCAAGCCCCTTGCTGAAACTCAGACCTGTTCTGTCTGCTGGAAGCTTTCCTGCCCCGAAACACAGGTGCCGACGTTTCCACTGTCTACGCCAAAGCGGCGCCAGTAGCTGCCTGCCGCCATCGAGAGGGCCCTTGGAGGTGAGTGGCAGAGCCTGTCCCCAGCTCTGACGCAGCTGCTGCTGACCCTTGAGCGCTCCCTGGGGCTCCAGCTTCCTCCTTAGTACGGGGCCTGTAGCCCGATTTCCAAACCAGAACTGGAGCTGGGGACCTACCACAGCACCGAGGCCTCTCCTGGGAGCTGCACAGTTTCCAGGGCACCAGAGGGTTTGGAGAAAGATTAGAAGCAGGTCTACGTCCTGGTGTGGAAGATGGAGCGAGGCTTCTTCCCCGAGGAGGTGCATGGGGCGGGGAGGGGGCCGGGAACTAATGAGGTTCTGGCTCCTGCTGCTCAGGCTGCCTTGGGGGGCTGCCTTGGCTTCCCTCTTTCAGCTCAGCAGACTCTGTGGCAGGCGTGTGTTTGCAGCTTGGGTGGGGGCTCAGGCAGGCCTGCAGCTGAGGCCTGGGCATCTGTCCTGGCTGCGTGGGGCCGACCCCCAGGTGCAGACGGGCCCAAAGCCCGCTCTTGCCCACCTGGGCCGCCTTGGCAAGTCTCTAGGCCTTGAGAAGACGACGCAGGTGCTGCAGGCCAGCGAGAAGGTGGCTGTGGCCCAGCGCGAGGGCAGGCACGCGGTGGTGGGCTGGCACGCGGCCCCTGCTGAAGGCCAGGCCTGCCGCCCACCGGCTGGCCTCTGGGATGCACGGAATGCCATGCAGGGCGGCGGCGTGCGTGCTTGCTTGTCACGCAACTTGCTGGTCTGGAATCTGGGAGGAGGCCGAGGGTGGGGTGGGCCCCGTGGGACAAGCTGGGTTCGGTCCATGCCCGCCTGCCAGCAGAGCCTCCGTGGCAGGGGGTTTCTTGCGTGACCTGGGGAGCCAGGGAGCAGCTCTGTGGCCACGTGCATGATGCTGCGGCGGGGCCAGCACAGACACTCAGGGCGATCCGAGGAAGCCGCCAGGCGGCGCACAGGCTCACCCTGGGCTGCCTGCTCACTTCCAGGTTGTCCAGTTTGGGATGAGTGAGAGGCTGGGCCAGGTGGCCTTCGGCATCCCCGGCAGGGTGAGACCTGGTGGAGAAGCCGGGCAGTGAGGCGACAGGTTTGAAGGCTCCTCAGCTCCCCTACGAGTGGACCCTGGACCTGCTGACACGGTGCAAGAAGCAGGCGGAGAAGGTGACTGGGGACGCAGCTCGGGTCACGGGTCACGGGTCACAGGTCACAGGTCACCGGCGAGGCTGTGCCCGCCCTTGCAGAACTGGTCAGGTCTGGGCCTTCCCTGACGGGACCTGCGCTCTCCTTGCGTGTGGCAGCTGCTGCGCCCTCTGCCCTGTGGCGCCTGGACAGCACTGCTGGCCACTGGGCTCACAGGTGGGCAAGCGGCTCCTCGAGTAGGAGGTCCAGGGGGAGTGGAGGGCACGTCCCTGGGGGCTGAAGGGCTGGACCTGAGGGCAGGAGGGGGAGAGCGCAGAGAGGCCCGTGAGGGACCCCTGGCCAAAGCGTGCGGCCGCCCCCCACCCCTCCACGCACACCCAGACCCTGTGCAAAGCAGCTGCCAGAATCACGGGAAACAAATTACATACATGACGCGGCCTGCAGGTGAGGGCCTCTGAGCCACAGGGCTTTTCTGTCCCCAAAACGTCCTTCCAGAGAGAGGGCCCAGGAGCCAGCAGCCGCTAGGTGGGGGGCCCAGCCGCGGCCTGGGAGGAGGTGGGCATGGGCAGCGGGCGCGTCGGCTTGGGGGAAGGGCCTGGCCTTCGGCATGCGTCGGCCTTTGCTGGTGGCAGGACTGCAGCCTCTCTGGAGAAGCGTGAATGTGGGTCATCAGGCCAGTGAGCCCAGGGGAAGGGCTGCGTGCTTTAAGGAGCTGTTTGGATTGGTGAGAGGCCCTTCCTTCATCACAGAGGAAGCCCGGACTGTCAAGGGGCCCCAGACCCCTGCAGCTCAGGCGGAGCTGCCCCTGGACCAGCTTGCCATCCTCACCCATCTCTGCTCTCAGGCCTGGCTGATGCCAGACGTGGGAACTCTGTCTTAAACTTCCCAAATTGCTTGTTATGCTTGCCTCAGAGTCTCAAAAATAGAATTTCCCATTTGTGACAAGCTTTCAACTTTTGTTTTATGTAAAATGTACATTATTGCATTTTAAGACTCTCCAGTGCTGAACGTGTGTGGCAGCCTTCTCCCACCCAGACCCCCTGAGCTGCTGGGTCCTGCTGGGGCTTCCCAGCACAGGCCCTCCCCAGCCGACACCAGGCGGAGGCTGTTTGGGCGTCTCCTTCCCGGCATGAGGGGCCCAGGGGGCTGCAGGAGGGGATGGGGCAGCTTCCTTGGGGCAGAACTGGGCTTGGTCTCCTCGAGCTGCGCGTTGCTGGGAGGGGGCTGCTGTCTGCTGCGGGGCCCGTGGCCTGGGCCCTCCTGTGTGGAGTGGGCTCTGCAGGAGGGTCTGCCTCCGTCACCTGACCCCCAACAGGCCAGGCCCCCCAGAGCCCGCGCCAGCTGGGGTGAGGCCCCTTGTGCCAGCACCACCTCTGCTGCTGCCTCCTCATCGTCCCCCTGCCCCTGGCCCGCCAGGCCCTCCCTGCCCCCAGCCCCACCCAGGGTCCCTGGGGCTGGGTCCCGCTGTTCAGCCCCACCCCTCCCGGCAGTGACACCTGCTGGCTCCTGGCTCCATCCCCAGGTTAGGGCGTGGACCTCCCCTACACCCCTGGGGGGCCTGCAGTTGATGGGGGGCCGCTCCCCTTCCCCAGCAGACCAGGAACCACCAAGCTGGGCTGCGGTGCCACATCCACAGGGGCCCGCTTTCCTCGGGGGGCGGGGGGCAGCCCTGCACAGGTGCTGGGGCCACGGCCCTTCCAGAAGGGCCCAAGGCAGAGTTGAATCCGTCCAGCCCACTGGCCCAGGAGGCCAGCTGAGACCCTTCTGGGGTCTTGGCACGTCGCCAGCTCCTTTCCCATGTCACGGCGATCTGAGGAGAGGTGGCCCCCATGTCGGGAAGGCAGGGCACGGACCCCACCTGGACCTCTGCTGTTCCTCTGGGCACAGTTCCCAGCCCTAATAATTCACTGTGTGACACGAAGACTGGAAATCAGTCGCTTTGGAGGTGCCCATGCTGAACCCCACCCTCTGCTGTGCTCTGCACTGGGCAGCCCTCGCCTACTGCCCTAGAGAGGAGGAGATCCCAGGGGGTGGGGGCCTATCGTGGGTCTGCACCTGGAGCTCGTCTTCCCTAAATGGCTCTCCAGGAGCGGCTGGAGAGCTGGGGAGGGGGCGGCACACTGGCGTGGGGACAAAAAGGAGACAAACTTTTATTTTAAAACCTTTCTTTGACTTGCTTTCAAACTTGTGCCCCTTTGCACATCAAAAGCAGTGTCAGGAGCCACTAAGCTGGGGTCCCCCAAGCTGGGGGAAGGGGTCTGTGCCAGGCCCCTCACGTCCTTTGCTGGGAGCCCCTCACCCTCCTCAGAGCTGCTCCGCCCAGAGCAGGCCCCTGGCCGAGCACAGCTGCCACGCCTGTGCACACGCGTGTAGGTGTGGCTGAGACGGCAGTGACGGGGAGAACAGAAGCGGGTGGGCGACCCCCCAGCCCCTGCCCCCCACAGTAGTGAGGGGCGTGGGCCGAGTTCTGAGGCAGCGGTGGCGGTTTTTGGTGCTCTGAGCCGAGAGGAGTGCCGATTGGCGGGCCGTGTGTGGGCTGGGATCCCTGCTCGGGTCCCCCGAATGCTGAGCCCACGTGGAGTCAGACGAGCCCCAGTCCCGCACGCAGAACTTTCCAGAAGGCTGGTCAAGCCAACAGCCACGTCTTTCCCAGGCCCTGACCAGGGCTGTGCAGGCCACGGGCTCCCGACCCAGGGAAGTGCTGGACGCTGGGCCTCTGGGTGGCTGTGCTGCGGGCTCAGGCTCTCTCCTCGGGGCCCTGGACGGCCTGGTGGACGGAGGCACCTACTCCTCCTTGGGCCTCTCCACAGTGGGGAAAGCGTCCGCGAGTACGGCCTGTCGCTCAGGATCGGCCGGAGGCAGCTTCTCCCGGCTCTGCGCTGCCCTCGCCCGGGTCCAGGAGGGGGAGCGCAGGTAGCCTGCCCGGGGCAGCGGGTGCAGACCTGGGGGCGCAGGAAGCGGAGTCAGCACAGCTGGCGAGGGCTCCTGGGACTGGTGGGGGTGGCCTGTGGGTGTGAGAGCACGAGTGTGGGTGTGTGTCGGTCATGTGCGCACACATGACCTGTGGTCACGCGTGTGCATATGTGAGCGTGTCCGCAAGCACATGCCAGTGAGCATGTGTGCATGTGTGTGCATTCTGCACAGATTCCTGGTCACCCGCGGCCAGGAGGCCACTAGGCAGGGGTCTCCCTGGCCACATGTAGCCCCAGAGCTCACAAAGTGCTGGCATGTCCCCCCCATGGTGACCAGCTGGCCCAGGAGCACCCAGGAGGGCCGGCTGTGGCCCCCGCACCTGGTCTCGGCTTCAGGCTCCGTCCCTAGTGCAGCTCGTGCTATAGGGTCTCTGAGAGCCAGGGGCGGGCGTCAGGTGAGACACGGGCCCACCTCTGGGGAGACGCTGGCCATGGCCGTGCCTGGTCTCCCTGGGGCCAGGGCCCTGCTGGGCGGTACCCGGGCCAACGAGGCGGCTGCTTGGCAGCTCCTCAGAGGGCGGCCCTGGGCCCTCAGCCTGGAGCAGATGTGTGTCCCCATTGCCCCAGTGCCCCTCACGCTGTGCCTTGCGGGCAGCGGCTCATCCTGGCCACGAGCAGGGGCCAAAGCACCCCCTGGGGGGCTCCCTGGGTACTCTCAGGCACACGTGAGCGGCAGTCACGGGAAGCTGCGCAGTATGCGCCCACATGCGTGCACACGCAGGGCCCCTTCCACCCCAACAGCCTCCCAGGGTGCAGGCAGGCATTGTGCAGGGGGTGGGCGCGGGCAGGGGGTCCCGTGGCCACTGCTGGTTCGCAGTGCCTGTGATGAGGGTCCACCCACCTGGGCCAAGCCGGCCGCTCTCAGGGCTGAGCCCCCTCCCACTCGCCTTCTGGGGTGACCAGACCAGCCCTGAGGGTCCCCAGGTAGGTGGGCTGGGGGAAGAGGGGAGGAAGGACAGCCCCTCAGCCACCTGGCGGTTCTGAGGCCTGTAGGGTCTCAGGCAGCTGGCAGTGTACCCTCGGGAACAGGAGGGGAAACCAAGTCAGGGCAGTGGCCTTGATGGAGGTTGCTGGCAGAAGACCGAGTCTAGCCAACACGCCACCCCTAGCTTGGAGCCGGGCCTAAGTGAATTCCATGTCCAGGTGGAACCTTCAACCTTTTGTTGCCTGTTAGAAAAGTGCAATTAAGGAAGAAGCGGCACGTGCAAGTACACGGGTTTGGGAGGCACCGTTGAGGAATCCTGGGACCCCCAGCTGGCCTCCCCACCACCCCTCACCTGTCGGGGACTCGCTGGCAAGGTTCTCGTCATCTGAGTCGGCGAAGACCTCCGCCAGCTCCTGGTCAGACATGTCCGTCAGCTCAGTGAGGTCCAGCAGGTCGAAGTGGACCTCCAGAGAGGAGACACTACTCAGAGGCTCTGGAGGGAGGGGCGGGGGCCGGGGGCACGGTCAGCCCACAGCCGCCTGCAAGGCCCCAGGCGGCTTGGAGCTTTCCATGAAGCACAGCGTGGTCAGAATGAGATTGAGGCACTGAAGAGCTTTCTGGGGTCCCCCTTTTGCTTTGCCCCAGGCCTCCCCCTTACACCTTTGCCCCCGGGGCACCAGAGCGTGCTGGGCAGGGGCCCTACTTACGCCGCCTCTCCGTGACCTGCAGGAGCCCCGAGGTGGGCAGTGGGGTGCCCATGTCCTCCTCGGCCACCGGCGTGTGGCAGCCGTCTCCCGGGCCGTGGGCTGGGGCCCCCAGGGTGGCCTGTGGCACCTCTGCCTCCTCAGCGAGCTCTGGAGCCAAAGGCAGATGTTACCTCGGGGGATGCCCCCAGCCTGACCCAACCCTAAGGCCACCAGCTCCTGCAGGCAGAGGGTCAGGGCGGGGACGTTTGGGGGCAGACGTGGACCTCACTCTGTGCCTGTCCACGGGCTGCCCACTGGTCACTGGCTCCTGCCTTTGGCCTCCCACAGCTCCCCTGCTCCTTACCCAGTGGGCTGACTTCCTGTGCAAACCTTTCTTACATTTGAATTCAAACCAACAAAACATTCTCATTGTAAAAGAAAATTTCCAAAGGAGAGGAAGAGTTAGACCTCGTCCTCTCTGCCTCCACCTGCTCCAGCTTGCTCTGTACCCGCAGCCCCAAGATCCTTTTCCTTCATCATAGCCCCCACCCCCCCATCCCCATTGTGACCCTGCTGCCTGCTGGGGTCCCCCCACAGCCCCCTCACCTCAGCTGGCTCACGGGAGGGGCCGCATCACCTGGGTGGGCTCTCAGCAAAAGGGGCAGAACATCCAAACGTGCTGAGGTCAGATCCCTGAGGTGACAGGACTTCCTTGTTTCTACTGTGGGGACCCTCCAGCCCCATTTGAGGCCAGGAAGGACCTGACCTGAGGTGACCCCTCCCGAGCACGGAGGAGCTGGTGCCCTGGGAATGGGGTACTTCTAGCAGCCTGGCCTGAGCAGCTGAGCAGCTGCAGCCCCAAGCTGCGGGGGCGCCTCTGCCGGGCTTCCTGGCAGCAGCGGCCTGCAAGGAGCCCACCAGTCCTGCCCAGACGCCCTGGCCAGAGGCGGAGACGTCGCTGCCAGCAGGGGACGCTGAGCCGAGGAGGGTGAATCTGTGCTTCGTGGGCATGGCAGGGCCATGCTGGGCTCTCCCGGGGGGGGGCAGATGGGGGGTGGGCTGTCGGGGCTGCCCACGGACTCAGCTGCGTGCTGGCTTATCTAGGTGGCGGGAGTGCTGTGAGGTCCTGGCCGGGGGCGCCAGGCTGGAAGGGGGACGGAGGGAGATTTGGTTTCCGTCTCTGCCGGCATGTGACGCCTGCAGAGGGAGTCACACCCACTGGGCACCTTTGCAGGCAGAGGGCACCACCTGGTGGAGACGTGGTCAGTGCTCACTGCAGCCCTGAGGTCTCAGTGGCCCAAGGAGCGAAGTGTGGACAGGGCAGGAAGGGACACCAGATGGAGCCCGCCCTGCCCGCGAGCTGGGGTCTGTGCTGCCTCGTCTGTCCCTGGGCCTGGCCTCGAGGCAGAGGACGGCCTGGTGGGGCCCCAGGCACCGGCCCCGCCTCCTCCCAGGGCTCCGTTTCCGGTGGCTCTAGCAGAGCAAGGCCACTCTCTGCCACTTTCCTGGGGTTCCAGGCCAGGCTGCACCCCCACGGCACCCTCACCCTGTAGCCAGAGGCCCTGGGGCAGCCTTCAGCCTGTCTTCCTGTCTGGGGACACCCACTCCCTTCCACCGTCATCCAAACCCAAGGACACCTGGAACAAAGGCAGCTCTGCAGGGGCCTCTAGGAACTGGGCTAGTCACTGCACCTGACCGTGCTCACGGTTTTCTAGCACTTTCTCCACATGCTGCATTTATAAACTGAAGCCATCCTCAGGGCTGTAGGGCAGGCACTCGGACACTTAGGAAACCGCCCAGACCCCCCCACCTCCATCTGCAGTCACACCCCGGGCTGGTCCAGAGCCCAGTGGGAGGAGGGAAGAGCATCCTTGAGGAAGCTGGCAAAGGTTCCTTGGACCTTGTCCAGGTCAGAGTCCAGGATGAAGCCAGGACAGAGGTGCAGTTTCTCCTTATGATGCCATCTCATCTAGACAAGTCGCCATCATCTATCTACCCATCCTCCCACCCATCCTTCCTCTGTCATCTATCTTCCCATTCACCCGTCCATCCATCCATCCACCACCACCGTCATCTACCTGTCCATCCATCTGTCCATCATCCTCCCATCATCCATCTACCCATCCTCCCATCCCTCCTTCTTCTGTCATCTATCTTCCCATCCATCCATCCATCCATCATCCACCTGTCCATTCATCTATTTGTCCATCCATCCATCCATTCTCCCATCATCCATCTACCCATCCTCCCATCTGTCCATCCTCCCATCCATTCATCTATCCTCCCATCCATCCACCCTCCCATCACCCATTCCTATCCGTCTGTCCATCCACCCATCCGTCCACCTGTTCGTCCATCATCCATCTATCCGTCTGTCCATCCGTCCAGGCTTCCTGAGTGCCACCTCTGTGCTGGGGACAGATGCCTGAACAAAATAAAGATCCCATCCCCTGAGGGGCCCAGCCAGTGCCAGGGTGTGGGTGTGTTCTCCCATTTGGGGAGTTCAGGGAGCACTGAGGAAACACAGAGAGGGAGTCTGAAAGGGGGAGAATTCTGGGAAGAGGGCAGCAGGTGCAAAGACCCTGGGGGAGCAAACTCCCGAGGAGCAGCCGGGCAGGGAGGGGCCTGTGCAGGTCACAGTGGCGTCCCATGTCTAAGGACTTGGGCTTCTACTCTGAGATGGGAGAAACCGCTGAGGGGCCTCGCGCCAGGCAGGCTGGGGCCTGGTGCATGTGCAGAGGAAGCAGCCAGGAGTTAGATGCTGCCCCCGCCTCCCTCTACCCACGGTGGGCTCCCTCCTCCCCACAGGAGGCACCCCCAGGAGGACCTCAGGTGAAGCAGAAAGCTCTGTCTCGTCCTGCTTCGGGGAGTGGTGGGTCCTGGGGACACTGATATCCCTCGTTACAGAAGCTGGGGCTGCGAGGGGCCCCAGCCAGCCACAGAGCAGACGCTCCAGCCCCTGCAGGCACTGCTGCACTGTGGTAGCAGCCACCAAGTGCGTCTCGCCGTCTTTTAACATCCTGGGAATGGCAACGGCACCTTCGAGCTGGTGACGTTGGGAGCCTGAACTTGGAGGCCGCCGTGCCTCTAGTTTTGATTCCTTAACATTCCTGTAAAGCCATCTCCTTCTGGCAGAGCCAACATCCTGGCCTGTGCCCAGCCGGTGGGGGAGAGGAGAGACGCAAGGACACATGTTTTGGCTGGAAGAATGAGCCTGAAATAGGAGATGGAATGAGAACCCCAGGAAGGGACCAGGCTGACCTCCAGAGCAAGTCTGCTCCCAGGCATGTCCCAGCCGCACTAACCATGGCAGACAAGGGGCAGATACAACCCTGTCCCCATCAGCTGGGGCGACCCAAGCCTGCTGTCCAGCAGAAGGTTCCATTTAGTGTGGGAAAGCCTGCACCCCCATGGGGAGGCTGGAGTTGGGGTGCCCTGCCCAGGAGCGCCCACAGAGCCGCCTTCCCACCTGACCTGCCGAGGGCTGGCTGCAGGCAGCAGTGTGCAGTTCCTGACCTATTTTCCAGCACATTTGTGTCAAGGCCTTGGGGTGAGTCACAGTCCTCGGCTGTGCCCCTAGGACTCTGCCTGGTAGAACAAATGAACAAATGGAGTGAATGAATGAATATCATGGGAAGAGGGAGATGATGAAGTGGGGGCCCCTTTACCCTGTTTCCCCAGCACCTGTGTCCTGGATTCACTACCTGCCCCCTCCCATACACAGCCTTTGCAGGGTGCTGGGCGAGGCCCTGTCCAGTTGGTCAGCCACCCATGGCCAGGTCCATGCCTTCTGCTTAGCCCCACAGACGTCCAGGCAAGGGTGGGCTAGAGCCCTGGTTTCCTGAAGGCACCAGGCAGGCCTCTTAGGCGAGCCCCTGCTCCAGGTCCTATGCGTTCGCCCCTAATTCTTCTCAGCCGCGTCTCGCCTCCACAGTCAGACTGGAAACCCTGAGCATGAGGATTGGGACCCCAGACCCCTGCTCCTGCACAGATGCTGAACTGAAATAAGGTATTACTCAGGGTATGTTATGATACTAAGACTATGGATCATTGTTTTAGGTGTGAAAAGACTGTGTGGTTGTGCTTTACTAAGTCCTTATCTTTGAGAGGTTTCTGAAATAACATTCTGAATTTGGAAGGGATTGGTGGTGCCTGGACTGGCCTGGTGTGGGCCTCTAAGAAAGAACTGAGGTGACAAGGCGCCGCCCTCGTGAAATCCCGGGATGCTGTGGACACTGAGGCGCAGGAGACAGGTCGCTTTGCCGGGCTCTCCCAGCCCAGGGCAGCAGCCCTAATCCTTGCTCTCCAGTTCAGTGCCTTCCCATCCCCACAAAGCTGTGCCTGGGTCTTGGGACTGTCAGTTGCCAGAAAGAGTCAGGACCCCTTCCCACAAATGACAAAACAAAGAAAATCAAACTCATTAGCTGCTGGTTGTGTCTGGCAGCGCTAGGGCCTGCCCAGAGCCCCTGCGCGCAGCGCTGGGGCAGACCCGCCGGAACCGGCACCTCCCCGGGCCTGCCCTTTGGGCCCCAGAGGACGCCGCAGCCAGGCAGTGACAAGCTGCCGGCCCCGCACGCTGGCTCCCCGGGGTGGGGCTCCTGGGGGGAGGTGGGCTGCTTGTCACCCCAGCTCGAGGCGGTCGGCCCGATTCAAACCCTTCCTAAGAAGGGTTCCAGCGAGAAGATCGGGTTTTCCGAGTCTTCCCCTCACCAGCCACACCCTGCCTGGGGGCCGCACGCACCCAGAGGGATCGTGGGACTCACCGGCCCGCGCACACCTGCCCTCTCGGCTGTGCGTGCGCCCTGAGGCCTCGGCCCGGCCCCCGCCGGCCGCGTCCCCGGCGCTCTCCCAGCTTTCCGTGGGACCCTCAATCGCGGTCCAGCAGCACTCGCAGGATTCCCCCCGCCCTCTCCAGCGAGACCCCACCTCCGCCGGGTTAACAAAGCGGACGCGCCAGCAGCGTCGCCCCCTCGCCTCGCGGTCCGGGACCCCAAATCCGGCCGCCGTCCCTCCCCCGCCCACTAGCTCCCTTCCCGGGCTCCGCTGGGCGCGGGGGTGTCGCGATGAAACCCTGGGCCGCCCACCACGAAGCGGGCCGGGCCTGGCCGGGGCCGGTTCCCGGCAGGCGCCCCCGGCTCGGGTCCCCCGGCGCGCTGGGCGGAGCCCTCCCCCATCCCTTGAGCGCCCCACTCCCCAGGCGGCGGCCTCGGGGCCGGGCGCGCTCTAGGCTCCGCGGCGCCCGGGAGCGGGCGCTGGGTGGGCTGCTGCGACCCACCGCGGAGACGGCGCCGCTTGGGGCTCTCGGGGCGCGCTCACCTCCCGGCCTGGCGCCTTCCGGGGGCTCCATGCGGCCGGCGGGGCCGAGGAGGGTCGCGGGCGGCGGCGGCGGCGTCACCCCGGCCCGGGCGCCCCTGCGGCGGCGGCGGCTCGCGCTCCGGCCAGCTCCGGGCGCAGCGCATCGGGGCGCAGCCG
>JAKSZT010054288.1:62583-136466 GCA_026826555.1 Tolypeutes matacus | reverse complement strand
AAGCCAACATCACCCTAATACCAAAGACAGATAAAGATTCTACAAGAGTCCCCTCCCTGGCGGCCCGCGGCCCGCGGCCTCTGCGCGCCGAGTCCGCCCCGGGTGGCTTCGCCCGCAGGTGGCCAGGGGAGCCCGCCGGCTCGGCTCGGGGGGCGCTAAAGAAGATGCCGAGCCCCTCGGGCGGCGGCTCGTGGGGGCAGGAAGACCCTGAGGCCTCGCAGAAGCGCAGAAGTGCAGGTTGTGCTGGGGCTGCTGGCTGTGAGGCAGGGGTGAGGTGGAGGGGCTAGGGCTGGACGGGGCGCCCAGGGGAAGGGAGGCCACGGTGTCCGCTGCCTCCCCACACTGCGCGAGGCCCGGACTCAGCCCCTGGAATGCCGAGGAGACTTTATTAAGCGCCTTTAGTGTGCTTCAGGCTCCTGCCAAGCCCTAAGGAAGAACGATCCGTTGACCTGGTTTTCCATCTGCAAGGGAAGCCAGAGGGTCCAGTTTGGACTCGGTTCTGCGTTTTGATGAGAAGGAAACAAAGAAAAGCATCGGGGAGGAGGAGTTTCTTCCCAGCTGGGAGTGGGAACACGGGGTGGTGGGGGGTGGGGGCATGAACTCTCTGAGAATGGCCTCCTTGGGCAGGATGGCAGGGTGCATCCCAACAATTCCCACTTCTAGGGCTTTGTTAAGGAAATAAAAGATCTGGGTAATTGTAAAGACATTTGGTGTGACATCGTTTCTAGAAACAGCCTAAATGTCCAGCACCAGGGGACTTCCTGTCAGGGAGAGGTGATCACAGCACCGAAAGAGGAAAGCGGAAATCAGAGCAAATTACACAACGGTTTGTCAAGCATGACCCCCTTTTTCAAGGAAAAACTGCAAAGACAAAAATGTTCTGGAAGGCCCAGGCCACACAATGGGGTGTGCTGGCTCCTTGCCTTAGCACTGTAAGCAGAGACCACCCTCACAATTTGAGGGTGGAACACTGGGGTCTCTGGAGGGACAACCACATGTGGGGGCTTGGACACAGACCCATTAAGAAGACAGGTGCCCAGGCACAGGGTGTGTCCTTCACTCCAGAAAACACAAGTCCTGGGGCACAGGCCCCAAATCCCCTCAGGATTTGCAGCAGATGCAGACCCCCTGGGCTGCTCACCCTCCCTGTCGTGGGTGCAGTGATCCCTGCCTACATCAGCAGGATAGATTCAGCAAGAAAGAAGACTTCCAGAATGCTCCACCAATATCTTAGTCATCCAAAAGGGGTGCTGATGCAAAGTACCAGACCTCTGTTGGCTTTTATGAAGGGTATTTATTTGGGGTAGAAGCTTACAATTAGTTACAAGCCCTAAAGAGTCCAACTCAAGGCGCCGTAAGAGGCACTTTCTCACCAAAGCTGGTTGCGGGTCTCTGTGAAGGCTCAGCCTTCCTCCTTCCTCTTATGGCTCCCTGGTTCCAGCCTCTTCCGAGCTCAGCGGTGGCATAAGGCTCCTTTCTTTCCAGGGTCTGGTCTCTTCACAAGGTCAGGCAAATGGCTCGGCTCTCTCCGGGGCCCCTGGATCAACGTTCTCTCCTCTGCCATGGGCTGTCGTCTTCTGTGTGTCTTCCTGAGTGACTGGCCATTTATATAGCCCACCAAGGAGGTGGGGACTCAATCAAGTCACACCCTACTGGTCGAATAAAAGCTCTAATCTTAACATAGTTTAACCAAAGACACCTCAGCTGAATCTAATACAATCAAAGGAGATCATATCCAGAGGAAGAAACCAGTTTACAAACATAATCTCTCTTTGGAATTCATAAATAATCTCAAACTGCCACAGCCAGTGTCCCAGCTCTGGAAGGAACTGCGAAGCGGATGCCCTGGACCCAAAGACAAGCAAGGAAATGGAACCCAAGGGGCAGCGGGTATAGGGTGGTGTGGTGAGTCTTCACCTGCCCCCATGTTGTGTTCCAGGAAACAGCTTCCACAGAGAACCACCCTCCCCACACGAGTTAGATAAGACTCGCTGTTTGCTTTTTTTCATGGCACCCACAAGCATTGGGCAGGATTCCTTGTTTACCTGCCTCTTTAAAACCCAGCTCTGGGGGGGAATAAATGGAAAAAAATGTCACTGTACATATAGGACAACAGGTGTTACAGTGATGAAAGGCAAAATGTTAAAAAAATAAGAATCTTTTTTCATTTTTTATTATTCCAAATTTTTATTTTTTAATTTTTATTCTTAAACATTTTTTTTTGTATTTTGTTTCTTATTTTTAAAACTATCATTATTGTTTCATTTTCTAATTAATTGTATTGGCTATTTTATTGGCTTCACTTTTTAAGAGGTTTTGGATCACAGAAGGGTTACAACTGTGGCAGGGGAGGGTCATCAGTGTGGGCTGTCAGTGATGGGGGATCCTGGGGAGGAAGCTCATCTGGGCATACGAGCTCATGGGGCATTGCCACAGTGGGTGGAGATTCACACAATAACTGAAGGAATGTCAGATTCCCATCCTGGGGAGCTCTGCCACGTTCTCTAATGGAACAGCAAGAAGCCCCCGAATATAGGGGCAGTGACAGGTGAAGGAGGATGGTCCATTGACGGCCCTTGATATTGACGACTGTGCGTGAACCTTTACTCTCTTTTTTTTTTTTAACATTTTTTTTTAACTTTATTTTGTACATTTAATAATTGAAAACATGAACAATTAAAAACTAAAAAGTTGGGAAGCGGCTGTGGCTCAATCAGTGGGGCTCCCGTTTACCATATGGGAGGCCCCGGGTTTGGTTCCCGGGGCCTCCTGGTGAGGGCAGGCCCGCCCGCACGGCATGGTTGGCTGACCCAGCGAGCACAAGCAGCAAGGGGGGGATAAATGAATAAATAAATAAAATCTTAGGGAAAAAAAAAAACTAAAAAGTAAACACAGTTGAATAAATATATACATTTCTCAATTAAATGTAACGGATACATGTAAAATTTTTTTTTTTTTTTTAAGATTTTATTTATTTATTCATCCAACCACGCCCCGTGGGTGGGCCCGCCCCCACCAGGAGGCCCCAGGGCCTCCCACATGGCAAACGGGAGCCCCACCGATTGAGCCATAGCCGCCTCCCCAAATTTTTTTTTTTTAAGCAAACAATATATTACACAATATATTTGGTTCATAGTAACTCATTCATACAGTATTTGTCCTTTTGTGTCTGGCTTGCTTCACTCAACAGAATGTCCTCCAGGTTCATCCAGGTTGCCATATGCTTTATTGTTGCCGGTCAGGACCTGGGTCCGTGAAAACGGTGCCGTGGATGAGAAAGAAAGAATAAGACAGACAGAAGGGAAACTGGGATCAGGGGACTATCCGTCCGATATGGAGAGAAGAGCCAAGCACCTCATAGAACGTGGCTTTTATTCGTTGTTTGGCGAATCAAAATACATGCGCACATGTGTAAAGGTAATAGATACTTAACAGTTACACATGAGCTGAAATCAACACGTCTTAAAGGTCAATGACTCAGCTCTTTTACTTTTCTGTAATTTACAAACATTGTCTCAGGCTGTTTCCCATCCAGCTGGAGAGCTTGTTTATTATATTCCCAGGTGACCTGCTTTTCCGTCAGTAGTCATAGTCTGAAACTCCATCACTTTATGACTTCATTTCTTCTTACAGCTGCATAATATTCCATCGTGTGAATAGACCACAGTTTGTTTATCCATCGTCTGTTGATGGACACCTGGGTTGTCTCCAGCTTTTGGCAATGGTGAATAATGTGGCTATGCACATCGGTGTGCAGATGTCTGTTCGTGTCACTGCTCTCAGTTCTTCTGGGTATATACCCAGTAGTGGTATTGCAGGGTCACGTGGCAAGTCTATATTCAGCTTCTTTAGGAACTGCCAAACAGTCCTCCACAGTGGCTGTACCATCCTGCATTCCCACCAACAGTGAAGAAGTGTTCCTATCTCTCCACATCCTCTCCAACACTTGTAGTTCTCTGTCTTTTCCATAGTGGCCATTCTGATAGGTGTGAAATGATATCTCATTGTAGTTTTGATTTGCATTTCCCTAATCGTGAGTGATGTTGAGCATTTCTTCGTGTGTTGTTGTCTTTTTGCCATTTGTATTTCTTCTTTGAAGAAATGTTTATTCAAGTCTTTTGCCCATTTTTTAATTGGGTCGTTTGTCTTTTTATTGTTGAGTTGTAACATCTCTTTATGTATCCTGGATATTCAACCCTTATTAGATATGTGATTTCCAAATATTTTTTCCCATTGAATTGGCTGCCTTTTCACCCTTCTGACAAAGTCCTGTGAGGTGCAAAAGTGTTTAATTTTGAGGAGGTCCCATTTATCTACTTTTTCTTTTGTTGCACGTGCTTTGGGTGTAAGGTCCAAGCAACCACCACCTACTACAAGGTCTTAAAGATGGTTCCCTACATTTTCTTCTAGTAGTTTTATGGTTCTGGCTTTTATATTTGGATCTTTGATCCATTTTGAGTTGATTCTTGTATAGGGGGTGAGATAGGGGTCCTCTTTCATTCTTTTGGTTATAGATATCCAGTTCTCCCAACACCATTTGTTGAAGAGACTGTTTTTTCCCATCGGCGTGGGCTTGGTAGGTTTGTCAAAAACCAGTTGACTGTATAGGTGAGAGTATATTTCTGGATTCTCAATTCTATTCCACTGATCGATGTGTCTTATCTTTATGCCAGTACCATGCTGTTTTGACCACTGTAGCTTTGTAATATGTTTCAAGGTCAGGCAGTGAATTTCCTTCCACATTGCTCTTCTTTTTTAGAATGCTTTTGGCTATTCAGGTGCACTTACCCTTCCAGATGAATTTGGTAATTGCCTTCTCTAATTCTGTAAAGTAAGCTGTTGGGATTTTGATTGGTATTGCATTGAATTTATAAATCAGTTTGGGCAAGATTGACATCTTCACGATATTTATTTTTCCAATCCATGAACATGGAATGTCTTTCCATTTGTTTAGGTCTTTTCAAATTTCTTTTAGCATTGTCTTGTAGTTTTCTGCATATAGGTCCTGTACTTCCTTGGTTAAATTAACTCCTAGGTATTTGAGTCTTTTTGTTGCTGTTGAAAATGGAATTTTCCTCCTCAGGTTGTTCAGTACTAGTGTACAAAAACGTTACTGATTTTTGCGTGTTGATCTTGTATGCTGCCACTTTGCTGAGCTCATTTATTAGTTCAAGTAGCTTTGTTATGGATACTTCAGGATTTTCTAAATACAGGATCATGTCATCCGCAAACAGTGAGAGTTTTACTTCCTCTTTTCCTATTCGGATGCCTTTAATTTTTTTTTGTCTTGTCTAATTGCCCTAGCTAGAACTTCTAGTACAATGTTGAATAACAATGGTGACAGTGGGCATCCTTGTCTTGTTCCTGAACTTAGGGGGAAAGCTTTCAACCTTTCCCCATTGAGTATGATGTTGGCTGTGGGTTTTTCATATATGCCCTTTATCATATTGAGGAATTTTCCTTTTATTCCTATCTTTTGAAGTATTTTTATCAAAAAAAGGATGTTGGATTGTGTCGAATGCCTTTTCTGCATCTATTGAGATGATCATGTGTTTTTTTTCCTTCAGTTTGTTAATGTGGTGTGTTATATTGATTGATTTTCTTATGTTGAACCAGCCTTGCATACCAGGAGTAAATCCCACTTGGTCGTGATGTATAAGTCTTTTGATATGCTGTTGGATTCGATTTGCAAGTATTTTGTTGAGAATTTTTGCATCCATGTTCATGAGAGAGATTGGTCTGTAATTTTCTTTTCTTGTGGAATCTTTATCTGGCTTTGGTATTAGGGTGATGTTGGCTTCATAAAATGTGTTGGGTAATTTTCTGTCCTCTTCAATTTTTTGGAAGAGTTTAAACAGGATTGGTGTTAATTCTTTTAGAAATGCTTGGTAGAATTCAGCTGTGAAGCCATCTGGTCCTGGACTTTTCTTTGCTGGGAGATTTTTGATGACGGATTCAATCTCCTTAATTGTGGTTGGATGTTAAGTTCTTGTATTTCTTGCAGTGTCAGTGTAGGTTGGTTGTGCATTTCTAGAAATTTGTCCATTTCATCTAGGTTGTCTAGTTTGTTGGCATACAGTTTCTCATAATATCCTCTTATGATTCTTTTTATTTCTGTGAGGTCATTTGTAATTTCCCCCCTATCATTTCTGATTGTATTTATTTGCATCTTCTCTCTTTCTTTCTTTGTTAGTCTAGCGAGGGGGTTGTTAATTTTATTGATCTTCTCAAAGAACCAGCTTTTGGTTTTGTTGATTTTCTCTATTGTTTTTCTGTTCTCGTTTTCATTTATTTCTGCTCTAATCTTTATTATTTCTTTCCTTCTTTTTGCTTTTGAATTGGTTTGCTGTTCTTTTTCTAGTTTCTCTAGTTGTTCAGATAAATCTTTGAGTTTAGCTCTTTCTTGTTTTTTAATATAGGCATTTAGGGCTATAAATTTCCCTCTCAAGACTGCCTTCGCTGTATCCCATAAGTTTTGATACGTTCTGTTCTCATTTTCATTTGTCTCAATATATTTACTGATTTCACTTGCAATTTCTTCTTTGACCCACTGAATATTTAGGAGTGTGTTGTTCAGTCTCCACACATTTCCAAATTTACTTTTTTCCTGCCTATTATTGATTTCTAGTTTCATTCCATTATGATCTGAGAAGGTGCTTTGTATAATTTCAGTCTTTTTATATTTATTGAGATCTGTATTGTGACCTAACATGTGGTCTATCCTGGAGAAAGATCCATGGGCACTTGAGAAGAATGTGTAACCCGCTGAGTTTGGATGCAGTGTTCTGTATGTGTCTGTTAGGTCTAACTTGTTTATCATATTGTTCAAGTTCTCTGTTTCCTTGTTGATCTTCTGTCTAGTTGTTCTATCTAATGATGTGAGAGGGGTGTTGAAGTCTCCAACGATTATTGTAGAAATGTCTATTTCTCCCTTCAGTTTTGCCAGAGTTTGTCTCATATATTTTGGGGCACCCTGGTTAGGTGCGTAGATATTTATGACTGTTATATCTTCCTGGAGGATCGTCCCTTTTATTAATATATAATGGCCTTCCGCATCTCTTACCACTTTTTTGCATTTGAAGTCTGTTTTGTCTGATATTAGTATAGCTACCCCTGCTCTTTTCTGTTTACTATTCGCGTAGACTATCTTTTTCCAACCTTTTACTTTCAGCCAGTTTGTATCCTTGGGTCTGAGGTGAGTTTCTTGTAAGCAGCATATGGATGGCTCATGTTTTTTTATCCATTCTGTCAGCCTGTATCTTTTGATTGGGGAATTTAATCCATTCACATTCAATGATATTACTGAAAATGCACTATTTATTTCCTCCATTTTATTCTTTGGTTTTCATATGTCATCTTGTTTTTGTCTCTCTTTTTACTCCTTTGGTTATCCTTTCTGCTTTTCTTTCTTCTGTACTCTCCTCCAAGCCTCTCTCTCCTGTCTTTTTCTTTCAGGTTCTAAGACTTCCTTTAATATTTCCTGCAAAGGTGGATTCTTTTTCGCAAACTCTCTTAGTTTCTGTTTGTTTGTGAATACTTTATATTCACCTTCATATTTGAAGGACAGTTTTGCTGGATAAAGAGTTCTCGGCTGGCAGTTTTTCTCTTTCAGTTTCCTAATTGTATCATACCACTGTCTTCTCGCCTCCATGGTTTCTGAAGAGAAATCTGCACTAAGCCTTACTGGACGTCCTTTGTACGTGATCGTTTGCTTCTCTCTTGCTGCTCTGAGAATTTTCTCTTTGTCTTTTACATTTGACATTCTGAATAATATGTGTCTTGGCGTAGGTCTATTTGGATTTATTCTCATTGGGTTACGGTGTGCTTCTTGGACATGTAAGTTCATTTCTTTTGTGAGAGTTGGGAAATTTTTAGCTATTATTTCCTCAAATACTCTTTCTGCCCCTTTTCCTTTCTCTTCCCCTTCTGGAACTCCCATGACACGTATGTTGTTGCTTTTTGTGTTGTCATTCAACTCTCTGAGCCCCTGCTCAATTTTTTTCCCATTCTTTTCTCTCTCTTTTCTTTTCTCTCTTCAATTTTAGGTGCTCTGTCTTCGGTATCACTTGTTTTTTCTTCTATCATTTCGAGTCTGTTGTTGTATGCCTCAAATGTATTTTTGACTTCACCTATTGTGTCATTCATTCCCATGAACTGTTACTTTTCTGTTCAGGATTTCAAATTCTTCTTTGCGTTCGCTCAATGACTTATTGATGTCATTTATCTCTTTAACTATATTCTCTTTCATCTCATTAATTTGATTTTGGAAATTTGTGCTCATCTCACTGATTAATTCTCTCAAATTCTGCATCTCTTCTGGGACTTTGCTGTATTCCTTTTCTTGGGCCATGTCTTCTGTTTTCTTATATGGCTCGTAATTTTTTGCTGGTGCTTAGGCGTCTGGTTAGGTTGTATTTTACTTAGATGCTCTATCTCTTTCTCTTTTATGGGGTTTTAGTGGCAGGAGGCTGTGAGTTACCACAGCTCTTTGATTTTTGGCTCAACCTTGATTGTTAGGATTGTTCTGCTGGTTGCTCAAAACTGGGCACTGGACCCAGTAATTTGTTGTAGTGTCGTTTCCTAGGGCCTTGGGCAGGGAGGCTATAGAGGCCAGGAAAAGCCTTTCCTACTTATTAATTTTCTTATGTGCACTTCCTTGGTCTGCCAGGAGATGGCGCTTGTTGGCAGCTCTCAATTCAATGCCTGATCGGAGAGTATTTGTTGTGACACAGACCAGATCAATGTGATAGAGCTTCCTGTCTGGGGGCTAAGAGCCCTGTGATTCAAACTTTCTGAGACAGTTCTCCAGACTTCTCTCATAGCACCCCCTTTTCCCAGCTAGGAAATATTTCCACTCCCTTCTGAATCCTCAACAATCAGTCCCTGTTAGTAGAGGAGGAGATTGGGAGGTTTGTCTATCTTTAGCCCCTTGCAGGCTCCAAGGCAAACAATGGCGCAGCCCCACCCGGCATGGAAGAGCTCTAGGGACAGGGCAGACCAAACCTGGGAGTCAAAAGCAGGGTCAGCCCCAGGCTCTCTCTCCCCTCTCCTGTGGAGACCTCAACAATTAGTCCAGGCTAGAAGAGAGGGAGGTTGCGAGGGTCGGATTTCTCCAGTCCTTCCTAGGCTCCCAGGGTAAACCACCGTGTGGAAGGGTCCCTGGGCCCAAATTTATAGGTCAGAACCTGAGTCAGCCTAAGGCTGTGTCCCTCTCTCTCCCCGTTCCGGGAGTGGTAGATCCCTGGAGCCCCCTTTGTCTGTGGTCGCAGGCCCAGGGGCCCAAGAATTCTGAAGAGTGTGGGGGAGGGTGCTGTCAGCAGCAGAAGCTGCTACTTCCAACTCACGGTTCTGTCGTCGCGATTTCCCTCTTCTGTCCCTCTCTCCTCTGGGTGGTGTCCAGCCTTCACCTGCTGTCCTAAACCCTAGAAGATCTTTTCGGCGCTGTTTCAGCCTGTCCTCTAGCTATTTTTCTGGAGAAGAGATTCCCATGTCTTACTAGTCTGCCATCTTCCCGGAAGTCTCCCTCACTGCATCATCCTGAACCTTTACTCTTGAAATGAAAACTTAGCTTAGTATTATAGAGTGCCTAAGAGTTGACTCCTGGGACCCTCTTTGTTGCTCAAACATGGCCTCCTTCTAAGCTGAACTCAGCATATAAATACATTACCTTCTTCCCAGCATGGGGCATGACTCCTGGGGATGAGCCTCCCTGGCACTGAGCGATTACTACCAAGCACCAACTAGCAATACAATTGGAAAAAGACCTTGACCAAAAGGGGGGAAAGGTAAAGACAAATGAGTTTATATGGCTAAGAGACTTCAAAGTGAGTCAGGAGGTCATTCCAGAGGTTATGCTTATGCACGTCTCAGCACATACTACCCCAAATAGTGGGACGCCTAAGGGCTCTGGAGACGTCCAGAGACGATAGTCAAGGCACATAGCTCAGGTGTTTGGTGCCTTGCCAGTGGGCCCTACTTTGGAATTTATGCTCCCCAGTGTGACAGAATTGGAATCAGTTGTCGTTTCCCTACACATGGCTATTCTGTCCTTCTATCTGAACCTATAATTAATACTAGAGTTGGTAGGTGCATGTCCAAGAGACTTAAATCTTTGGGCTGTCCATGTGCCAGCTGGTCCCTGAATCTCAACAGAGTTGCAACACCTACTCTCCAGTTCATTGGTCTCACCCAGGAAAACTAACAAGGAGGTGATGATGGATAACTACCATACCAAGGAACTAAGAGAGTCTACAACTGCAAGCAAGAGAGTCCCATCCATCAGTCCTATGGAATCACAGCACCCTCTCAATTAGAGGTGGAATGGACATCACCATCCCAGAATCCTCAGGATTGGGGAATGAACTATGGACTAAAGTAGACTTACTGATGTTCTACTATAGACTTATTGTGATTCTAGCAATGGAAGAACTTATATCGTTGATGTAGAGGCAGTGGCCACTGGAGGTTCTGAGGGCAGGGACAGGGAAAAACAGGTGTAATATGGGGGCATTTTCGGGACTTGGGAAGTGTCTTAAATGACATTGCAATGAAAGATACAGGCCATTATATATCTTACCATAACCTACAGAATTGTGTGGGAGAGAGTGTAAACTACAACATAAACTTTAATCCATGCTTAGTGGTGATACTCCAAAATGTGTTCATCAATTGCAATGAATGTACCTCACTAATGAAGGATGTTGTTAATGTGGGGAAATGTGGGATGTGTGGGGAGTGGGGTATATGGGAATCCCTTATTTTTTAATGTAACATTTATGTAATCTAAGTATCTTTTTTAAAAAAATAAAAAAACAACGCAGCTCTGAAGATGGCAGTGTAAGACATTCCAGGGTTCTGTTCCCCACAGAATCTTTGAACAACCAGCAAAAATTAGCAGAACTATCTTCCCCAGAACTCCAGAAAATAGTTAAAGGGTTGTAGTAACTTGGTGAGCACCAAATCAAGAAAACACAGCTTTAAAAGCAGTCAGATTAGAAATCATCAAGAGGCAGAAAAAGGGAAAGTTCACAAATATATGGAGATTAAACAACACACTGTTAAATAATCAGTGGGTCAAAGAAGAAATCTTGAGATAAGTCAATAAAATCTCAAGACTTAATAAAAATGAGAATGCAACATATTAGAACCTATGGGATGCAATGAAGGCAGTGCTGAGAGAAATTTATAGCCCTCAATGCTTATGTTAAAAAAGAAAAAAGCTACAATCAATGACCTAACTACACAGCTAGAGGAACTAGAAAAAGAACAGCAAACTAATCCCAAAGCAAGTAGAAGGACTAAAATAACAGACCAGAGCAGAAATAAGTGAAATTAAGAACAAAAATTTTAAAAATAGAATTAACAAAACCAAAAGTTGGTTCTTTGAGAAGATTAACAAAATCAACAAACTCTTAGCTAGACTAACAAAGATGCAAATAAATGAAATAAAAAATGAAAATGGGGACATTACTACTGACCCCACAGAAATAAAAGAGACCATGAGAGGATACTATGAACAACTGTGTGAAACTAGATGAAATGGAAAAATTCCTAGGAATGTATGAACAACCTACACTGATGCTAAAAGAAATAGAAGTCAACAAACCAATCACAAGTAAAGAGATTGAAGCAGTCATCAAACAGCTCCCCAAAATGAAAAGCCCAGGACCAGATGGATTCACAGGTAAGTTCTACCAAGCATTCAGAGAAGATTTAATACCAGTCTTACTCAAGTTCTTCCAAAAAATTGAACAAGAAGGAATGCTACTGAACTCATTCTATGAAGCCAATATCACCCTAATACCTAAGCCAGATAAAGATATTACAAAAAAGGAAAATTGCAGACCAATTTCTCCAATGAATATCAATGCAAAAATCCTTAACAAAATAATTGCTAATTGAGTCCAACAATACATTAAAAGAATTATTCATCATGATCAAGTAGGTTTTATACCAGACATGCAAGGGTGATTCAACACAAGAAAATCAATCAGTGTAATACACTACATTAATAATTCAAAGAAGAAAAATCATATGATGCTATTGATTGGTGCAGAAAAGGCATTTGACAAAGTACAGCATCTTTTCTTGATAAAAATACTATAAAAGATAGGAATTGAAGGAAACTTTCTCAACATGATAAAGGCCATATATGAAAACCCACAGCTAACACTGTACTCAGAGGTGAAAGACAGAGCTTTCCCATTGAGATCAGGAACAAAATAAGGATGCCCACTGTCACCACTATTGTTCACTATAGTGCTAGAGGTTCTAGCTAGAACAATCAGGCAAGAAAAAGAAATAAAAGGCATCCAAATCAGAAAGGAAGAAGTAAAACTTTCATTATTTGCAGATGATATGATTCTATATCTAGAAAGTCCTGAAAAATCTACAACAAAGCTGCTAGACGATTTTGGTCAATACACAAAAATCAGTAGCATTTCTATACAATCATAATGCACAATCTGAGGAGACAGGAAAAAAATTCCATTCACAATAGCAGCTAACAGAATCCAATATTTAGGAATAAACTTAATCAAAGATGTAAAGTACTTGTATTCAGAAAACTACAATGCATTGTTAAAAGAAATTTTAAAAAGACCTAAATAATTGGAAGAACATTCCAAGCTTATGGATTGGAAGACTAAATATCATTAAGATATCAATTCTACCCAAACTTATATACAGATTCAATGCAATCCCAAAAAAAACTCCATCAGCATTTTTTAAACAAATGGAATACACAATTATCAAATTTATTTGGAAGGGTAAGTGGCCCTGAATAGCCAGAAACATCTTAAAAAGGAAAAGCAAGATTGGAGGACTCTCACTTCCAGACTTTAAATCACATTACCTAGCTACAGTGGGAAAAACAGCATGGTATTGGCATAAAGATAGACACATAGACCAATGGAACATAATTGATGGTTCAGAAACAGACCCTCACATGTATGGTCAAGTGATTTTTGACAAGCCTGTCAAACTCACCCACCTGCAGCAGAACAGTCTATTCAACAAATGGCTGGGAGAACTGGATATCCATAGCCAAGAGAAAGAAGGAGGACCCCTAGCTCACACCTTTTACAAAAATTAACTCAAAATGGATCAAAGACCTAAATATAAAAGCAAGAACCATGAAGCTCTGTATTAGTCAGCCAAAGGGGTGCTAATGCAAAATACCAGAAATGGGTTGGTCTTTATAAAGGGTATTTATTTGGGATAGAAGTCCACAGTTACCAGGCCATAAAGCGTAAGTTTCTTCTCTCACCAAAGTCCATTGCCACGTGTTGGAGCAAGACAGCTGCCGACATTTGCCAGGGTTCAGGCTTCTGGGGTTCCTCACTTGCCGGGGCTGCGTCTCTCTCCAGGCTCAGCTCCTCTGTTTCCTCCACAAGGTCAGCTGTAGACTATGAGGCTCTCCAGGCTTTGCTTCTCTCCACAAGGCCAGCTGTGAACTCTCAGGCGAATGGCTCGTCTCTATCCCGGGGCCTTCTCTCCAACATCAAAACTCCAACACCAAAACTGCTTCAACCCTGTTCTTGCCATGCCTTTTATATTTGATTCCCCCACCCACCAAAGGGTGGGGCTCAATGCCCTACTGATGTGGCCCAGTTAATGCCCTAATCATAACTTAATCATGCCCAGAGTGCAGACCAGTTTACAAGCATAATCCAATATATATTTTTGGAATTCATAATTACATCAAACTGCCAAACGGCTACATGCTCTTAGAAGAAAATGTAGGAAAACATCTTCAAGACCTGGTGGTAGGTGGTAGATTCTTAAACCTTACATCAAAAGCACGAGCAATGAAAGAAAACATGGATAAATGGGACCTCCTCAAACTTAAATCACATTTGTGATTCAAGGGACTTTGTCAAGAAGTTGAAAAGGCAGCCCACTCAATGGGAGAAAATATTTGGAAACCACATATCTGATAAGTTTGATTTCCATTCTATATAAAGAGATCATACAACTCAACAACAAAAGAGTAAGCAATCCAATTAAAAAATGGTCAAAAGATATAAATACACATTTCTCCAAAGAGGAAATACAGGGAAGCGGCTGTGGCTCAATCAGTAGGGCTCCCGTTTACCATATGGGAGGCCCTGGGTTCGGTTCCCGGGGCCTCCTGGTGAAGGCAGGCCTGCCCGGATGGTGTGGTTGGCTGACCCAGCGAGCACAAGCAGCAAGGGGGGGGATAAATGAATGAATAAATAAAATCTTAAAAAAAAAAACAAAAACAAAGAGGAAATACAAATGGCCAAAAAAACATGTGAAAAAATGTTCCATATCACTAGCTCTTAGGGAAATGCAAATCAAAATGACAATGAGCTATCATCTCACTCCACACAGAATGGCCATTATTTAAAAAGCAGAAAACAATAAGTGCTGGAGTGGATGTGGAGAAATACGAACACTCCTTCACTGTTGGTAGGATTGTAAAATGGAGCAGCTTCTGTGGAAGACAGCTTGGTGGCTCCTCAGGAAGCTAAATGTAGAACTGCCATATGATCCAGCAATTCCTCTCCTGGGAATATATCCAGAAGAACTGAAAACAGTGACATGAACAGGCATCAGCACACCGATGTTCATAGAGGTGTTACTGGGAAGCGGCTGTGGCTCAATCAGTGGGGCTCCCGTTTACCATATGGGAGGCCCCGGGTTCGGTTCCCGGGGCCTCCTGCTGAAGGCAAGCCCGCCCGCACGGCGTGGTTAGCTGACCCAGCGAGCACAAGCAGCAAGGGGGGGATAAATGAATAAATAAATAAAATCTAAAAAAAAATATATATATATATATATAAAAAAAAAAAAAAAAAAAAAAAAAAGAATTCATAGAGGCGTTACTCACAATTGCCAAACGATGGAAACAGCCCAAGTGTCCATCAACCAATGAATGGATGAACAAAATGTGGCCTATAAATAAAATGGAAGACTATGCTGCAGTGAGAAGAAAGGAAATTGGGACACATGATAACATGGATGAATCTCGAAGATATGCTAAGTGAAGTGAGCCAGACACGAAAGGACAAATATTGCATGGTCTCTTTAATATGAACTAAATACAAAGAATAAACATATGGAGTTAAAACCAAGAGTATAGGTTATTAGGAGAGAAAAGGAGGGCTGAGAAGGACTACTGAAGCTTAATGTATGTAGAAGATTTAATTAACTTTACTGTAAAAGTGTGGAAATACATAGTATTGATGGTAACACATTATAGTGAGTAGGTTTATAAATGGGATCATGGCTGAAAAAAGTCGTCTGAGGATGTAAATGTCAACTGAAAGAAAGCTAGAGAATAATCTAGGGACTGAATAGCACAGTCAACCCAGAGGGGGAAGAGAATTGTGATTGTTGGCACAGATGTAAGAGTGTCCTTTGTGAGCCAGAGCAGATGCACATCACTGCTGCAGGGTGGTGGCACTGTGGAGAAGCATGGGGAAAATGCAGCTGGAGTGACTTATGGACTGTGCTTAAGGGTAATAATGTAATATTCCTGCATCTATGCCAAAGATGCATAATGGGGGGGGGGTTGGGGAAAAGTGTGCCAACTGTATGCTATTGACCATGGTTGGTGGTGAGAGTCTGATGATATTATCTCATAACCTGTAACAAATGTTCCATCACAGTGTGGTGTGTTGGTGAAGGGGTGTTGTATGGGAATTCTACACGTGTGTGATTGTTTTGTAGGTTCACAACCTCGGACAGGATAGAGACGAGCCATTCGCCTGAGAGTTCACAGCTGGCCTCGTGGAGAGAAGCAAAGCCTAGAGAACGTAACAGTCTACAGCTGACCTTGTGGAGGAAACAGGAGCTGAGCCCGGAGAGAAACTCAGCCCCGGGAAGAGAGGAACCCCAGAAGCCTGAACCCTGGCAAACGCCGGCAGCTGTCTTGCTCTAACACGTGGCAATGGACTGTGGTGAGAGAAGAAACTTAACGCTTTATGGCCTGGTATCTGTGGACTTTACCCCAAATAAATACCCTTTATAAAGACCAACCCATTTTTGGTATTTCGCATTACACCCCTTTGGCTAATACACAGCATTCTAAAAGCCAGGCCTAGGGAGAAAAACTAGGTCTGAGGACACAGGCATGGTTTCTAATATAGCAAATGTTTAGCCTACCCTGATTATCACAAAATCAGGACAGTGAGAATATTTGCATTAGTGTTTCTTTATTTTCAAATTTTCATTAAAAATGTCTTAAAACAGCCACAAAAGTAGAGAGAAAAACTTCTGGGAAGATGGTGGTCTAGTAAGACACGGGAATCTCTTCTCCAGAAAAATAGCTAGAGGACAGGCTGAAACAGCCCAGGAAAAGATCTTGTAGGGTTTAGGACAGCAGGTGAAGACTGGACACCACCCAGAGAAGAGAGGGACAAAGAAGGGAAATCATGACGACAGAACCTTGAGTTGAAACCAGAGGCTGCTGCTGTCAGCACCATCCCACTCAGTAAAGACTCTTTAGAATTCTCAGGCTTCTGGGCCTGCAGGGGGCTCCAGGGATCTACCACCCCAGGGAAGGGGCGGGAGAGGGACACAGCCTAAGGCTGACTCAGCTTCTGACCCACAAATTGGTCTGCTGTGTCCAGTGAGCCCTTCCAGGCCAGGAGAGACCACACAGTGGTTTGCACTGGGAGCGAAGGACTGGAGGAATCCAACCCTCGCAATTTCCCCTTTCTTTTACCCTGGACTAATTGTTGAGGATGCCCCAGGAAAAGGGGGAGAGGGGGACACAGCCTAAGGCTGACTCAACCTTTTTTTTTTTTTTACTAGGAGGTCCCAGGGATCGAACCCGGGTCTTTCCATATGGTAGATGGATGCCCAACCACTTGAGTCACTTCAGCTTCCCTCTGACTCAGCTTTGGACTCCCAGGTTTGGTCTGCCCTGTCCCAGGAGCCCTTCCAGGCCGGGTGGGGCTGCACCATTGTTTGCCTTGGAGCCTGCAAGGGGCTAAAGATACACAAACCTCCCAATCTCCTCCTCTACTAACAGGGACTGACTATTGAAGACTCAGAGGGGAGTGGAAATATTTCCTAGCTGGGAAAAGGGAGGGGGCTGCCAGAGAAGGCTGGAGAACTGTCTCTGAGAAAGTTTGAATCACAGGGCTCCTAGCCCCCAGACAGGAAGCTCCATCACATTGATCTTGTCTGTGTCCCAACAAATACACTCTGACCAGGCATTGAACTGAGAGCTTCCAAAGAGCGCCATTCCTGGCAGACAAAGGAAGTGCACACAAGAAAATTAAAAATAAATAGGAGAGGCTTTTCCTGGCCTCTATAGCCTCCCTGCCCAAGGCCCTAGAAAGCGACTCTAAAACCATTTACTGGGTCCAATGCCCAGTTTTGAGCAACCAGCAGGACAATCCAAACAATCCAGGTTGAGCCAAAAATCAAAGAGCAGTTGTAACCCACAGCCTCCTGCCACTAAATCCCTACAAAAGAGAAAGAGCTTGAGCATCTGAGTAAACTAGGACCTAACCAGATGCCTAAATACCAGCAAAAAATTACAAACCACACTAAGAAAACAGAAGACATGGCCCAAGAACAGGGACACATCAAAGTCCCAGAAGAGATGCAGAATTTGAGAGAACTAATCAGGGAGATGCACACAAATTTCCAAAATCAAATGAATGAGTTGAAAGGCAATATGGTTAAAGAGATAAATGACATCAAGAAGACATTGAGTGAACACAAAGAAGAATTTGAAACTCTGAACAGAAAAGTAACAGAGCTCATGGGAATGAAAGACACAATAGGTGAGATCAAAAACACATTTGAGGCGTACAACAGCAGACTCGAAATGATAAAAGAATAAGTGATACCAAAGACAAAACAGCTAAAATTGAAGAGAGAAAAGAATGGAAAAAAATTGAGCAGGGGCTCAGAGAGTTGAATGACAACACAAAACGCAAGAACATACGTGTCATGGGAGTTCCACAAGGGGAAGAGAAGGGAAAAGGGGCAGAAAGAGTATTTGAGGAAATAATAGCTGAAAGTTTCCCAACTCTCACGAAAGAAATGAACTTACATGTCCAAGAAGCACACCTTATCCCAATGAGAATAAATCCAAACAAACCTACGCCAAGACACATACTATTCAGAATGTCAAGTGTAAGAGATAAAGAGAAAATTCTCAGAGCAGCAAGAGAGAAGCAAATGATCAAATACAAAGGACGTCCAGTAAGACTTAGTGCAGATTTCTCTTCAGAAACCATGGAGGCGAGAAGACAATAAGGAAACAATACAATAATACAATACAATAAGGATACAATAAGGAAACTGAAGGAGAAAAACTGCCAGTCGAGAATTCTTTATCCAGCAAAACTGTCCTTCAAATATGAAGGTTACGAATACTAGGGGAGATTCCAGAACTGTGGAGGATGATAGAGACTGGAGGAGGATTCCACAAATGCTGAATTGAAGAAAACTAAAAATATCAGATCCAGTGTCAAATGTGAAAGTGGACATGCATTGTTAAGATTTGCTCACCTTCTTCTTGTCTAATTGTGAGTGAAAATCCAAAGTAAGTTAGATGCCAGCTGAAGGATTTACAATGCAATCACAGGAGTTTATGACCAAGGATATGGCTATAGACTTCACCCAGGAAAAGTGGGACCTGTTAGACATATCCCAGGGAAAGCTGTTCAGAGAAGTGATGCTAGAGAATATCAATAAACTAGTCTCAGTGGGTGAGACTCTCAAAATTTATCTACCATCTGTATCTGTCTATATCTATCTACCATCTTTCTAATCAATCTATCTACTAATATATTTATCATGAATCATCTTTCATTTATTTATTCAAATGTCTAATCATCTTCTCCATATTGTATAACCTTTATTTTCTCTTATATTTTTATATTTTATAACTTTAATAGATTTATATTGTGTTATAAAACATAAAACTGCCTAAATGAAAAAAAAAAAAAAAGAAGGTGAGCATAAAATATTCACCAAAAAACAGAAACTAAGAGAGTTTGCAAAAAAGAATCCACCTTTGCAGGAAATATTAAAGGAAGTCTTAGAACCTGAAAGAAAAAAACAGGAGAGACAGGCTTGGAGGAGAGTATAGAAGAAAGAATAGCAGAAAGGATAACCAAAAGAGTAAAAAGAGAAACAAAACAAGATGATATATGAAAACCAAAGAATAAAATGGAAGAAGTAAATAGTGCATTTACAGTAATATCGTTGAATGTGAATGATTAAACTCCCCACTCAAAAGATACAGGCTGACAGAATGGATAAAAAAACATGAGCCATCCATATGCTGCTTACAAGAAACTCAGTTTAGACCCAGGGATACAAACTGGCTGAAAGTGAAAGGTTGGAAAAAGCTATTCCACATGATAGTAACCAGAAAAGAGCAGGTGTGGCTATACTAATATCAGACAAAACAGACTTCAAATGCAAAAAAGTGATAAGAGATGCGCAAGGCCATTATATATTAATAAAAGGGACGATCCTCCAGGAAGATATAACAGTCATAAATATCTATGCACCTAACCAGGGTGCCCCAAAATACATGCGATAAACTCTGGCAAAACTAAAGAGAGAAATAGACATTTTTAAAATAATCAATGGAGACTTCAACACCCCACTCACATCATTAAATGGAACAACAAGACAGAAGATAAACAAGGAAACAGAGAACTTGAACAACATGATAAACGAGTTACACCTATCAGACATAGACTGAATGCTGCATCCAAACTCAGCGGGTTATACATTTGTCTCAAGTGCCCATGGATCTTTCTCCAGGATAGACCACATGTTAGGTCACAATGAAGCTCTCAATAAATATAAAAAGGTTGAAATTATACAAAGCACCTTCTCAGATCCTAAAGGAATGAAACAAGAAATCAATAATAGACAGGAAAAAAGTAAATTCGCAAATGTGTGGAGGCTGAACTACACAATCCTAAATGATCAGTGGGTCAAAGAAGAAATTGCAAGTGAAATCAGTAAATATATTGAGACAAATGAAAATTATAACACAACTTATCAAAACTTATGGGATACAGCAAAGGCAGTCTTGAGAGGGAAATTTATAGCCCTAAATGCCTATATTAAAAAACAAGAAAGAGCTAAACTCAAAGATTTAAGTGAACAACTAGAGAAACTAGAAAAAGAACAGCAAAGCAATCCCAAAGCAAGAAGAAGGAAAGAAATAATAAAGATTAGAGCAGAAATAAATGAAAATGAGAACAAAAAAACAATAGAGAAAATTAACAAAACCAAAAGCTGGTTCTTTGAGAAGATCAATAAAATTGACAAACTCCTTGCTAGACTAACAAAGAAAGAAAGAGAGAAGATGCAAATGAATACAATCAGAAAAGAAAGGGGGGAAGTTACAAATGACCCACAGAAATAAAAAGAATCATGAGGATATTATGAGAAACTGTATGCCAACTAACTAGACAACCTCGATGAAATGGACAAATTCCTAGACATGCACAAACAACCTACACTGACGCCCCAAGAAATACAAGAACTTTACCAACCAATCACATTTAAGGAGATTGAATCTGTCATCAAAAATCTCCCAGCAAAGAGAAGTCCAGGACCAGATGGCTTCACAGGTGAATTCTACCAAGCATTTTGAAAGGAATTAACAGCATTCTTCCAAGAAATTGAAGAAGAGGGAAAATTACCCAACACATTTTATGAAGCCCACATCACCCTAATACCAAAGCCAGATAGATACTACAAGAAAAGAAAATTATAGGCCAATCTCTCTAATGAAATAGATGCAAAAATTCTCAATGAAATACTTGCAAAACAAAACAAAAAAAAGTAAAAAACAAAATAGAAAAAGAAAATACTTGTAAATCAAAACCAACAGCATATCAAAAGACTTATACATCAAGACCAAGTGGGATTTATTCCTGGTATGCAAGGCTGGTTCAACATAAGAAAATCAATCAATATAATACACCACATTAACAAACTGGAGGAAAAAACCCACATGATCATATCAATTGATGCAGAAAAGTCATTTGACAAAAATCCAGCATCCTTTTTTGATAAAAACACTTCAAAAGATAGGAATAGAAAGAAGATTCCTCAATATGATAAAAAGCATATATGAAAAGCCCACAGCCAACATCATACTCAATGGGGAAAGGTTGAAAGCTTTCCCTCTAAGATCGGGAACAAGACAAGGATGCCCACTGTCACCACTGTTATTCAACATTGTACTAGAAGTTCTAGCTAGGGCAATTAGACATGAAAAAATCAAAGGCGTCCAAATAGGAAAAGAGGAAGTAAAACTCACTGTTTGTGGATGACATGATCCTGTATTTAGAAAATCCTGAAGTATCCATGACAAAGCTACTTGAGCTAATAAATGAGTTCAGCAAAGTGGCAGGATACAAGGTCAACATGCAAAAATCAGTAATGTTTTGGTACACTAGTACTGAACAACCTGAGGAGGAAATCAGGGGAAAAATTCCATTTTCAATAGCAACAAAAAGACGCAAATACCTAGGAGTTAATTTAACCAAAGAAGTACAGGATCTATATGCAGAAAACTACAAAACAATGCTAAAAGAAATTTTGAAAGACCTAAACAAATGGAAAGACATTCTGTGTTCATGGATTGGAAGAATATTGTGAAGATACCAATCTTACCCAAACTGATTTATAGATTCAATGCAATACCAATCAAAATCCCAACAGCTTACTTTACAGAATTAGAAAAGACAATTACCAAATTCATCTGGGAGGGTAAGTGCACCCGAATAGCCGAAAGTATTCTAAAAAAGAAGAGCGATGTGTCAGGAATTACACTGCCTGACCTTGAAACATACTGTGGTCAAAACAGCATGGCACTGGCATAAAGATAGACACATCAATCAGTGGAATAGAATTAAGAATCCAGAAATAAACCCTCACCTATACAGTCAACTGGTTTTTGACAAGCCTACTAAGTCCATGCTAACGGGAAAAAACAGTCTCTTCAACAAATGGTCTTGGGAGAACTGGATATCTCTAACCAAAAAGATGAAAGGATCCTTTCTTACCCCCTATACAAGAATCAACTCAAAATGGATCAAAGATCTAAATATAAAAGCCAAGACCATAAAACTACTAGAAGAAAACGAAGGGAAACATCTTCAAGACCTTGTAGTAGGTGGTGGTTTCTTGGACCTTACACCCAAAGCACATGCAACAAAAGAAAAAATAGATAAATGGGACCTTCTCAAAATTAAACACTTTTGCACCTCACAGGACTTTGTCAAAAGGGTGAAAGGCAGCCAACTCAATGGGATAAAAATATTTGGAAATCACATATCTGATAAGGGTTTAATATCCAGGATATATAAAGAGATGTTACAACTCAACAATGAAAAAACAAACGACTCAATTAAAAAATGGACGAAAGACTTGAATAGACATTTGTCCAAAGAAGTAATACAAATGGCAAAAAAACACATGAAGAAATGCTCAACAACACTCATGATTAGGGAAATGCAAATCAAAACTATAATGAGATATCATTTCACACCTATCAGAATGGCCACTATGGAAAAGACAGAGAACTACAAGTGTTGGAGAGGATGTGGAGAGATGGGAACACTTCTTCACTGTTGGTGGGAATGCAGGATGGTACAGCCACTGTGGAGGACTGTTTGGCAGTTCCTAAAGAAGTTGAATATAGACTTGCCATGTGACCCGGCAATACCACTACTGGGTATATACCCAGAAGAACTGAGAGCAGTGACACGAACAGACATCTGCACACCGATGTACATAGCAACATTATTCATGATTGCCAAAAATTGCAAACAACCAGGTGTCCATCAACAGACGAATGGATAAACAAACTGTGGTCTATTCACACGATGGAATATTACGCAGCTGTAAGAAGAAATGAAGGCGTAAAGCATATGGCAACATGGATGAACCTGGAGGACATTCTGTTGAGCAAAGCAAGTCAGACACAAAAGGACAAATACCGTATGATTGCTTTACTATGAACCAAATATATTGTATAACATATTGATTCAATATCGCCTTTCAATCTCTCTATGCTTTCCCTGCTGTATATAGCTGCTATTCTGTTTCCATTTCTCTAGTTTATTTGTACTTATACTTTGTAAAAACAGTCTTCTATATGCAATATCACCCGTATTTGTATTTTACATGAGATTTCACTGTTATACAGTCCCATGTTACATTTTTTAGCTTTCCTTCTAGTAATATGCATGACCTTAGACTTTCCCTTTCAACCACTGTTATACCCGTATAATAGCTCTGCTAGTTACAAACACTACTGAGATAAATAGAACAAAGGTGGGCTCTTCTCAAACTAAATGCCCTGCTCCCCATCTGCCTCACCCTCCCACATTCCTGTCTGGGTCCTATCTAACCCTCCCACATTCTTGCTCGAATCCTGATCACAACAAGTTAAACCCACATTCCTGCACTCCCCACTTACAGCTCACCTCCCCTAAACCCACATCAATAAGGGTGTCACTCCACGATTGGGCTAGTTTTTGTGCTTAAGACTGTAAACCACGGGAAACGGACGTGGCTCAAAAGGTTCGGCGTCCGTCTCCCATATGGAGAGACCGGGGTTCGATCCCCGGGACCTCCCGGTAAAAAAAAAAAAAAAAAAAAGACTGTAAACCTTTATTCCCCGGCCAATGGAGAAATGGGTGAGGCAGGGAGGGAGGGAAGTGGGACATTGCATCAGGGTCAACATATAGTCTTTGTTCTTGCACTGAGTACTTGCACTTGCCTGCTTCCATTAGCCTGGGTGTGTGCCCTTTCTCATAAGAAAAAAAGAAATTACTGCTGCCTCTAGTCCAACTTTGTCTTCAGAACTTTTATTTTGAGTTAAGTGGTCACCATCCCACTCACTATTATATGCTTTCACCATTACTATTAACTTCCAACGATTTACAAACAACCTTTTTACCAATTCTGCACAGATTAACCCTCAGCTTTCCATTCTCTACCCTCCTTCTAATTTCTGGCAACCTATATCCTAATTTTTACCTCCTTGAGTTTACACAATATATTTGGTTCATCATAGCACAATCATACAGTATTTGTCCTCTTGTGCCTGGCTTGCTTCACTCGACATATTGCCCTCCAGGTTCATCCATGTTGTCATGTGCTTCCTGACTTCATTTCTTCTTACCACTGCATTATATTCCATCTGTGAATCTAATTTGGGCAGTGTTTTAGAGCTTCAGGGTTGTAGCTCAGTCCCTCACTCACTTGACCTCTCAGTACATCTTAGTGACTTCTACCATGAACTCTTCTGGGCGCAGGAGGCACAAGCAAAGGAAACAGACACCCCCCACACACTTCAGCCTAGTGAGGGGTCTGTATAAATACGTGACAAATTATGGAGAGAAGTAAAGCAGGCAGGGCGCTGTTGTTTAGTTTCTTAAGTTTTCAGAATGTAGATTTTAACCAGGGCAGGGGACAACTGAGCAGGCAGGGCCCGGCCTGCGTCAGGGTCAGGGTCAGGGTCAGGGTCAGGGTCAGGGTCAGGGTCAGGGTCAGGGTCAGGTTGTGGGCCTGGGCCCCCGCCGCAGACTCGCACAGCTTAGTCGGGGACCCGAAATGCCTCGCTCCATTCTGGCAACAAGGCGCGTTTGTGGGTGCCGGGGAGATCCCGCGCCTCGGTGGGGCGAGGATGCGGCCAGTGCCTCCTGGGCTCTGGCAACCCGCCGCTCCTTCCTGGCGCGCGTTGCTAAGGACGCGGCCTCACCGTTGCCACGGCCCGCCGAGCCGAGCGGATCTCGCGAGGATTCCCGAGACTTTGCGCGGAACCGCCCGCGGTTGCCTGGCGACCGCGCGGGCCGCGCCTGCGTGCGCGTTGGTCTGCGCGGGCGCGGAGGGGCGGGTGTGGCGGCGACATGGTGAGGAGGGTCGGGGCCGGGGTCCCCGGGGCCTGCGCGCACCCAGGCCCTGGAGCTGAGAGCCGGGGCCTCGCGGGGCGCCTGAGGGCGGCGCTCAGGCCCCCGGGGCGTCCGAGATACGCCGTGGCCCCGCTCCTGGCGTGGACAGCCGTGGGCGGCGGCGGCCAGAGGCCCTTCCGTACCGGGGGTCCGGGGCAGGGCCCGGTGCGGCCGGGTGCGCGGCCCTGGGGAGTCAGCTGCCCCACCGAGCCCCCGTCGTTCCTCTCCTTGAGTGACGGGGCCTCGGCTGCCCCCTTGGATGGGGGAGTTGATTTTGGAGGCAGGTGCAGCCAGGCAGGAGGGAAGTGGGTGGGTGGGCACCAGCGGGCTGGAGGGTGCCTGCTTGTCAGCGCTCCGCATCTGGCCCTCGGGGTCCCCAGAGGGGTGGGCGACTTGGAATGGCTCTTTCCAATGAGGGCTTAGGAGGGCGGGATTTCACGGTTGTATCTTTCAAAACACACTGGGAAGAGGCAAGCAAAATACTTCTATTGGTTATCACTAGTTTGTGGGGATGTGGGTGATTTTTCTTTTTTCTTTTCTGCATTCCCTAAAATTTCTACTTAAAATTTTTGTGTATCCATAACAAAGTTACAGACACAGACACACACAAATAACAGCATGAGCCGCAGAGAGTTGTGCATAGCAGAGGGGTAAGGAGAAGGATCTGGAAGGTGGTTCCTGCTTGGCGGGGTGGAAGGTCGCTCTTACCTGGTTAAAGCTGTTAAAACCGTCACTGTCCCTGACCATTGCTGCCTGGGTGCGCCTCCCTCAAGCTCTCCAGGCCAGGGGTCTTTGCAAGAGTTTTATATTTGGAGGATAGGCACCCTCTTGTCATGGATCTTTCCTGCAGATTTCTCTCCCCGCCTATGGGCGCTTCTTGGCAAGCTTCTCGGTGGTGGTTGCCAAGTCTGGTGACATTTCACATTGTGGTATTGGGGTGCTTAACGTTTTGACCTAAGTAAACTTTGAATCCACCCCAAAGAAGCCTTTGGCATATTCCAAGAACTGAGTGGGTTTGGGATGAAATGGTCTCTTCTGAAAAGGAAGATTTCTCCATCGTGCATCTCTAAATGTGCCCAAAGGGGTATGTGTGTGCAGTATGGTGTGATGGATGTGCTCCAGGTGGACAGTCTGCTGGGGCATGAGACAGGGAGCCTAGAGCTTGCTTCTCCCTGAAATGCGCTTGGGAGGACTTGGGGTCGGCCAGGAAGGGACGTCGTTAGACGGAGCCACTCACGTGGTCGTCTCCTCCCCAACCACAGGCGCCCAAAAAGAAAGGGAAGAAAGGAAAAGCCAAAGGCTCCCCGATTGTGGATGGGCTCGCCCCGGAGGATATGAGCAAGGAGCAGGTTAGTGGGCTGCATCCCGTGGCCTGACCCCAAGTCGTCGGGGCCCCCCAGCCTTCCCAGACCTGCCTCTTGCTGTTTGTCCTGATGAACCTCTGTCCTGACCAGCGACCCACCTCGCTGGGCCCTCTTCTTGGCTCCAGCAGCCTCCTTGTCCATCTTCCGCCTGGCTGCTGCTCATCTGCCCAAACCAGAACACTCTTTCCTCCTTCCTCCCGTTTCCACGGCTCCCAGCAGCCCCAAGTCACTTAAAATTAAACAAAAAACAAAACAGTCACTTTGAAGAACATTCTATAGACAAGTAGGAATTTGGAAGGAAATATTTTTCTGATAGGATACTTTTAGTTCTCTGCATTCTCTTTCAATCTTACCCATTTATACACCTGATTTTTAAAGCTCTATCACAGCACATACGTATTATTATACTTTCTGTAAACATTAGAACAAAAAAAGATTTGAAAAAGAATGGTTTATTTAAAATCACATTGCCTCAACCTGATTAATCAGGTCATCATTATTTTTGACAAAAAATACAAGGAGTTGCAATGCCAGCTGCCTTTTTCCTGTTGTGTGTTCTTTGGGTGTGAGTGTTATTGTCTAAACTATAATTTCTTTGTAGGAATTATTTTTTAAGGAGGTACCGGGGATTGAACCCAGGACCTTGTACATGGGAAGCAGGCGCTCAGCCACTCAGCTACACCCGCTCCACTGTAGGAATTATTTTAAGCCACCTGTCCAGTTCTGTTAGGGCTAAGAGCTAGGTAACATAATTGCAGAATTACAATTTGCATCTGAAAACTGCAACATGTGGAAGCAAACAAGGTGCCTGCTGTCCTCTGTGCCAAAGCCTGACAGCAGATGACCCTGAGGGTGCTAATGTTGATAAACTGCACTTTGGCCAAATAGCTTTAAGATAACAAACAGGTACAAAAGAGACTGACCCAGTCCGGTGAGCTGAGATTGGAGAGTTGAGTGCAGGCCTTTGAACAGCGAAGTGTGGCTTTATTTTAGGTGCAGGAAAGTCGTTGACGGTGTAGGCAGGTTTGTATTTCAGAGTGGCCCCTGCAGACATCTTCTCTATCCGTTTTCCGCCCAGATGCGGATGGCGCGGTGGCACAGTGCTGCTTGTGGTCACAGTCTGGTGCCACTCGGAAGCCCGCAGTGGAGACGGTGTCCTGGAGGCGGTGCCCTACACGGGGATCCAGGGACCCAGGACTGCCTGGCTTCTGATTTTCCAAGGGACATTTGTGAGAAATCTAAATGCTGAGTGATGGCATATCCCGCACCTCGTAAGGCAAACAGAGCTGTCAGTCACCTGGTCAAGGCGCTTTGAGTCGGCCTCAAGGCCCGTGCAGCTGAGGCACGTCGGAGGGAGCTTTTGCCCAGCTCCTCCTTGGTGGGTTGGTTGCCTCTTGAGGTGGGAAATCGGTTCTTTGGGGGGACAGAAAAAATTTAAGAGCAAGTGGCCTAAGGCTGTGTCCAGAGAGAACCAATTCTTAAGGGAAATGGAATCCCAAGGATGCTGAAGCCTGTGCTTCGTTGTTCTCTTTGTACATGTTTGTAGATTTGCAGTTTGCTCTGGACCAAACTCTGCTTGAGATGAGGGATTTAGTAGTTTGTGTGTTTTGCTTATCTTTCTATCTTTCATTTAACGTTATTTTGTGACATGTTCACAGGCTGTCCCATCATTTTCCTGCCTACATGGCTTTTGGGCTGTGCATTTCTTCTAGTTAAGATACTTTCGTTTTTCAATGAATTTTTACTTTTAAATGATTTTAGATATTTCCTTTCTTCTTGTTGCTGTTGTAATGTGGCTAATATCTTGGAACAGAATGTTCTGTTTCTTTAGAGACATTTCGTTAGTATAAATTTCCAGGAATGTTGAAAAGATGTCATCATTTTGTGATTGCTGTCCAAATTCAAGAGAATTCTGCCATTTACAGACTGTATCCGTGTCCCTGGGGTCTTCCAGGCATTATATATTTTGTTTACTTTTAGCTTTTATTTATTTTTTTGGTGAAAATGGCCCTACCCTATTTTTTTCTTGCACTTCTCCAGGCACTTGTCCCTTGCTGTGGATGAGCCCTGTCTTGGTGCCTTCAGCTCGCCCCCCCACTCTCCTCCCCTGCTCACCCCCCACCCCACCTCTCACCCCCCGCTCACCCCCCACTCACCCCTACCCCACCTGCTCACCCCCACCCCCCCTGCTCACTTCCACCCCCCACCCTCCATGGTCAACCCCCTGCTCATCCCCCTGCTCACCCCGCCCCCTCGGCCCCTCCAGGTGGAGGAGCATGTCAGCCGCATCCGGGAGGAGCTGGACCGCGAGCGCGAGGAACGCAATTACTTCCAGCTGGAGCGGGACAAGATCCACACCTTCTGGGAGATCACGCGGAGGCAGCTGGAGGAGAAGAAGGCGGAGCTGCGCAACAAAGACCGGGAGATGGAGGAGGCTGAGGAGAGGCACCAGGTGGAGATCAAGGTGAGCCAGGGGCAGAGGGGCTGGGCACGAGTACAGGGCCCTTTCCCCCCGGCTTTGGGGTTGCTGCCCTTTTTGTGTCCTTTATTTGTTTGAATTGTGGCTTCAGGCTCTCAGGTCAGGCTTGTTTGCATCATGGCTCTTTGTGGACCGGGAGCCTCAGCTGCCTCCTCTATGCCTCAGTGTGCCGGTGGGTAAGGTGCGTGCAGGAGAGTGCAGGTTTGCAGGTGTGTGCATACATACTCAGGTGTGTAAGCTGTACAGTTGTGTGCAGGCGTATAAAGTACACAGGTATGTGTAGCTGTGCAGGTGTGTCATATGTGGAGGTGTGTAAGAAGTGCAGGTTGTGCAAACATGCAAGATGCACAGGTGTGTGTAGGTGTGCACACATGTGCAGGTATATGTAGGTGTGTGAATGTGTAGTGTGCAGGTGTGCAAGGAGCACAGGTATGTGCAGGTGTTTTAGTTTGCTAAGGCTGCTGATGCAAAATATCAGGAATGGGTTGGTTTTTATAAAGGGAATTTATTTGGGGTAAAACCTTCAGTTCCAAGGCTGTGAAAATGTCCAAATCACGCACCATCAGAGATGCTGCCTCGCCAAGGTCAGCTGCTGGGTCCTGGACTCCGGGGTCTCTGCCTTTTCCTCCAGGCAGCTTCTCTATCCAGGCCACAGCTCAGCTGTGGGCAACCAAGCACATGGCAGGGCTCGTCTCTAAGCTTTGAGCTGCTCCATGGGCCTCACCTCTCAGGGCCCCTTTCTGTGCCTCTGTACTCCCCTGATTCCACCTCGCCTCTCTCTCGGCCTCTCGGGGCCTCTTTGTCTTTGTGCCACTGCAGGCAATCCTGGAGTCCTTTCTCATGCGGCAGGATAAAAACAGCGGTTGTCTTTCTCTGTGTTTCTGCTTTCAGTTCTCAGTTTACATAAGACCCCAGCAAGAGGGCAGAGACTAACCTGGGTCACACCTCACTGACATCCAATCAAAGGCCCTAAAGTGATCTGATAAAAAGTGATCTAATCATAGGTCCCTTAACTGAATCTAATGTAATCAAAGGGCCTCACACCCACAGGAACAGATGAATTCAAACAACATGATCTTTTCTGGATTCACAAAACTTTAAACTGCCACAGCAGGTGTGTAAGATACACAGGTGTGCAGTGTGTAGTGTGTGCAAATGTGCAAGGTGCACAGGCCTGTGAGGTGTGCACAGGGGCTTGCAGGTAGCACTTCCCTGCCCCTGCCCGCAGGTCTACAAGCAAAAGGTGAAGCACTTGCTGTACGAGCACCAGAACAACCTGACGGAGATGAAGGCCGAGGGCACGGTGGTCCTGAAGCTGGCACAGAAGGAGCACCGTGTGCAGGAGGGTGTGCTGAGCAGGGATGTGCATGCCCTGAAGGTGGAGCTCAAGGAGCAGGAGCTGGCCAACGAGGTCGTGGTGAAGAACCTGCGGCTGGTAGGTCGAGGGGCTCCTGGTTTTTCAGTGGCTGCTGGCAATTCCTGTAAAAATTTCCCGTCTTGGTAATTAGTTGAAATGAGAAATAATTGCATGCAGCCCATCAAAGCCCATTTGGCGGCCAAGACTTCTCTCTCTGAACTAAGCATTGACGTACCTCCCAAGGGGAAAATCTGGGGCTTTCCTCACACGCTCTTGGAACCTGATGTCCGGCTTCTTCCCTGGAGAGCCCTGCCAGGCGCCTGTAGACACACACAGCCCTGGGCGCTCGTGACAGCGGCTCGTGTAGCTGCACTTGTGAACCCTGGGTTTACTTATGAGACTGGAGTTGGTCTTTTTTGAGGGAACTTCATTTGCTGAATGCCTGTTGTGTGTCAGGCCCTGTTCTAGCCTCAGGGACACAGCAGAGAACAAAGTGAGAAAGCGCCCGCGGGGGGGCAGATGGTCTAGACGGAGGATGGACATCCGCGAAACCTAAGGCAGAGTAAACGCGGGCAGCAGTTGGCCCAGTGGTGAGCACCTGCTTCCCATATGCCATGCCAGGTCCTGCCTTCAACCCCCAGGGCCTCCTAAAACAAACAAACAATAATTGAGACAGATGTGACAAGACCTCTAGGGGATGCATGGCCAGGAATCGGGGTAGGCTGCAGTTTTCTGCAGTGGGATCAGGGGCGAGGGGAGATGAGGAGATGAGTCCGCAGGAAGGCGCAGAGGCCATCTGCGTCCCAGGTGAGAGCCCAGAGCTCTCTGTGTGACCTGACGCAATGGGGACCTTGGAGGAGGTGGGCAGTGGAGGGCTGTGTCTGACTCTGGTTTTCAGGCGGGCCCTGATTGGATCTGCAGACTCTGCAGCTTGTGTGGGGTGGAGGGCACATAAGGGGCCTGTCCTTGAGAGCAGTACCAGCTGGGCCTCGGTCCGGGCATGGCATCGCTCTGTGATCCAGCTTCTCCTTTCGGTGAAAATACTGCTCTAAAATAATTAAAACTGGAAAGCGGCTGTGGCTCAATCAGTGGGGCTCCCGTTTACCATATGGGAGGCCCCAGGTTCGGTTCCCGGGGCCTCCTGGTGAAGGCAAGCCTGCCCGCACGGCGTGGTTAGCTGACCCAGCGAGCACAAGCAGCAGGGGGGGAGGATAAATGAATAAATAAATAAAATCTTTAAAAAAAAAAAAAATAAATAAAATAAAATAAAATAAAATAATTAAAACTTTTTAGTTAGATGTGAGCAGATAGTCATTGTTGGTTACAGTAGTTGTCAAATGTGCTCTAAGCAGCAGCTGGTGCTCTAGGGCAGCTCGGGCAGTGCTGCAGCTTTTGTGGGAAGTCGGGGGGCCACCAGGCTCAGTGCACAAGGACCAGGGCCTGTTCACGGCCCCCCTGCTCAGGCCGACTCAGTTGAGGCCAGTGAGTTTGGACGTGAGGTGGTTTCCCAAGCCGTACCATCCCGGGCTGGCTTCCTGAGCCTGGAGGTGGGGGGGCCGCAGCACACACCAGGAGCAGCACGAATGCCCCAGGCTGGCTCTCCCATGCCGCTGGGCGAGGCTCAGCCTGCAGGAGCCCTGCGCCAGGCTGCGTGCTGACCGCCTGCTCTCGCTTTTGCAGAGACATGCCGAGGAGATCACGAAGATGAGGGGCGACTTCGAGAGGCAAGCTCGAGGTCAGCTTCCCACACACGCCATATGTGTGTTCAGATGGGGCCGGAGAGCCCACCGCCCCAGAAAGTAATCGACCCCCAGAGCCACTAACGCGTAAACCAGGCGAAGACAACGCAGGAGCTGAGGGGCGAGGTGGCTTCGAGGAGGGTGGGTCCAGGCAGCGCAGGGCAGCTCAGCTCCTGGCGAGCTTGGGAGCTGTGGCTGCCACACACTTCCCTGCTCCTGGCTGAACTCGCAGTGAGCGGCTGGTGGTCGTGACTCTGTCTTACAGACAGTGTTTTTGGAGCAGTCTCCAGGCTCCTGGCCTGAAAGGCTCTGGTTCCAGAATTCTGCCTGGGTTACCGTCAAGCCTCTGGCCCGAGCCTGGAGGCCGGGTTAGTGCCTGGTGGACTTGCTGACTCTTGGTCTCTGGGAGGGCCAGGGCAGCCACGGGCATAGGAGGGCCAGCAGGTGCGCGTGCCCAGGGCGTCTGCTCCTCTCCCACTGGTGCTGCGTCGTGCGTTCCGGCCGCTGCTGAGCTGCCTGTGCTGTCGCCTTTCAGAAATCGAAGCCAAGTATGATAAGAAGATGAAGATGTTGAGGGAGGAGCTGGACCTGCGGAGGAAGACGGAGCTGCACGAGGTGGAGGAGAGGAAGAACGGCCAGATCAACGCACTGATGCAGCGCCACGAGGAGGCCTTCACCGACATCAAGAACTACTACAACGACATCACGCTCAACAACCTGGCCCTCATCAACTCCCTGAAGGTGCCGGCCCGGCCCGCCCCCAGACAGGCCTCCCACACCGGGGTCAGAGCAGTCAGGATGGGGGGGCTCGCAGGCTGCCACGGGGACTTCTCCACCGTGGAGGGCACCTCTTGGCAGCACCCTGGACAGTTTACACAGAAGCTGCATTTCTGGGGAACCCCACGCCAGGGAACTCTGTTTACACATGAGCAGGTCTCCTTCCTCGCAGCACGTGGGACCTCACCCCCTGCAGACAGCCCCGGTCTGCCGTGCAGCTGTCCCCTGTGCTCTGCCCACAGGAGCAGATGGAGGACATGCGCAAGAAGGAGGATCACCTGGAGAAGGAGATGGCGGAGGTGTCGGTGCAGAACAAGCGCCTGGCAGACCCTCTGCAGAAGGCTCGGGAGGAGATGAGTGAGATGCAGAAGAAGCTCGTCAACTACGAGCGTGACAAGCAGATCCTGACTGTGAGTCTCCTGCCTGCAGGCCAGAGGGAGGGGTGGGCGAGGCCACGAGCAGGGTGGGTGTGGGGGCTGGCCCTCCCCTTCCCCAGTGGGGAGACGAGCCCTGAGCCTGCAGAGAGGCCTGGTAGAGGCCACTGTGCCCCCTGGGTCTTCTGTGGGCTCATGTCTTCGAGTCGATGCTTTTTGGCCATGATTCTAGGCTTTGGTGCTCCCAGAGTTGACGCAGGCGTGGTGCCTGTGAATCTTGAATGTGAATCTGTTTTCTCGCCAGTGCACAAAAGCACGTTTGAAAGTCACTGAGAAGGAGCTGAAGGACCTGCAGTGGGAGCACGAGGTGCTGGAGCAGCGCTTTGCCAAGGTGCGTGGCGGCCCCCGCAGCCAGCCGGCCAGGGTTTGAGCAGTGGATGCTGACTCCTTGCTCTTGGCAGCCATTACAGGACACGCTTGTGGTGTGTGCTCTAGAAGGCCTGGGGGTCTCGCGAGAACAGTCTCCTCGTGGGGAGTGGGCTGCACCCGCTTCTGCTCCCTTGGGCTCGCCTCAGAGCCACATGGAAGCGTGTGAATGGACCGGGTGGCCCTGCGTGTGTGAAAAGGAAGCTGTCCTTGCTTGTCCTCGACCTCAGGCTCCCAGGAGCAGTTCTGTGAGCGGCCTCTCAGGCGTCCTCGCGTGTCCCGGCGTGGCTAATGCTTCGTGCTTCAGAAGGAGCGTGCATCAGTGCCGCTCGGGCTTGCTCTCTCGGCGTGCCGACCTGCCGTGAGGAACACCACCTCCCTCTCGCACACCTCATGGCACCCGGCGCACAAGGCAATCATTTATTTAGGTGGTTTCCGGCCTCTCACTTAGAAGCACTGCGGCACAAATGTCCTTTTTTTTTTTTTAGTGTACTTTTTTTGAACTTTATTTTTTTAAGGAAGTTTTAGATGCCAAAGAAGTTACATGGAAGATATAAGGGATCCCATATAACCAATCTCCCTCCCTCCCACGCTTTCCCCTGTTAATAACGTCTTACGATAGTGTGGTGTATCTGTTACAATGGATGAACTCATACTGGAGCATCGCGGCAAGCCAACGTCTATGGTTTACATGTGGCTTACACTTTGCACCGCACAGTTTTATAGGTTTTGATGAAATGTATTATGGCTTGTACCCGTCACTGCAATGTCGTGCAGGACAATTCCAGTGTCCTAAAAATGCCCCATGTCACACCTATTCTTCCCTCTCCCTCCCCGCAGAACCTCTGATGACCATCTTTAGACCAATGTTAAAAGTTTTTCATTACCACAATAATAATAAGTCTTCTTTGGTCCATGGTTTTATTTCCCCCTTACGTTTATTCATTCCTTCATCTTGAGGGTTTTGGGGTACAGGTGTCCTTTTAAATTCACCTTTGTACCGCGGTGTATCTCTTCCAGTAGCGTCCATCTCCAGCAGCCGCATTGCTGGGGGAGCATGCAGGCAGTTAGAAAGGAGAGTCTGTGTGGGAAACCTAACAGGAATGTTTTTACATGTGTAGAGAACGTTCTGGAACGAGTCACGCCAGAGTTCATTATGGTGGCCTCTGGCGAGTGAGGCAAAGGGGACGCTCACCACTTCATACACTTCTACAAAGTCCTAACTTTTTAAGATGCGCAGTTAGTAAGTTAAAGAGGTAGGAGATAGGGAAAGGCTCCGGCATGGGGGTCCAGGCTCCAGAGCCCACAAGCTTCCCCGGGTCGCAGCCAGCGGACCCTGCTGCAGGCAGTGGCCGGTGGCGCATGGGTTCGGGTTGGAGCCCTCGCCTGTCCCTGCAGGTGCAGCAGGAGCGGGACGAGCTCTACCAGAAGTTCACGGCAGCCATCCACGAGGTCCAGCAGAAGACCGGCTTCAAGAACCTGGTCCTGGAGCGCAAGCTGCAGGCGCTGAGTGCCGCGGTGGAGAAGAAGGAGGCGCAGCTCAGCGAGGTGCTGGCTGCCTCCAGCCTGGACGCCGGGGCGCTGACCGTCGTGTCCCGCAAGCTCGAGGTGGGTCCATCCCCTCCTGGCAGTGTGTTTGTGTCCGAGGCCCTATAGGTGGCCTCCAGGGGCTGGCTGTGGCCTGGGCTGCTTGTGGTGCATGCCCGGCCCCTTCTCCACAAGGCCCCTTCCTGCTTCAGAGCCCACGGCCGTGCCTCAGTTTGCTACTTTCTCAGCTTTCCCATCAGGCCCCTGAGAAGCTGGGCTGGGGCAGACAGCGGGTGTCTGCACCCCTTGCTTGCAGGTGTCGTGGGGTCTGAGAGCCTCGCCCCAGCCCTGGCAGTGGGTGACAGCCAAGGCGTCCTGGGGGCCTTGTGCCTGAGCAGAGTCAGGAGCATTTGTTCCTTGCTGTGCCCACGATTCTCACAGTGCCAGACTGGCCAGGCCTCTGCCCCTGGGTCGGCTGGGACCCCGTCGATGCCGCCTGTGGCCCCCGCCTCATCTCACCTGTTTCTCAAACTCGGGATGCTGGGCCTTGTTCCCTCTGCTCCCGGGGTCTGGTTGGGGGTCCCATGAAGTGTAGGCAGTGCTTGGCGAGGGGTCTGAGCGAGTCACAGGAGCTGGGCTGACCCTGCCTCCCTCAGGGCTGTGGAGATGGAGGTGCAAGCTGGTGTCTGCCCAGCCGCTGCTGTCAAGGGGGAAACAGCTGGTCCTGACACCTCCACAGGAGGCCCAGCGGGGGCAGGTGTGCTCAGAGACAGACCCTCAGGGCGGGGTATCCATCCACCCCACGCTCTCTGCATCCATCACGAGGTGGAAGAGCTGGGTCAGGGCCTCCCCGCTGTCAGTGTATTTTATGCCGAGAAATATCACGGACGGCATTTTGAGGCAACTTGTCAGCACACAGTTCACCTGAGGAGAGAGGCACAAGCATGAACCCATCTGCTCGCCTTGCGTGGAAGGACTGACTTTTTAAGTCGCCTCATCTCTGTGTGAACGTTCCAGACTGGCTTGTTTCACCTGTGTGTCCACTTGTCCGTCTGCCTACCTGCTCACCCACTCACCTAGCCACCTGTCCATTTGTCCGCCCACCTGTTCATCTGTCCAGCAATCCACTGCTCATCTACCTGCCTGTCAACCTATCCATCCACAGCTTGTCCATCTGTACATCCACAGCCCATCCACTTGTCCATCCGCCCGCCCATTTGTCCATCTGTTAAATTGTCCCCTTGTCAGTCCACTCATACATCTGTCTACCCATCTGTCCACCACCCACCTGCCTGTCTACCTGTCCTTCCATCTGACCTGTCCCGTGAGCGCATAGGCAGTTTGGGGGACCCAGGGCTGAGCTGGGCAGGGGGCAGATCTGAAGGGCCATCAGCTGTGCCTGAGCGTTTGGAGCCCTGTGGAAGTGCTGGAAAGTTCTGAGTGGGGGGGTGGGCTGGGTGACAGCACACAGGACCTCACGCTGTGACACCGGGCCCTGGGCTGTGGCTTTGGGGACGTGTGTCCAGTGCTCCTGTGCCCTGGGACGGAGCTGCTCCGGGGCTATTGGTGGGCCCCTGGCTCACTGGATCCCCTTGAGCTCCCTGAAACAGGAAAAAAAAAAAAGGAGACTTACCATTTTTCTCTGATTACAGAAGTAACAGCTGCATTAGAAAATATTCTTTAAAGAATGAGTGTGAGAGCTAAAACTGTAGGTTAAAAGGTAAAAGTGGCTCTTGGCTATCGAAGGACATTTAAAAATACAGGAAAACATAAGAGGAAAAAGGAAATCACGAGGAAGGTGTGAGTGTAGCCTCAGCTGACCCTCGCCGGTGGCATGCCATGCGATTCCTGGCACAGTTTTTGGTGTGTTTGGGTCCATTTCTATTTCTCTGTGGTCCTCGGCCCTGTTTGTGGCAAGGATTTTTCCCTAGCTCTTTGTTCTTAAATTTCCAAGATTTTTTTTTTTTTAATGTGGTCTTTTGAATAGACAATGCATCCACTGAATTAAAAAAAATCCAAAGGATGAGCCGTGGGCCATGATCAGCCTGCGTCCTCTCCGCCTGGTCCCCGTGCTGCTTCCAGGCTGGTTGGGGCGTGTGTCCGGGTATGAGCCTGCTGCCGCCTGCTTCAATCCAGAAGGGGCAGGACACACGCTTGCTTTTGCCCACTCATTCTAAGCCATATCAGAGCAGAGCGGCCTCGTTCCCTTTTGCAGCTGTGGGTGGCATTTGGCTTGTCTCCGGCTGCTGCAGGCGTCCCCTCGTGCCACGCCGTCTGCTTCATGTCCTGTGAGACCCCGGGAAGGAGAATGGAGTTCTTGGGCCTGGGACTGCACAGCTCAGCTTGCAGAGCTCCTTCCAAGCTGCACCCGAGCCTAGAGCGCTTGCCCTTGCCTTCGCCGGCACAGGCTGTGTGAGTTTTGTAGTTTTATCTTTTATTTTTTTAGGATTATTTTATTTATTTATCCCCCCTTGCTGCTTGTGCTCTCTGTGTCCATTTGCTGTGTGTTTTTCTGTGTCTGCGCGTCTCCCTTTGTTGTGTCACCTTGTTGCACCAGCTCACTGCACCACACGGGCTGGCCCAACCAATTGCGCCACATCCACTCCCATGTTGTTTTAAGTATATTTTTTATTGAAGTTTATCGTTCATATGTGAACATGCATCAACAGTAAGTGTATAGTGAAGATTGTGCACTTACAAAGTAGACGTGCATATCATCGTACGGGTTCTCACACGTCCTCCTCCACCAGCACCTTGCATTGTTGTGAAACATTTGTTACAAACTATGCAAAAGCATCGTCAAAACATTACTACTAACTATAGTCCCTATCTTGCGTTTGGTGTATTTCCCCCCCAATCCACCCTATTTTAAAAAAATATAGGGAGGCGGCTGTGGCTCAATCGGTAGGGCTCCCGTTTACCATATGAGAGGCCCCGGGTTCGGTTCCCCGGGCCTCCTGGTGAAGGCAGGCCCGCCCACGCGGCGTGGTTGGCTGACCCAGCGAGCACAAGCAGCAAGGGGGGGATAAATGAATAAATAAATAAAATCTTTAAAATATATATATATATATATATTTTTATTACGGAGGTTGTGAACTTACAAAACAATCACACGTGTAGAATTCCCATACAACACCCCTTCACCAGCACACCACACTGTGGTGCAACATTTGTTACAGGTTATAAGATAAAATCCTCAGACTCTTAGCACCAGCCACGGGCACGTTTCCCACACTCCTCCATCGTCAACACAGGACGCCTTTGGCATTGATGCAAGAACATGGCTGAGAATACCTTAGCCCATAGGTCTCTCCAGCTGTATTTCCCCATGCTCCTCCACATCCCCACCTCCCTGCTCACAGAAGGACGCTCGTGCATCTGTGCCCTCAACCCCCAATTCTCGTCCCCCTCTGGGTTCACTGTGCTAGTCAGTCCCTAGATCCTCTAGCTTTCTGTCAGTTGACATTTACATCCCTAGACTACCCTTTTCAGCCACATCCCCATTTATAAACCAGCTGCTCCTCACTGTAATGTGTCACCATCAACTCTATCCATTTCCACACTTTTACAGTCAGGCTCATTAAAACTTTTACATACACTAAGCATCACTCAGCCCTCCTCTTATCTCCTAGTAACCTAGATTCTAGGTTTTACCTCCATGTGTTTATTCTTCGTAGTTAGTTCATGTTAACGAGACCATGCAATATTTGTCCCTTTGTGTCTGGCTTACGTCACTTAATATAAAGTCTTCGAGATTCATCCATGTTATCATGTGTCCCAATTTCCTTTCTTCTCACTGCAGCATAGTCTTCCATTTTATTTATGGGCCACATTTTGTTTTTCCATTCATTGGTTGATGGACACTTGTGTTGTTTCCATCGTTAGGCAATTGTAACGCCTCTATGAACATTGATGTGCAGATGTCTGTTCATGTCACTGTTTTCAGTTCTTCTGGATATATTCCCAGTAGAGGAATTGCTGGATCATATGGCAGTTCTACATTTAGCTTCCTGAGGAGCCACCAAACTGTCTTCCAGAGGCTGCTCCATTCTACAGTCCCACCAACAGTGGAGAGCTCCTATTTCTCCACATCCTCTCCAGCACTCATTGTTGCCTGTTTCTTTAATAATGGCTCTTCTGTGTGGTGTGAGATGATAGCTCATTGTCGTTTTTTCTTTTTCTTTTTTTTTTTTAAAGATTTTATTTATTCATTTATCCCCCCCTTGCTGCTTGTGCTCGCTGGGTCAGCTAACCACGCCGTGCGGGCGGGCCTGCCCTCACCAGGAGGCCCCGGGAACCGAACCCAGGGCCTCCCACATGGTAAATGGGAGCCCTACTGATTGAGCCACAGCCGCTTCCCATTCATTGTCATTTTTGATTGGCATTTCCCTAACAGCTAGTGATATGGACCATTTTTTCATGTGCTTTTTGGCCATTTGTATTTCCTCTTTGGAGAAATGTGTATTTAAATCTTTTGACCATTTTTTAATTGGATTGCTTGCTCTTTTATTGTTCAGCTATATGTGCGAGTTTTTAACATGTGGAAGTTTTTATCTTTGTTCATACAAAGATACTTATTTTTTCCTCGTTGACAGAGCAGCTAAGTAGAAACCTCAGTTAGTGTTTGTTTTAAAATTTCCTCTGACATTTGATTCAAGGGAGGATTTTTTTTTTCTGTGGCTTGAAGGGGCGTATCGGGTGCTGGGCCCACAGTGAACAGCTGGCCTGCGTGGGGGCAGGGGGTGGGGAGGGCACTGTCCCCGGGGTTCATGGCCAGTCCCCACCTCATGGGCCACACTTGGGGCTGACTCCTGCAGGCTGAGCGGAGGCTCCTTTCTCCCTGGGCTTGTCGTGGGGCCATCGCCGAGGCCTCTTCCCGCTGGTGCCTGGGCCCAGTGTGACCCCCAAGCCGGTGGACCATGGAAGGGGAGCTCCCTGCTGCCTCGCCGAGAGGCCTCAAACCTCACGCCTGCCCCTCTCCTCAGGACGTCCTGGAATCGAAAAACAACGCCATCAAGGACCTGCAGTATGAGCTGGCCCGGGTCTGCAAGGTGAGCCCCCAGCCTGCCTCCTCCCACACGTAGAGGGTCCCTGCTGGGGCCTGCACCTCCCCCACTCTCCTGGGATGGCCCTGCTCAGCCCCTGGGCCCCCAGGGAGTGGAGACCTGCCCCAGGTCGGAGGAGGTCCTGAGCTGCTGGAAGAGCCTTTACCAGAGCTGGCCTGAGGCTCGCTGCCCCCCACGGCCGTGTCTGCCTTCGTGGGGTTTGGTGGCTCTTCAGGGGGCCACACTCCCCCAGGATGGGGCATGGTGAGGCCACAGTGAGAGCCGGGGCGGCCTGTGGGACCAGGCTTGGGCCATGCTTCCCCCTCAGCTGGGAAACGCCAGGAGTGCCCCCAGCACCCTGCCCCCTGACCCCCAGAGTGCCCCCGCTAGCCCAGGGCTCCCCTTCCTGCCCCCCAGGGCCCTCTTCTGGCTTGGACTCTGCAGTCCTCATGGCACTGCACACCTGCCCGTCTGCTCAGGCAGACTCCACCTGCGGTTGAGGGGGTCGGCCCTGCTGCTGTACTCGGGGGCAGGCTGGTTCTAACCTTGCCCAGGTAGTGAACCCTCACTGCCCCCCACAACCCTGAGAAAACAGAGGAGATGGGCAGCGCAGCTTGGGGTGGGCTGAGAGCCGAGGGCGGCCTGTCCACCACCCAGGCTGTGACGAGAAACTGTGGCGTGGGGCCTGGGGGGAGCCGCCGCCTCCGTGAAGCAAGAGTGACTGGGTGCACGTGCCAGCTGCCCACATGGCAGGCCCAGCCCCACTGTTTCACCCCCAGCTGCTGGGGACGGTTTCGGGGTGCAGGGAATGTGGCAGCGTGCGCGGCCGGCTGGCCTGACGCCCCCGTCTTCGCAGGCTCACAACGACCTGCTGCGCACCTACGAGGCGAAGCTCCTGGCTTTCGGGGTCCCCCTGGACAACGTGGGCTTCAGGCCTCTGGAGACGGCTGTGATCGGGCAGACCCTGGGGCAGGGCCCGGCGGGTCTCGTGGCCACCCCCACATAGCTGCCCTGCCAGCACCACCCACGACAGCTTTGCTTTTTAGATTTGCAGCTGCGCAAATGAAAGCTTTTCCCTTGGCCCGTCTCTTGCTGCCTGCTCCTGACAGGGGAGGAGCCCCCTGGGGCCGACCCTGCCTTCGCAAGCTGCCCCTCCCCTGGGGCCTGTCATCGGTGCCCCTCCTCAAAGGCCCACCCTGCTTGGAACCCTTTCCTGCCACAGTGAGATGCACACTCCAGAGCCAGCGCTGGATTTATTGACGAGGGGAGGGGGGACGTGCCCCAGGACCTTCCGCGGAAGCAAATGCCACTGACAACACAAGGCCCACTCTGCCGAGGCCAGGTGGGCGGCTCCAGGGATCTTGGTGGCAGGAGAGACAGGTGGCCCCCGTGCCCGCCTGGCCTCAGCTCCCCCGATACGTGGTGTAGGACCACGGGCTCAGCAGCAGGGGCACGTGGAACTTCTGGGTCTCGTTAGTGATGGTAAAAACGACCTGGGAGGGGCAGACGGAGAAGGCAGTGAGGGGCGGCAGCACAGAGAGGCCAGGCTGCGGGGACACGGGCTCTGGACAGGAGCCCCCTGGGCAGGTGGAAACTCAGGTGGGGGCTGGGGGTGGGAGGGGCGAGTCCTCCCTAGCCGGCGGGGATTGGCTGTGAGCAGGTGTCCCGGGGCAGGGGGTCCACGGCCTGAGAAAGGCCAAGGGCTTGGATGGTGGCTCCAGTGTAGGGTGAGCTGGAGCTTGGGCTCAGGTGGAAACTACGGGGGGCTGAGTTGGGGCGCCCTCCCGAAGGCTGGCCCTGGGGCAGGCCAGGCTGAGGCGGCCGGTCTCCGGGGCCCTCACCTCCACGTATGGGTAGAAGCTCTCCTGGCCCCTCTTGTTCCAGTAGCCCTGGGTGTCGAAGGACAGCTTGTAGGTGCCAGCCCTCACCTGGCCGTCCACCAGCAGCCCAGGACAGCGGCCGTCCGCGTCGGTATAGCTGCGGAGAGGGTAGAGGTGTGGTTGGCTGGGGCAGGGGAGCCCAGGGACACCTCTGCACCTCTTTTTAATGTTAGAAAAGTCATAATAGAGAAGCAGAAAGAAAACCGTCATCCATAATCTACCCTGCTTGCAGTAATATTTTATAGTTGACCCATGTTTTTCGAGATCTTTCTCTATGAACAAGAACCTGCTTGTTCGCAGACTTCTTCCAGAACGCCAAACGGCTCCTCACTTGCACGGCGCCGTTCCTTGCGCTCTTTGCTCTTGCGGCTTTTCGGGCCGACAGCCGCCCACTCCCTGCCTCGACGGGGCACGTCCCACCCGCACGGACGCCTGCAGCCGAGGCCGCTGGGCCCCTTGGCCCGAGAGGCCCTTCCCGCCAGGAAACAGGAAGTGCCCTTTGGACTGTGATGTCTTTTTTTTTTTTTTTTTTTACCGGGAGGTCCCGGGGATCGAACCCGGGTCCCTCCATATGGGAGACGGTTGCCCAACCATCTGAGCCACATCCGCCCCCTGTGATGTCTTTTTGATTAGAAAAGGGTTGGGGTCCTGGCTGGGAAGGCTGCCATGGCGGGACAGGGCCATGGGCCCAGGTGGTGGCCTGAGGCCGAGCGTGAGGGGGGGCAAGGCTGCAGGGGGAAGCAGGGGGCAGCGGCCTGCCCACCCTGGGTGCACCCCTTGGCTCTCTCAGGTCCTTCGCCCACGCCAGGGCTGGGGTGCAGGGCTCTTGTCCTGCCCCAGCCCCGCACCTACCTCTTCCTCAGCTCAGTCCACTGCTGGCCATGCTCGAGCCTGGACAGGCGGAGGCAGAGGCCCCGGGCCGGCAGCCCTGAGGCCGTGTCCAGCACATGTGTGGTCAGCGGGCTGCTCGCCGGCTCCATGCCACAGCCCTGGGCCGAGACAGGCAAGTGAGCGGACAGGCAGGCCTGTCCCCCCACCCTCAGGCCCGTGGGGGGAGGGCGGGCACAGAGACCAGAACCCTGAGCCCACCCGGGGCACACGGGCCGTGCTGGTACAAGTGGGTCCACCCAGCTCCCAGGGGGGCCATAAGCAGCCGCTGGCCCGTGGGGGTCGTCTAAGGCCAGCCCAGCGGACCCCTCCTCTCCTCTGCACCCCCAGGCAGAGGCCGCAGCGTGGCGGTCAGGGGACAGTTCCCGGGACGGCCGACCTGTGGGCTTCCCAGCTGCAGCTGGAGCATCCGCAGCCGCGGGGCAGCCCCTGAGCCCATGCCCGGCGCCTTCCCGTCCGCCCCGGCCGGAGGGTCGGGCCAGAGGTCCCCCCGCCCCGCGCCCGCCAGGCTGTGGCCCCGGGACAGGCCCCGCCCCTGGCATCTGCCGCCCACGCGGCCAAGCCCGGGGGAGCCGCCCCCTCAGCCCCGTCGCGTCCCACCCCCCACGGGGGCGGCGCCCACCACGAGGGGCCCGGGGGTCTTTGCTCTGGAAGGGGCGCCCCGGGGGCAGAGCGAGGCGCACCGACCTGCGGTGCCCGCGAGGCTCTTCCGGAGCCGGAAGTGGAGCCGCGACCTGCGGGGCGGGGCGGGGTGCGGGGCGGGGGCGCGGCTCCGAGGGGGCTGGGGCTGCGGTTAGGGTGGGGTGGGGGGCGCGGCGGGCGTGCCCCCTCCCGCGGGCACAGGGCCGGCATTGGGTTTCTTACTGCCCCCACAGCAGACCTTGCCTCAGTTTCCCCATCTGAAAAGGCCGGCGTAAGCACTGCCGATGGCTGGGGGGGCTTTGGGTGGAGCTGCCCTCCTCCCCCTGGGGCCTGTCCTCGCGGGCTGCGCAGACCTGGGGAGGGAAGGAGGCCCCGCTGCTGCAGCTCGCACGGGGTCCCACAATGTGCGGCCCCAAACCAGGGCGCTGCAGATTTGAGCCGCCGGTTGGGTGGGAGTCCTGCCTCGGGAATGCTCTTCAGAGGCATTTTCTAGGGATTTGACAAAGCGAGGCTCACCCGGGCAGGGCCGGAGACTCTACAAGAGCAAGAGCGAGCCGGCAGTAAGGCAAGTCTAGCTGGGATTTAAACACGCTTCGGATTCTAGGAGAAAACCCCTTAGACCCACCCTTACGGCAGAGTCTGTGGGCGCCAGAGCCTAGACAGGCGCAGCCCACCCCCCTCGAGGTGCAGCCGCCGCCCTGCGGCTATTGAAAGGAGTAAGGCGGCCTCCCGGTCCTTCCAGCCTTCAAACCCTGTGATGTGGCTGTTATAATTACCCCTCAAAACACAGGCAGGGCATGTATTGAATATTCTCTAGAAGGAAACCTGAATATCTGGCACCAGCGGCCCCCTCCTGAGAGAAGAAGTTGTGGATTGGGGGGGGGGGGCGATAAAAGGGATAAAAGGGAAACACTTCTACTCTGTAATCTTTTGTACTGTTAGAAATTTTCGAAAAAAACATGGGCCTGAATCACTTTTTAAAAAGTCTCAAATGTCTTAAGTAAATTCACAAAACCAACCCAGTGGGTGGGGGAGAGTGTGTGGGAGTGGGCACTGTCCGGATCTCCTCCAGGACCCATGCCCTCCTCCCCTCAAGCTTCTGACTCAGACCCAGGAGGGACGGACTTGGATGAACACAGCGTTTTCTCTGATTGTCAAGAAGGTAAGGAGCAGGGTGTTTGGGGAGTGGATATTGGTGTTGAGTCGCTGAGGATGCTGGGGCCGAGAGGTGGGCAGGGCCAAGGAGGGCCTGGGTTAGTTTCTCATTACATTTGTCCCCCACGGACTGTGAGCTTCTTGAGGGCAGGGCCCTCTGATCACAGCTCTGTCCTCAGCGGAGAACAGGGCCTGCTGTTCACTGAGTATTTGTTGAATGGACATAAGACTAGATAAACGCCTGGAGGAGCAGAGAGTGCAAGAGGAGAATTCCGCACCTGCAGTGAAGAGGGGAAGGGGGAACGGGGAAGGGGGGAGGGAGGGAGAAAGAGAGAGGGGGGAAGCAGGAGGAGAGAGACAGGACAGCCTGGGCCCCATGGACCGCCGGACCCTGCCCCAGCCTCCTGGTGTTCAGCTGCACCCCAAGTCCATCGACCCCCGAACACTGTTTCTTTAGAATCCCCTCCCCTCCGTCCTGCTCTTTGTCCCCTCAGGTAAGACACAGGCTGATCCTTGTGTGGGAACGCACAGCTTATCTGTCGTTTCTGGAACCCGGAGACCCCCAGGCTGGGTCGCGGACGGCACCCTGCACCGAGCTCAGGAAGGCTCAGAGGCCTGTGCCCACGCGGCCTGCACCAGGACATGCTGCTCGGCACAGACTGAGGAGCCCCCACGGAACGGACTGCAGACCGGAGGGCGGGCACTGCCGTCGGTGGCCCTGATGGTGGCCGTGGCTGTCGCACTCAAGCCTTCGCCTTGGAGGTCAGCAGCCTGGACCTTCAGGCCGTGCCCTGGGGAGCTCTGCAGTCAAGGTCGCAGGCTGGTGAGCAGTTCTTCTGTTACCAATTTTAAAAATGGATGGATTTGAGCTGCTTTTACAAGTGTGCTAAGACATCTTAACCTAAAAAAAAAAAGCTTTTACGTAGAAAAAATATTAATTTTAGTTTTATATCAAACTATATCATTCTAAGGTTTCTTTAGATATATCAGCTGCAGCCTTCGGCACCCTTCAAAGGGAAACACGAATGAAATTTTATCAGTCATAAGTATTACAAATAAAGGCATGTGCTCATTGTTTTTATTTTTTTTATTTTTTTGTTTTTTATTTTATTTTATTTTATTTTTCAGGCAGGCCTGAGCAATCTTTTTTTTTTTTTTTTTTAAGATTTTATTTATTTATTCATTTATCCCCCCCTTGCTGCCTGTGCTTGCTGGGTCAGCCAACCACGCCGTGCGGGCGGGCCTGCCCTCACCAGGAGGCCCCGGGAACCGAACCCGGGGCCCCCCATATGGTAAACGGGAGCCCCACTGATTGAGCCACAGCCGCTTCCCCTGAGCAATCTTTATTCTGCAGAGGGACAGTGACCACAAATCTATACACCATGCCAAGACCGGAAGAGCCAGGGACCAGTCCTTCAGAAGTGGGCAGATCCAGGCAGGGGACAGTGCCTCGGGAAGGTGAAGGACAGATGGGCAGACAGGCAGGGGCCTAAAAAAAACAAACACGCAGTGGGGGGCTGGGGCCAGCGCAGGAGGGGCAGCCTAAAGCGATCGGCCCAGGCTCCACCCAGGGGTGGGATAAGTGGTGGGTGGCCCCTGGCTAGGGGCCACCGGGGGCAGCTCAGCTCAGAAGCCAGGGGCTCCCTGGGCAGAGCCTGATGGTCCCCAGTGCTGGCTCAGAAGCCGGAGGCTTCCTGGGAGGCGGAGACCATGTAGAGAAGCCACCCCCGGCCTTCTCCTGCCGTGGATGTCCGCGATGGGCGTGGACACGCCCCCGTGCTGTGCAGGTTCAGCAGCAGGAAGAAGGCTTGCGTGGTCCGGGACCAGGCGCCTGGTCTTGTGCAGGACAGGCAGCTGCTTCTCGCCCTTGTAGCGCTCTGTGGCCGCTGGAAAGGCCGGCCCGAGGGCATGGCGCCAGCCCAGCGTGGCGCGCAGTGCGGGGATGGGGCTGCGGCTCCCGCCTGGCGCTCAGGGCCTCTGGGGCTCTCGCTGCTTCACTGTTTTTTAAAGAAAATACTCTGCAACCATTGCAAATATCAAAATACTATTTAGTGGTTGAAAATCACCTGCCTTCAAATGTGAAACAAAATACCTTTACTGTATTAGATTGCAGGCCTAGCACTAAAAATAAGAATGGCCCATAAATAAAAAGCTTCAGTGCAGTTTTACTTAGTGGCTAATTTAGGACAATCTTTTTTTTTTTTTTTTCACTATGGAAGTTTATTATTAAAAAGCATTAAGTAACTGGGATGATGTTCTGAAGCAAGATAGAAAATTAGTTAAGTGATGCAAAGGTTTGCATGTAAAAATCATATTCTGTAAAAAAAATGATATTTTATGGTCAGTTAAAGTAATTACTGTCAAATAACTCAACATGGCAGGCTTTTGTTAGTAGGGAAGCATGATTTTGACCCCTGGTAATTTTCTAAGTTAGGCAAATGTGAAATGATAAAAGAGAGAGACAGATATTGCTCTGTTCAAATGTAGAGTGTAGCAGAATCCAGGCAGCACCTGTGCTTTCTTTGGCCGCTCTAACACCCACAGCACAAGGCAGGTCTGGCCTAGACCAAATCACACAACTTTGGCAAATCTATGCAGTGTCTGCAGTAAAATAAAATTGTCTTTTTAGGACTTAGATATTATCTGGGCAGCCCTCCCAGCTTTTGGCTCTTGCAGCCCCAGCCCTCTACTGATTGGGGAAGCCTGGACCCACCACTGTTCCGGCCCCTTTCCTGTGGGGAACCCTTACTCCTTCATCTTCTGGGTTCCCTCCTACAGCCCCTCAGTGACTAGCCAGGTCCTCAGGAGCTTCAGGAGGTATGGGGGGTGCAGGCAGGGTCTGGGGGTGGCATTGGCTTTTCCTTGATGACTCTTTAGTCCCCCCAGCACCCTATCCAGTGTGGTCTCCACAGAATCCCCCTGCAGCCCCACCAAGGGTCCAAGAGCAGAGGGGCTCCCTGTACCCTTAGGGTGATCTTGCAATGCCCCACTCTCTGGGTCCAAAGTTAGTGTTTGCTGTTGTTCCAAGTATAGCGAGGAGCTGTGTGAAACAACAGCATTCTATTGTATCGAGAAGGCTATGTCAGACCAAAGAACCTCCCGGGCAAGTCCAGCGTGGTGAGTGAGCGTTTATGAGGGGCTTATGTGGGGTCCTCGTCTTTGGTGGCAGGAGGAGAGGTGACAATTCTGAGCTCAATCGTCTGCACTTGCTGCAAAATGAGAGGGATTTTTATAGCACATGCCTACGTGCAGATGGGGAAGGCATGGGAACAGGAGCATGATTTCTAAAGAATGCAATCCTTAGGACAGATATCAAAGGAACAGGCATTTGCAGTGTTAGCACTTGGGCAATTTGATGTAATTATAAATTCCAAAAATATATATTGGATTATGCTTGTAAACTGATCTGTTAATCTGGGCATAATTAAGTTATGAGTACGGCATTGACTGGACCACGTCAGTAGGGCATTGAACCCCACTCCTTGAATCAAATATAAAAGGCATCACAAAGAACAGATTTGCAGCAGTTTTGAGTAGCAGTTCTGATGATGGAGTTTTGATGCTGGAGCCGGGGAGGCGAGCAGATGGAGGAGCTTGGTCGTTAGGAAGGAGAGAAGGCCCCGGGATAGAGACGAGCCATTCGCCTGAGAGTTCACAGCTGGCCTTGTGAAGAGAAGCAAAGCCTGGAGAGCCTCATAGTCTACAGCTGACCTTGTGTAGGAAACAGGAGCTAAGCCCAGAGAGAAACTCAGCCCCGGGAAGAGAGGAACCCAAGAAGCCTGAACCCTGGCAAATGTCGGCAGCTGTCTTGCTCCAACACGTGGCAATGGACTGTGGTGAGAGAAGAAACTTAACGCTTTATGGCCTGGTATCTGTGGACTTTACCCCAAATAAATACCCTTTATAAAGGCCAACCCATTTTTGGTATTTCACATTAGCACCCCGTTGGCTGACTAATACACAGTGTTTATCAGTAGGGCAGAGGCTGCGTATTTACAGTAGCTATGTAATACACCTATCTATATGAGGGTAGTAAACAGTTCAAAAGAGCAGATTGCTTTTAAAGTTTCTGTGAGAAAAGTTTAAGATTTACTTATCAGGCATGAGTTCACAAACAACTATTTTCCAAGGCTTGCTTTTTAACCATTTAAGAATGAAATGCTTCTGTAACTGGAAGGGGAAAGAGCTGGAAGAGTTGGGAAACATGCAAAGTCATATGTGTCACAATTACCCTGTCCCACAACTTTTACAGTTTTTTTTGCACAAAGCCCTGGTCATGGGACGGGTTTATAAATGGCAGCAATATAAGGCCACAATGTGAACAAGAAGACAAGCAAATGATTAGTGTAATAAAAGTGCCAGATAGTGACGTGTTACTCCAGTGGGAGGGTAGGTCTGTGAGCCGGGAGGGAAGAGAGGCCATGAGGCGTGGGCTCTTCACGGGACAGACTTTTGCACATGATTTAACGCATTGGCGGCTGCAGCATGTTCCTCAGGCACACAGGTGCGGCAAGGAGAGCTGCCCGCAGCACACGCCTCCCTGTACAGCAGAGTCCCGCTGAGGCTGCGTGGTTTTGTGATGCCACTTTTTCACTTGAGTTGTTTCCACCTTCAAGAGGCTGATACTATGCTTGGTGTCACTAAGGACTTGGGCAGTGAAGTTAGGCACCCCTAACACAAAAGGGAGTGCTTCGTTCTAGTGCCAAAACCATCTTGTAGAGCTGGGGAATTCTGAGGGGTGCTGGTTAAGAGCTGTGCGTATGTCCTGGTAGGAAAGCCTGCGCTAGTGCACATCTTCCTGTCCAGGTATAGGGTAGGTATGGTAAAAAGTGTGCTCCACATAAGCACCCTGCTTGGGGGAGGGGGGATAAGCCCCAGGTATAGGCATTTTTGTTGCCCAGTGCACTCGGCTTGCCAGTTAGCAACGTTCCTGTCACATACCTGCAATGGCAGCCATTCCATATGATGGTGGGTTTCTTTGATTGGACGCATTGTTTCTTTTGAGACAAAAGGCTGCTTGAGCATCTAATACCTTGTCCCACCACCATCCATGTGAGGCCATTGCAAACTGATACAAAGGATGGATGGATTTTGTTGACATGTTCCCTTACAATAGAAGAGACATATTTAACAGAAGCAGAGTAACCACAAGAGTTCGTGGATTCTGGGAGTTGCCACCTGGAAGGGTGATTATGATTTATAGTCATTAACCGATTGCTCCAATTAGTCAAAGTTAGGGGAAGAATGTTCTGGGAGAGGCCAGAAATGCTAGAGGCTGGCACAGATGCACATTTCCAACAGCCATTTGGTTGTGTGCAGCCGCCATGGTGGCAGCCCAGTCAAAGGAGATGTTGGATGAGCTCATGTGAATCAGGAAGATTAGCCTAAGGACACAAACATAAGTATTTAGTGGGTACCCAGAGAGGGAAGTCTTCTCCAGCAAGCATTATAGCCATAGCATTTTCTTCCACAGGCCCCAAAACATTTGCTGACGATGGGTGGGTTTCAGGGTAACAGCTGCATGGGGGCAGGCCATAATGCCAAGGGTGTCTGTTTGGGTTCTACCCACATCACTCTGGCGATTCGTGCCCCACTGGGCATGTCCTTCACACAGCAAGCGTGCTGCAGCACTGCTGGCCCTTGGAGGGAAACTGCAGGGTTTTACCAGCTTGCTGCATAGTGTCCTTTGGCACCATGGAACAGCCATTCTAGTGTTGAGCCATCGCCGGCCGGGAGGGCCACAGGAGTTCAAAGCAGCAATGTAGATCCATTTACTTTAAGAGCATAGCCAGAGATTGGCAGATACCTTTATTGTTTTAGGGGTTGTGGTGACTGAGCTGGTCAATAATTTAAATGGAGAGGCACCATGCCTGGTGCTGGGAGCCTGGTTTAAATGCACAAGAGAATCTGCTAACACAGAGATCAAACCCCATAGGATAGGGTGTGGCTTTCGGTAAGTAAACCTGCTCCCATGAGATTGTAAGGCAGGTGGAAGTGTCACATAATATCTTGTTCTCTAGCCTACTGCTGTACATAATGTCCAGTAAAATATGTCCTTTGGTCACAATTTAAGAGACCCCTTAACCATTCACGCCCTTTTATGGTGCTTCGTTGGGTAGCCGTTGGTGGCGTGTACACATGTCAAAGGTCAGAGTGCAGAGTTAACCAGCACTGACAGACAGGGGTTCCATATAGTCTATTTGCCAGTCTTGTGGGGCATATTAGTTCTATGTGTGCCCATACCATAAGGCACCGCACTGGCTGAAGCTTGGAGCAAGTCTCACAATCTAGTACAATGTGAACCAATTCAGAGTATTTAATAAGGATGCCTAGAGTCTTAGGCATATGCCACCCTGTGGCAGCTCCTCTATGGCCACTTTTTTTGGTGTAGCCATAGGGCTGCTTCCCTGGCAAGTGTGGAGCACACTACTAGACAGATAAGGGCCAAGGCACCCCCTCTGATTCACAGAGAGGGAGGTTTTTGATGTGTGGGGACATGGTGAATGGTTAAGGATGCCCCAGGGTTTAGAGACCTTTTTTTGCCGCATAGTGGCACCCTATAATGGGTGATTCATACTTGCCAATTGTTTTTATGCCATTGAATTATTCATAAGGTGAGACCTCGGTAAGTGGCCCAGCTATTTGTACAAATGGTTATTGACTGTGTTTTTTTTAGTAATTACCATCCAGGCAGCTCATAGCTCTTACAACTACTGGCTGTAGGCCAGAATCCAACCAAATGCATCAGTTTGTTTCTGTATGGCTACTGCTACCCAGCTTTGGGCATGTCCTTTGCTGGGCCCATCAGTATGCCAAGCAGTCTTTGCAGTGGGGACGTTCCCTCATGCAGTGTGGGTGAAGCTGAAGTGGGCTCTTGGCTAGCATAGGGCCCAGATCCTGCTGCAGTGCCTGGCTGAGCCGGCTGGCTGACATGACTTCTCTCTGCTGGACATAAGCATGCCACTTTTGTCAAGTTTTCATCTGGGCTGCTCCTGACGGGCTTGGTCGGCAGCCTTTTTTTCCAACCTTTTATGGGGTAGGCAGTTTTCACAGTTAGTTTGTGCCCCCATCGTGGGTTTTACTTGTTGGCGCACTTCGTGAGTGGCTGACAGTTGCTCCATCGCAGTGTATTTGCCCACCACCCCTTTTTCTGTTTGAGACCAAAGCCCTATAGGCATCATGCTGTGGCTCAGCGCATGCTCTCAGCACTTCCGGCTACTTTTAACCCGCAGGGGTGTTGGGGCAGGTGGGGAGCAAAGGGCCCTGGCCTACAAGATGAGGAGCTTGGCCAGTTTGAAGGCCTTTTGCTCTTTGTTTCTTCAGTCCCAAGTGTTTCCCCTTTATGTGAGGGCATTGAAAGGTCTATGGACCTGGGCTAGGAATATTCTCCAATAACCTAGAAGCCCTGTGAATACTTGTAACTGCCTAACTGTGGTGGGGATAGGCTGCTGTGGGATTTTTTCCTATCAATTTATCTGGGATACTTCATGTCTTTTCTGACCAGGTGAAGCCCAAGAATTTTACGGCTGTCCAGGCCCTTGACTCTTGGCAGGATTGGCTTCCTATCTTTTAGCTTTTAAACAATTGTTTCTAAATTTGCAAACAAATCAGAGGTTAGCATAATGTTACCAATGTAGCAGTATTTTAGCGCTGCTTCTGACAAGCCGGGGGCCCCCAGCCCATGACTTAGTGGGGCTATGAAGATGTCCCTGGGGCAAAACAGTGAAAGCCTACTGACTTTAGGATTGGGCACCCAAGGGAATGCAGAAAAGGCATTTGCTCGGTCAAGAACAGCATCGGCAGTTCCTAATTTAAGGGTCAGCTCTATTAGGGACTGCGTCATGTATGGGACTGACCACGTGTTTAACTCTCGCTAATCCACCATCATACTTCAGGGCCCACCTGGCTTCCTTGACTGGCCATATGGGGCTGTTGAATGGCTTTGAGGTGGTGCATAATTAAGCTAATCCACCAGCTGTAGCAGTTATTTCTTGGTGGTTGCCCAGCAGTGGTACTGTCTGACATGCACTACGTGTTGTGCCTTTGGTAGAACCACCGTTTTCCATTTAGTCCAGCCTTGTAAGACAGCTTTGACTACGTGCACTGTAGGCAAAATTGCCTAACTGTGGTATGAAGAGTGTGACCCAATAAAACATCAATTCCTAAAATGCCTTCTTGTTGAGGAGGTAATTGTGCTGCACATTCCCTGGGGGATAGTGTCCCACCTGTGAACCAAGCATGCTTGCCTCCCTCGTGTGCAGAATTGCCCTTCTTGTTAAGGCGACCCCTTGGTGGTGATGTTTTTCGGGGTTTCCTTGAGTAAAGTACATTCAGCTTCTGAATCGACTCACGCCCAGGTGTTGTGCTCGTTGCAAGGCGTCCAGTGCATGACGAGCTCCATCCACATGTGGCCTCCAGTCAACCTGTAGGGCTCTAAGGCAACCTTGGCCTCCACATCAGAGGAGGGGATCTGGGGGGGCCTCCTGATAAGACCTCTTTCCTGCAGAGCCGCTGGGACTACTGTGACCTCAGCATCAGACACGGCCAGTTTAGTAAACTGCCATTCTGGTTTTAGAGCTTTCCATAAACCAAGCAATGCAGCGCTTAGTTTTTATCAACGTCTTCACAGGCGACAGTTGCTCTTGGGAAACGGTTGCCTTGACAGGGCCTTTAGCTGTTGAGCCATTGGGCATCGGCCCTGAGATTCTGGTGGATGCTCTCCTTTCGTTCCTCCTGCTTTCTGCCCATTTAGTCTTTTGTTTTGTTTTGTTTTTGTTTGTTTGTTTTAATTTAGCTTCCATTTAATCTTTTCCATACTCTATTTCTATTTCTGTCAAGGTCAGGGAGATCAGCCATAGCTTTCCCTGTGGAATATACCTCCGGTATGACCAAGGGCTTAGGAGAAAGGTGAGGGCACCGCGCCCCTCTCTTGGTCTCAAGTCTATATTTTTCTTTCACATTTTCTTAGTAAACATTGTATGGTCAGGTCCCGGCAAAGGACTGGGCACAAATGGTTTCTTTGCCCAATTCTCTCTCTCTCTTTTTTTTTTTTTTTTTTAACTTTATTTTGTACATTTAATAAGTGAAAATATAAACAATTAAAAATTAAAAAAGAAAACACAGTTGAATAAAAACATACATTTCTCAATTAGATGTACTGGATATAATAGATCACACGATATATTACACAATATATTTGGTTCACAGTAACACATTCATACAGTATTTGTTCTTTTGTGTCTGGCTTGCTCCGCTCAGCATAATGTCCTCCAGGTTCATCCATGTTGCCATATGCTTTACGACTTCATTTCTTCTTACAGCTGCATAATATTCCATCGTGTGAATAGACCACAGTTTGTTTATCCATTCGTCTGTTGATGGACACCTGGGTTGTTTCCAGCTTTTGGCAATGGTGAATAATGTGGCTATGAACATCGGTGTGCAGATGTCTGTTCGTGTCACTGCTCTCAGTTCTTCTGTATATACCCAGTAGTGGTATTGCAGGGTTACGTGGCAAGTCTATACTCAACTTCTTTAGGAACTGCCAAACAGTCCTCCATAGTGGTTGTACCATCCTGCATTCCCACCAACAGTGAAGAAGTGTTCCTGTCTCTCCACATCCTCTCCAACACTTGTAGTTCTCTGTCTTTTTAATAGTGGCCATTCTGATAGGTGTGAAATGATATCTCATTGTAGTTTTGATTTGCATTTCCCTAATCATGAGTGATGTTGAGCATTTCTTCATGTGTTTTTTTGCCATTTGTATTTCTTCTTCGGAGAAATGTCTATTCAAGTCATTTGCCCATTTTTTAGTTGGGTCATTTGTCATTTTATTGTTGAGTTGTAACATCTCTTTATATATCCTGGATATTAAACCCTTATCAGATATGTGATTTCCAAATATTTTTTCCCATTGAGTTGGCTGCCTTTTCACACTTTTGACAAAGTCCGGTGAGGTGGAAAAGTGTCAATTTTGAGGAGGTCCCATTTATCTATTTTTCCTTTTGTTGCACGTGCTTTGGGTATAAGGTCCAAGAAACCACCACCTACTACAAGGTCTTGAAGATGTTTCCCTACATTTTCTTCTAGAAGTTTTATGGTCCTGGCTTTTATATTTAGGTCTTTGATCCATTTTGAGTTGATTCTTGTGTAGGGGGTGAGATAGGGGTCCTCTTCCATTCTTTTGGTTATAGATATCCAGTTCTCCCAACACCATTTGTTGAAGAGATTGTTTTTTCCCATCGGCGTGGGCTTGGTAGGTTTGTCAAAAACCAGTTGACTGTATAGGTGAGGGTTTATTTCTGGATTCTCAATTCTATTCCACTGATCGATATGTCTATCTTTATGCCAGTACCATGCTGTTTTGACCACTGTAGCTTTGTAATATGTTTCAAGGTCAGGCAGTGAAATTCCTCCCACGTCGCTCTTCTTTTTTAGAATGCTTTGGCTATTCAGGTGCATTTTCTTTTCCAGATGAATTTGTTAATTGCCTTTTCTAATTCTGTAAAGTAAGCTGTTGGGATTTTGATTGGTATTGCATTGAATCTATAAATCAGTTTGGGCAAGATTGACATCTTCATGACATTTATTCTTCCAATCCATGAACACAGAATGTCTTTCCATTTGTTTAGGTCTTTTTAAATTTCTTTTAGCATTGTTTTGTAGTTTTCTGCATATAGGTCCTGTATTTCTTTGGTTAAATTAGCTCCTAGGTATTTGAGTCTTTTTGTTGCTATTGAAAATGGAAGTTTCCCCTGATTTCCTTCCCAGATTGTTCAGTACTAGTGAACAAAATCATTACTGATTTTTGTGTGTTGATCTTGTATCGTGCCACTTTGTGAACTCATTTATTAGCTCAAGTAGCTTTGTTGTGGATACTTCAGGATTTTCTAAGTACAGGATCATGTCATCCGCAAACAGTGAGAGTTTTACTTCCTTCTTCTTACTTGGATGCCTTTAGTTTTTTGTTTTTTGTTTTTTTGTTTTTTCTTGTCTAATTGCCCTAGCTAGAAATTCTAGTACAATGTTGAATAACAATGGTGACAGTGGCTTCCTTGTCTTGTTCCTGATCTTAGAAGGAAAGTTTTCAACCTTTCCCTATTGAGTATGATGTTGGCTGGGAGGTTTTCATATATGCCTTTTATCATATTGAGAAATTTTCCTTCTGTTCCTATCTTTTGAAGTGTTTTTTTTTTGTTTTTTTTTTTAAGATTTTATTTATTTATTCATTTATCCCCCCCCTCCTGCCTGCGCCCGCCGGGTCAGCCAATCACGCCGCACGGGCGGGCCCGCCCCCACCAGGAGGCCCCGGGAACCGAACCCGGGGCCCCCCACACGGCAAACGGGAGCCCCACCGATTGAGCCACAGCCGCCTCCCTGAAGTGTTTTTTTTTTTTATCAAAAAAGGATTCTGGATTTTATCAAATGCCTTTTCTGCATCAATTGAGATGAACATGTTTTTTTTTTCCTTCAATTTGTTAATGTGCTGTATTATGTTGATTGATTTCCTTATGTTGAACCAGCCTTGCACACCAGGAATAAATCCCACTTGGTCGTGATGTATAAGTCTTTTGATATGCTGTTGGATTCGATTTGCAAGTATTTTGTTGAGAATTTTTGCATTTATGATCATTAGAGAGATTGGCCTGCAATTTTCTTTTCCTGTAAAATCTTTATCTGGCTTTGGTATTAGGGTGATGTTGGCTTCATAAAATGTGTTGGGTAATTTTCCCTCCTCTTCAATTTTTTAGGAGAGTTTAAACAAGATTGGTGTTAATTCTTTTCAAAATGCATGGTAGAATTCACCTGTGAAGCCATCTGGTCCTGGACTTTTCTTTGCTGGGAGATTTTTGATGACGGATTTAATCTCCTTAAATGTGACTGGTTTGTTAAGTTCTTGTATTTCTTGTAGCATCAGATTGGTTGTGCATTTCTAGGAATTTGTCCATTTCATCTAGGTTGTCTAGTTTGCTGGCATATAGTTTCTCATAATATCCTCTTATGATTCTTTTATTTCTGTGGGTCATTTGTAACTTCCCCCCTTTCTTTTCTGATTGTATTCATTTGCATCTTCTCTCTTTTTTTCTTTGCTAGTCTAGCGAGGGGTTTGTCAATTTAATTGATCTTCTCAAAGAAACAGCTTTTGGTGTTGTTGATTTTCTCTATTGTTTTTTTGTTCTCAATTTCATTTATTTCTGCTCTAGTCTTTATTATTTCTTTCCTTCTGCTTGCTTTGGGATTGATTTGCTGTTGTTTTCCTAGTTTCTCTAGTTGTTCAGCTAAATCTTTGAGTTTAGGTCTTGCTTCTTTTTTAATATAGGCATTTAGGGTTATAAATTTCCCTCTCAAGACTGCCTTCACTGTATCCCATAAGTTTTGATAAGTTGTGTTCTCATTTTCATTTGTCTCAATATATTTACTGATTTCACTTGCAATTTCTTCTTTGACCCACTGAATATTTAGGAGTGTGTTGTTCAGTCTCCACACATTTGCAAATTTATTTTTTTCCTGCCTATTATTGATTTCTAGTTTCATTCCATTATGATCTGAGAAGGTGCTTTGTATAATTTCAATCTTTTTATATTTATTGAGAGCTGTATTGTGACCTAACATGTGGTCTATCCTGGAGAAAGATCCATAGGCACTTGAGAAGAATGTGTAACCCGCTGAGTTTGGATGCAGTGTTCTGTATATGTCTGTTAGGTCTAACTTGTTTATCATATTGTTCAAGTTCTCTGTTTCCTTGTTGATCTTCTGTCTAGTTGTTCTGTCTAATGATGTGAGAGGGGTGTTGAAGTCTCCGATGATTATTGTAGAAATGTCTATTTCTCCCTTCAGTTTTGCCAGAGTTTGTCTCATATATTTTGGGGCACCCTGGTTAGGTGCGTAGATATTTATGACTGTTATATCTTCCTGGAGGATCGTCCCTTTTATTAATATATAATGGCTTTCTGTGTTTCTTATTACTTTTTTGCATTTCAAGTCTGTTTTGTCTGATATTGGTATAGCTACCCCTGCTCTTTTCTGGTTACTATTCGCGTGGAGTAGTTTTTTCCCAACCTTTCACTTTCAGCTGATTTGTGTCCCTGCATCTAAGGTGAATTTCTTATAAGCAGCATGTGGATGGCTCATGTTTTTTTATCCATTCTGTCAGCCTGTATCTTTTGAGTGGGGAATTTAATCCATTCACATTCAATGATATCACTGTGAATGTACCATTTACTTCCTCCATTATATTCCTTGGTTTTCATATGTCATCTTGTTTTTGTCTCTCTTTTTACTCTTTTGGTTATCTTTTCTGCTTTTCTTTCTTCTATACTCTCCTCCAAGCCTCTCTCTCCTGTCTTTTTCTTTCAGGTTCTAAGGGCTTCCTTTAATATTTCCTGCAAAAGTGGATTCTTTTTTGCAAACTCTCTTAGTTTCTGTTTGTTTGTGAATATTTTATGCTCACCTTCATATTTGAAGGACAGTTTTGCTGGATAAAGAATTCTCAGCTGGCAGTTTTTCTCCTTCAGTTTCCTAATTGTATCTACCACTGTCTTCTCACCTCCATGGTCTCTGAAGAGAAATCTGTGCTAAGCCTTACTGGATGTCCCTTGTACATGATGATTTGCTTTTCCCTTGCTGCTTGAGAATTTTCTCTTTATCTTTGACATTTGACATTCTGAGTAGTATCTGTCTTGGAGAAGGTCTATTCAGATTTAACCTGATTGGAGTACAGTGTGCTTCTTTGACATGTAAGTTCATTTCTTTCGTGAGAGTTGGGAAATTTTTAGCTATTATTTCCTCTAATACTGTTTTCCCTTCTCTTCTCCTTCCAGAACTCACATGACATGTTTATTGTTGTGTTTTGTGTTGTCATTCAACTTTCTGAGCCCCTGCTCAATTTTTTCCATTCCTTTTTTTTTTTTTAAAGATTTATTTTATTTATTTATCCCCCCACCCCTTGCTGCTTGTGCTCACTGTGTCCATTTGCTGCGTGTTTTTCTGTGTCTGCTTGTCTCCCTCTGCTGCATCATCTTGCTGCGCCAGCTCACTGCACTATGCAGGCTTACTTACCTCCACCAGGAGGCCCCGGGAATCGAACCCAGGGCCTCCCATATGGTAAATAGGAGCCCAACCACTTGAGCCACATCTGCTTCCCTCCATTCTTTTCTCTCTTCAATTTTAGCTGTTCTGTCTTCGGTATCACTTATTCTTTCTTCTATCATTTTGAGTCTACTGTTGTATGCCTCAAATGTTTTTGTTGTTGTTGTTAAAGATTTAATTATTTGTCTACTTTATCCATTTAAGCCTCCCTTCTCCCCCCTCCTCCCCCCCCCCATTTGCTGTTCTGTGTCCATTCACTGGGCAATTCTCTGTATCTGTTTCAACTCATAATTCTGTCTCGTGACTTCCCTCTTTTTTCCCTCTCTCCTCTGGGCGGTGTCCAGCCTTCACCCGGTGTCTAAACCCTAGAAGATCTCTTTCTAGGCTGTTTCAGCCTGTCCTCTAGCTATTTTTCTGGAGGAGAAGAGAGTCCTGTGTCTTTCTAGTCTGCCATCTTCCTGGAACCCAATTCTCTTAACATGGCTTGGCCCTCCTCAATTGTTTTCCACCCCATGGGGATTAGGAAGTCCATATTTTATCCATATTTCCCAGCACACAAGGATTAACCAATCTATGAGGGAATGTGTTCCCTGAATATTTTGTAAATCATGTAACTTTTGTCTCAAGGTGGGGTTAGTAGTGATGTCACTTAACCTTGCCACTTCTCTTACTGTTTGCTTATTCCATAGGCGTTTTCCATTCCAGTACTCAGGGACTCCCAGGGCTGCTGTTGGAGAAGTTTTTCTGACTCAGTGAATCCTCTAGCAGAGTATTTTCAGACAAGCATTGTTTCATTAATGGGGCTTCCATTTAACATCCTGCTTGTGTCGGGTGCTGGGTTTGAGTTTTAGCCTTTCTTTGTATAAGAGGTTGGACTTGAGGATTTTGGGTCTCTTCTTCAATAACATCTACACCAATATCCCTATTCTCCTCCTCCCATAGGTTCCAAGTTTTTGGATCCCACCCTTTTTTACTAAGTCATGTTTTCTTCTGAACAGCAAGTTTTAAGAAATGACAGGCTAATGTTTCAACATCCTCATCTTTCTTATCCAATTGCTCAGACAAGCCTGTCCCTAAAGCAGAGGTGGAAGCCCACATATCTCATCTAGTTGTAACTTCTTCCTCAAATGGCAGATTTCTTTGTCTGTTTCAAGATAATCTGCCCTGGGTAACTGCACTGACCATAATAGCAGCCATCTGATTGCTATGGCAGTGCATCTGCCATCTTTACTGAATTTCATAATCTTCTGTTCCTGCAATATGTGTTCTATCCTCTGGCATTTTGGGGGAATCCCCATACTTACATGGAGTTCCACAGCAGTCAAGCAAGCAGGTGACACACCCCACATGGAAGTAGCAGCCCACCCCAGGACGTCCCTGCAGATCCCCCTCCCCAGCTTATGCTTTGGCCTCATGAATCCTGCCGACTGTGCAAATTGTCCTGAGTATACTGAGGAGCTGTGTAAAACGACAACTTTCCACTGAACTGAGAGGGACACATCAGACCAAAGAACCAACTGGACAAGTCCAGCGTGGTGAGTGAGCATTTATGAGGGGCTTATGTGGGGTCCTCCTCTTTGGTGGCAGGAGGAGAGATGACAGTTCTGAGCTTGAACGTCTGCACTTGCTGCAAAATGAGAGGGATTTTTTTAGCACATGCCTACGTGCAGATGGGGAAGGCGTGGGAACGGGAGCATGATTTTAAAGAATGCAATTCTTAGGACAGATATCAAAGGAACGGGCATTTGCAGTGTTTATCAGTAGGGCAGAGGTTGCATATTTACAGTAGCTACATAATACACCTATCCATATGAGGGTAGTCAAACAGTTCAAAAGAGCAGATTGCTTTTAAGGTTTCTTTGAAAAAAGTTTAAGACAAGATTTACTCATCAGTCATAAGTTCACAAACAACTATTTTCCAAGGCTTGCTTTTTAACCATTTAAGAATGAAATGCTTCTGCAACTCAAAGGGGAAAGAACTGGAAAGTTTGGGGAATATGCAAAGTCATATGTGTCACACCTATCATCCATTCTATTGCAAATGCTGATCTGTCAGAAGCATTCTTAGTTGGAAAAAATCTTTGGAAACCATATATCTGATAAGGGATTGATCTCCATGTTACATAAAGAGGTCAAAATGACAACTTAATGACAAAATGACAAGCAGCCCAATTAAAAAAAAAAAAAAAGGCAAAAGAATTGAATAGGCATTTTTCCTGAGTGGAAATGCAAATGGCCAAAAGACTCATGAAAGATGTTCAACCTCTCTAGCTATTAAGGAAATGCAGATCAAAACTACAATGAGACATCATACAGAATGGCCATTATTAAAAAAAACAACAACAGAAAACCACAAGTGCTGGAGAGGATGTGGAGAAATAGAAACACTCCTTCACTGTTGGTGGGAGTATAAAATGGTACAGCCTCTGTGGAAGATGATTGTGCTGTTCCTCAGGAAACTAAGTATAGAATTGCCATATGATCCAGCAATTCCACTACTAGGTATATATCCAGAAGAACTCAAAGCAAGGACACTAACAAATATTTGCACATCCTTGCTCATCGTGGCATTATTAACAGTTGCTAAAAGATGGAAACAACCTAAGTGTCTGTCAAATGATGAATGGATAAACATGATGTGGTATATTCGTATGATGGAATATTATTCAGCTGTAAGAAGAAATCAATTGGGGAAGCACATGACAACATGGAAGAACGTTGAGGATATTATGTGGAATGAAATAAGCCAGACAAAAAAAGGACAAATAGTATGTGGTCTCTGACATGAAGTAAATACAATGAGTAGACATATGGAGTTAAAACTATGAAGTGTAGGTTGGTGGGGAATGGGATGTGGGATGAGAAGGGGGAGACAATGCTGCATGTATGTAGAATGTTTAATAAAGTCAGATGTGGCAATGGATGGACTTGATGGTAACACATTGTAATGAATGTATCAAACGCTGTTGATTTATGGATGTGATTATGACTGAAAGGAGTAGTCCAGGACGATTAATGTATAACAATTATTGTATAACAATGTACATGTGTAATAATGATTTTTTCAGTAGATGAGGATTGTGGCTAATAATATAAATACAGGAATGTTCTATAGGGTATTAAGAATGTGGTGATACATAGGAAAATGTAACTAATGTCATTTATGGACTATAGTTAATAACAACATTGTAATGTTTTTGTAGCAAAAGCAAAGTTGGCAGTATATTAATTCTAAAGGTCAAAAAAGAATATGGGGTTTGGTTTTGTGAAATATAAATACAATTAAGCATTTTCTCTCTTCTTTTTTTCATTGAAAAGGAGATCTTAACTATGACATTTAACTATCTGTGTTCATCTGTGTATCTTTTTGAACACTGGAGGAACAACTGAGTTAGTAGTTGGAATTAGATGAGATAAGAGTGCCTGGAAAGAACTATTTAGAGTAATTGAAGTGGGACACTTCATCCAGAGAGAAACTCAGCACCCAGACAATGTGTTTAGGAGAAGAACCTTTATTTCCGGCTGGCCGGGGCCTCCTCCAGCAGTATGGAGAGAAGCGACCCCCGGCTTCCCGCGGTGGGTTTTTATAGGGAATTTTAGCAGGGTCAGCATGATAAAGCAACTTTTCTTTGTGCACAGATATCAGATTAGTCAATTAAAACAAAGCATTAATTCTCTTGCACCAGAAAGGGTGAGGGGCAGCTTCAATTGTCCACATCCAGCAGAGCAAGCAAGCAACTTCACAGAAGCTAATGTTTGCGATCAGCATCGGCGTTAAGGGGGTCTGGGTCGAGCTTTACTAGGGGCGGGTTTTGCCATCTCCACGGTGCCGTGATTGGTCAGGCCCGGATGCATATCCAGGGTATTGTTTTAAGCAGGTTTTGTGGGCTTTAGGAATTTCCATCAGTGTTACTATGTTTAAAAATCTGCATTACATAGTTTCCATAACTTGTTGAGCTGCCTCTTTGTTATTTTATTTTTTTGAATTTGAAATAAACTAACAAAGACAACTAAACTAAACTGAACAAAACCATTCTTAGCTTGGAGCCTGTACAAAAGCAGGCTGCTGAGGGATTTGGCTGGTGGATGTCATTTTCTTGATCCTTGATGCAGGGAAATGCTTTCATTCTTAGGAGAAGCAGGTTGAAGTATTTGAGGGTAAAGTATCATATCTGCAACTTAGTTTCAAAAAGTTCAATCACCAAAAATTATACATATAAAAAGAGAGGAGGCAAGTATTGTTACCAAGCAAAAGCTGGGAGTTCTCTATCAGTTGTGTTCCAGTGACCAATTTCTGAGACACTGGAGTTTCAAAGAGAGAGTTTATTGCTAAGCACAAAGCAGGAGATCAGAGGGCCTATCGGCCTAAAATCTGTCTCCCTGAACTTCAGTAATTCTGATGGTTTTATAGTATCTAAAGACAGGCAAGTTTATGCTAATGAGTATAGTGGCTTGTTTTACAATATACTAGAAAGTAAAAAAAAAAAAAAGATTTCTATATAATGATACAGTAATCACTATCATTTGTACATTCTTAACTCTCAGTTTCAGTATGTCCCAGTGTAATTGTCAAATCTGGAGAGAGGTGAGGCAGGCTAGTAGATTAGGAATCAATAGATCTGGAACCTGGCAGAAAAACCACTGCCATTGAACATGTGGCCACAAAACCCCACAAGATGGCTGTTGGAAGACCCTTGAGAGAATTCCTATTCGGAACGAGATTTCCTCAGGAAGCCAGGAGAAGCCCTGGATATTCTCCAGGGGCCTTATCATTGGACCCTCCTGGGGAGTTGATGGGTGGAGTAATCAATCAAAACAGCAAACAGCTTGGACTCCTTCTCTGTCATTAGCAAAGGGGTGGAGTAATTAATGGTTCAAAAAGCAAGTGCAAAGGCCAAACTGCCCCCCCCCCCGGGTGTTTCATTCTTCCCCCCTGCTCTTGCCTTCTTCCCTCCTTCCTGGAAGAACATGCAAGTAAAACCTGGGCATTTGTAATCTGTTATGGGGAATTGTAGTCCATAAATCAGCCTTCTTTATCTCCTTTCCTCTCTACCTGGGACCCATGATCTATTATTTTCTCTCATTTCTCTTCCCTCCTTTCCTTAATAAATTACTGGCCTAACCTGACTTGCTCTTGAAATTCATTTGTTGTAGCTTAGCCAAGAACCTAGAGAAAATCTGGCAAAAGAGGGTGTACAGAGTTCATTCCATGATTGTTTCAAATACTCCAGAAGTATGAGACTCTTCTGGAGATAGTCAAAGGGAAAGTGACTGTGATATGGTCTGGATAAGACAGACAAAATGTTCATCTTGATGACCCATTCCAATCCCTTGCATTAGAGCTGGAGAGAGCAAGCACCAGCCCCCTTTTTACTTGTAAAAACATGCAAGTCCAGGGAGACTAGAGCACTCCCCCAAAGTCACAGCATCCCCAGCCGGGCCTGGGATCCCATGTCCTGACGCACAAAAGCTCTCTTCCCTGACTCTGGGTGGGACCAGTGACTATTTCTCGAAAGAATAGCCAAATGACTATTATGCCACCTGGCTTTAGGAGAGTGGCTGGGCAAAACTTTTAAGAACTTCAGGAACACAGGCATTCTGTAACAGGAAGGCTAAAAACGGAACCCGAATCTAATCAAGCCCCGGGAAACACAGGACAGAGGAACCTGACACTGCAGGGATGCAAAGTCCAGGCTGTGGTAAGTGTTCCTTCACGAAAGACCCAGTTTCCTCAACACATACGTGACAAGGAAAAAAAAAGAAAGAAAGAAAAAAGGAGGACATAAGAAACATTTAACCAAGTGCAATAGGTAGCCCTGTTTTGAATTGATTTGTTCAGCTTTAATTATAAATTTTTTTGAAGTGGGAAAATCTGAACATGGACTGGATATGTGAAGTTACTGAATTACTGTTGATTCATACTGTTTTTGGTGTGATAATGGTATTATGGTTTTGTGAAATACGGCATTATAGTTTTGGTATGTGGTTTCGGAGGCAGCTGAAATATTTATAGAAGAAAAATATTTGTTTCAGGACCAGGGAGACCCGCCCAGGTCTGCGGCGCTAAGACTACACTTCCCAGAGGCCTTCGCGGCGAGGCCTGCGCGGGTAGAGCGCCGGGAGCACTTTACCCAGAGTCCTCGGGCAGGCCCGGCGCGCGCAATCGGCCTGCAGCTTCCAGTGACCGCCGGGGGCTCCGCTTCTCAATGGCCACCGTGGCGCTATTTACCTGCTTTTCTCAAAGCCCCCGTTCATAAAACGGGGGCTGGGGAGGGCGGGTTCCCGGCCTCGTCCCTCCATCTCTAAGACTACACTTCCCAGAGGCCTTCGCGGTGGACCCCGCTTCCGGCTCTAGCCCCCGCCCCACGGCGCGCCGGTGACGTGCGACGCGCGCGGGGCATGAATGGCGGCGCACTTGGGCTCCCGAAGCGGCGGGCGGGCTCTCCGAGGCATCGCCTCAGCTGCATCGCCGCCGTGGGGACGCCGGCCCGCTCCCCTCGGGCGTCCACGCGTTCGTGATGACTTGCCTCGTCCCCAGGGCGCGATTCGCTGCCAGGCCGGGGCGTGGGTCGAGCCGCCTTCCCCGGGCCTGGTGGCGAACTGGGATGTGCCTGCGTCCTCCGCAGCTGCCGGGCACCGTCTCTTGTCCTTTCCCAGGGCTGGAGTCTGAGATTTCTTCCTCCAGGGAGAGCACTCGGGAAAATGGCGCAGGAAGAAGGAGCAAAAAAGGAAAATCGAGAAAATGAGGAAGGCTAGTGTAGGAAAAGGGAAGAGCTGTCAGAAAAGCGTGGCTGTGAAATACATGGCCATGGAACCCAGACTGGAAAGATCTCCACCAAGGATATCCTTAAGGGACCTCATCATTAGGCCTTCTAGGGAACTGACAGGTGGGGTAATCAATCAACAGCAAACAGCTGGGGCTCCTCCCCCGAACATTAGCAAGGGGAGGAATAATTAATAGCTTAAAAAGTAACCACTCAAGCCAGTCTCTTTCTCTCTGCCTGGATGTGTAATCTGTTATTTTTCCCTGTTTCTGTTCTCTTCTCCCATTTTCTCAATAAACTACTGGCCTAACTAAACTGGCATGTTCTTAAATTCTTTTATGTAACATACCCAAGAACCTAGAGGACTCCAGCTTCAAAACCGGAATCTGGGAAGGGGATGTGGCTTAAGCGATTGGGCTCCTGTTTATCATATGGGAGGCCCCTGGTTGGATTCCCAGGGCCTCCTGGTGAAGGCAAGCTGGCCCACGCACATGGACAGCTGACGGAGAGCTAGCACAGCAAGGTGACGCAGCAACAAAGGGAGACAAGCAGACACAGAAAAACGTGCAGTGCATAGACGCAGCAGATAGCGAGCACAAGCAGCAGGGGGCTGGGGGTGGGGGATAAATAAACCAAAAAAAAAAAAAAAAAAAAAAAAAAATCCCAGCAACGGTAGAACTGACTTGGCCATCTGCTTAGGGAGAAAATATCATTCTTCAAGAATAAAGAAATAAGTACTTTGTTTCAAGATGCTCCTTTGAAAGTAGCACATACACAATGTGGAAATTAAGTGTATGAGCGTAGATATATCAAACTGAGAAACATAAAAATGGAAACTGGTTACGATAATCATATAAAGTTTGACAGTAAATTGAAAGACTAAAAATTGGTACTACTTTTTGGGTCCCACGCATCTTGGCGGGCCCCTTGTGAGGCAGTAGGCTTGGGGCACTGAACCTGTTCAGGGCCCTGCCATGGGTCAACCTCATCGACCTAAAGGTGAGCTCTGGCTCCAGAAAACTGGAGAGAAGATCAAGGAGTCAGAGGTAGGAAATGAGGCAGCGGCCATAAAGGAGAAAGGCAGAGAGGTACCCAGCCCTGACTGGGCTTTGAGGGAAGTCAGACTCCATTTTTACATCCAAATCTCAAAATAAGGGTTTAATGAAGGGCATAGTTTCAGGCGCCAGTATCAGCCTTTGAGTCTCAGTGGACTGCCGTATCTTATTTATTTGGGCTGAGTTGATCCTAGTCAACCTATTTACTTAACCCAGCTTGTCAATGGGAGAGGTGTGACCATCCAGCCACTTAAAAGGGATTATGGTGTCCAACTGGTAGAGGAGAGGGCTGACACCTTCAAAGCTAAAGTGAATAGTAAAGTACAGTTGGCTTCAGAACTAGCCATAGCTGCAATTGGAAAAAAATGGTGCTGTCATTACTACAGCCTTCTATGATCCAAGAAGTCTGGTTAGTACCAGGGATGGAACCCAGGACCTTGTGTGTTAGAAGCAGGTACTCACTTACTGAGCTACATCCTCTCCCCAATAAGAGTTGGTTTTTTTCATTTTTTGTTTTTTTGTTTGCTTTTTTTATTAGGTACCGGAGATCGAACCCAGAACCTGGCACATGGGGAGCAGGCATTCAACCACTTGAGGTACCTCTGCTCCCTTCCTAATGCTTTTTATATATTGGACTAATAGCATACATTTCAGTCAGTTGGTTGGGGCTAGAATCACAGTTTGTGGCATGAAAGTCATTTTTCCTTCTGTACAATACCAAGGCCCACACAAAGAGGCAGTCCATTTACTTTTGCCTTTTTAGCATTGTCTTCTGTTCAACCGAGATGATTAGCCAAGCAATTGCTAGAACTTCTGCAGAAAGGCTGAAGCTTGATGGATAACACCAGTTTGTGTTTAAATCTTAAGAACTGAACATATATAAGAATACATGCTTTAAAGTAGTTTTGCATTCTGAGGCAAGAAGTATACAGAAGAGGGAAATGGATGTGGCACAAGCGTCTACCATATAGGAGATCCAGGGTTTGATTCCTGGGGCCTCCTGGTGAAGACAAGCTGGACCATGTGGCGAGCTGGCCCACATGGAGTACTGGCCCGCACAGGAGTGCTGGCCCATGCAGAGAGCTGGCCTGCGTGGAGACCTGGCGCAGCAAGATGATACAACAAAAAGAGACACAGAGGAGAGACAGTAAGAGACTCAGCAGACCAGGAAGCCAGGGTTGCACAAGAGATTGAGCAGCCTCATTCACTCCAGAAGGTCCCAGGAGCAGTTCCTGGTGCTACCTAAAGAGAAGACAAGCAGATACAGAATACACAGCGAATATACACAGAGAGCAGACAGCAAGCACAAAACAACGGGGAGGGGGGGCATAAATAAATAAATAAATCTTTTTTAAAAAGTATATAGAAGAGAGGGTCTGCTGCTGCTTCTTTACTGCTCTAAAGCACCAATGGATATTCAGATGGCAAAGTGTGACTTATGTCCTGACTAAGATAAATGCAAGAGCAAAGCTCTAATTGCTTGTAGATTTTGTGGTCCGTTTTTCAAACAGATGAACAGGGATTAAAAATTCTAAGTATTACATAATTGGAAAATAATAACCATCATTTTATTTCATACTTTTAATGAAATAAGAGCTAAACTTTTTTTTTTTTTCAATCAAAATTAAAAGTTTCCAGAGTTTTTGATGCTGGAGTGTTGAGCTGGAGCCTGGGGAAGTAAGCACACAGAGGCGCTTGCTTGTGAGGAAAGAGAGAAGGCCCCAGGAAGAGAAAAATGCGGTTTGCCTCATAGTCTACAGCTGGCCTTGTGGAGAGACCAGAGCAGCTGAGCCCAGAGAGAGGCGAGCCCCGGGAAGAGAGGAGCCCAGGAAGCCTGAGCCCTCGCAGACGTTGGCAGCCATCTTGCTCCAACACGTGACAATAGACTTTGACTTGTAAGCTTCTACCCCAAATAAATACCCTTAATAATAAAAAAAAAAATGTTTCCATAACTACACTGAACAGTTTACTCCAAAGGTAGAGGGGCTGCAGAGTCCATGAAATTTCTTGAGGGAAAATGTAAGATTACATGATTATAGTCTTTATTGTAATTAGGGCTAAAACACGCAAATAATTATATTTAATCAGATCAACTGATTTGATCATTTGCTACCTCACCAACACTAATGGAAATATATTCACAGTGTAGTGTAATCAATCAAACTTTAGAAATTTCCCTTTCCTTAACATGGTTTATTAAAAAATAATTAAATATATATTTGAAAATTGGTACAGAAAGGGAGTGGATGTGGCTCAAGCAGTTGGGCACCTGCCTCCCACATGGGAGGTCCCAGTTTCGGTTCCTGGTGCCTCCTAAAAAAGAAGACAAGCAGGCAACGCGCAGACACAATGAGCAGACACAATGAGGAAACAGCAAGTGGAAACAACAAACAGATGAGGGAGACAGCTGGAGCGGGGGATTAATAGAGAAAGAAAAGAAGGAAAAATAAGGCAGTATGATAAAGAAGGGATCCAGATGGCATATTTACAAACTGGGGTCAAAAGGAAAAACACTAAGGAAATAAAAAAAGCTTAATTAGAAAACTGAAGTTCTTTGTTCATGGTGAGAGTAGGGCAGGGCAATGGCCCATAATCTGACGTTGCATGAGGAAAGTTTCCCATCTTAGGGCCTCTTAGGAAAGTGTCCAACATACAAGAAACAGTGATAAATGCAGTTCTTTAAATGAAAATGGTATGTTGAAAATCCTCCACATGGAAGATAAATGATTTGTGCACATATATAGATATGAAAGAAAAAATGTGTGCTAGTTAGTGATAACAATGTTTTCTTGAATTTGCCACCAACTAGAGAAAAATTTCAAAAAACTAAAACTTGGCCTCAATAGTGAGAAAAATATGAATACGTTACTCCATGAAACAAGGGTTCTTATATCGTATTCATAATTTGAAAAGTGAAAACAGCACAATAATGAAAAAATGAACCCAAGCAAGAAAGTACATGACAGGAGGAAAAATAAGATCAAGGAAGCTACCCAGACACTTAGCTCAGAGGAGACTTGAACAGAGATTCTCCACCCTTATCTTACAGGATTGTCTGGGACAGTGTCCTGAGGTGAAAAACAGAAGTGACAAGTGAGAAGATGGAGGCTGCCAACAATATGAAGTGCTCGTTATTGCCTGCTGCTCCTGGCTGAGCTGTCCTCCATCTACCCCTGCCCTGAACTCCTCACTGTGTTTTGCTAGCCTAAAACCCATTCATTTTTTTTAAAAATAGACTTTATTTTTTAGAGCATTTTTAGGTTTGCTGAAAAGTTCACAGAAAGTACAAGGAGTTCCTATGCCCTCCCCCATACAACTTCTCCTATTATTAATATCATGCATTAGTGTACATTTGTTACAATTAATAAACCAATATTGATACATTACTATTAACTAAAGTGCAGTTTACATTAGGGTTCATGCTCTGTGTTGTACAATTCTATGGGTTTTGATTAATGCATAATGCCATGCATCCATCATTACAATATCACACAGAAGAGTTTCACGGACCTAAAAATGTCTTGTGCAGAGGGAACAATTCCTAACTCATTCTATGAGGCCAGCATTACCCTTCAAGAAAAGTTATATCAATAGATGCAGAAAAAGCATTTGGCAAAATCCAACATCCATTCATGATTAAAAAAAAAAAAAATCAGCAAACTAGGAATAGAGGGGAACTTCCTCAACTTGATAAAGAATATCTACAAAAAACTACAGAAAACATAATATTTAATTTTGAGAAACTATATGCTCCCCCCTAAGTTTGGGAACAAAAGAAGGACATGCCTCTTATGCACTGTTGAAAGAACAGAACTCACTAGGCAAGAAGAAACAGGAGGAGACCCAGCCCAGACAGCCCCAAATGGCTCCACAAGCCTGTTGAGATTCTGAAGAGGCAATGAATGCCAGAGTGATCAGTCCTCTGTTTATTAGGAGAACCTATGTGCAGAAAGTTGCAGCTGGGGGCGGATGTGGCTCAAGTGGTTGGGCGTCCGTCTGCCATATGGAGGGATCTGGGTTCGATCCCCGAGACCTCCTGGTAAAATAAAATATATATATATATAGAAAGCGCATGGGCTGCCAGGCTCTGTGTGCCGGTGAGCCGCCAGGCCCCAGGAGCCATGCAGCAAGATGATGACATAACAGGAGAGAGACAAGACGAGATGCTCCGAAAGCTCTAAAAACCAGGAACCGAGGTGGTGCAGGCGGCAGAACACCTCTCTCCTACATCAGAGGTCTCCAGGATCAAATCCTGGTGAAGACTGGAGGAGATGGATGAGAAGACTGGAGGAGGAGGATAAGAAGAGATGGCAGGAAACAGACACAGAGAATTGCCCAGCGAATGGACACAAAACAGCAAATGGGGAAGGGGGCGTTTAAAATGGATAAAGTAAATAAATAAATCTTAAAAAAAAAAAAAAAAGTTGCAGCTCCCTCGCGACAGACAGTGAGACTGGCAAGAAGTTCACTCAAGTTCACTCGAGTATGTCTGTGTCTATGACAACTGCTTTTAGGATATATAGGGCTGGGAGACAAGCTCGGCTCAGTGCCAGAGGCTTGTGTGCAAGTTTTGGGAAAACATCTGGATATGTGCTCTTTTCTCAAGACAAGATGTGCTTGGGGTGGGCAATGTTCAAGGTTATAGCAGCTAAAGCTCAGCATGATTCCAAGGAGTGATGCCCACGGAGGGGAGCAGAGTCAAGGTCTTCCTTCAGGTAGGAGATGCTATATGTATCACACAATCGTACTGGAAGTCCTAGCTAACACAATAAGACAAGAAAGGAAATTTAAAAAAAATACAAATTGGAAAGGAAGAAATAAAACCCTTCATTTGCAGATGATATGGTTGTCTATGTAGAAAATCTCAAAAAAAAAAAAAAAAAAAAAAAATCCTGTAACTAATAAGTGATTATAATAAGGTTGCAGGCTACAAGGTTAGCATACAAGTCAATTGCTTTCCTATATACTAACAATAGGCAATTGGAATTTGAATAAAAAGCAAAACCTTATATGCACTAGCACCAAGAAAAAGAAATACTTAGGTATAAATATAATAAAACATGTATCAAATCTATATGCAGAAAACTAAAACTCTGATGAAAGAAATCAGAAGATATAAATAAATGGACAGATGGGAGGCGGCTGTGGCTCAATTGGCTGGGCTCCTGTTTACCATATGGGAGGCCCCAGGTTCGATTCCCAGGGCCTCCTGGTGAAGGCAAGCCTGCCTGCGTGGCACGGTGAGCTGACACAGCAAGATGACACAACAAAGGGAGACAAGCAGACACAGAAAAACACACAGCAGGGAAGCGGCTGTGGCTCAATCAGTAGGGCTCCCGTTTACCATATGGGAGGCCCCAGGTTCGGTTCCCAGGGCCTCCTGGTGAGGGCAAGCCCGCCCGCATGGTGTGGTTAGACCCACACAGATAGAGACTACTGATCTTTGACAAAGGAGCCAAAGCAATGCAATGGAAAAAGAATAGTTGTTTTTTTGTTTGTTTGTTTGTTTTTTGTAACAAATTGTGCTGGAACAATTGGATATCCACATACAAGAAAACACAGACCTTACACTTTCACAAAAATTAACTTAAAAAGGATCATAGACTTAAATGTAAAATGCAAGACTATTACAACCTTGATAAGATAGCAAAGGAGAAAATCTCGGTAATGTTGTGTTTTGTGATGACTTCTTACATACAATCCCAAAAGCCTGATCCGTGAAAGAAAAAAAAACTTGACAAGTTTATTTAAAAACATTAAGAAAACAGTTTGAATTTGCAAATAAAGGAATCTGGATAAAGACACGGCCCAGGGGCATTTCATTCCAAGAGCCCTGTTCCACCCCTTCTCCACACCTCCTTCTCTCTCTTCTAAGGGAGACCTCAGCTCACTTCCCTCCTATTCCTACTCGGCTGGGCCCAGGAAGGCCTGATTCTCCCGTCCTTCCCCGAGCTGCCGTCTGTGCTTCTCTGGCCTCACAGTCCTTTCCTTGGGCCTCTGAGCTAGGACTTGACAGAGGGGGTTGGAGGCAGAGAGAATAGGGAGGGCAGGGGGATTCAGGCGACCCCTGTGGGTATGGTGGCCTGGGGGCTGCATAGGCTGCCTGTCTGCAGGAACCACAGTCTCTGTGGACCCTGGGAGGCCACCTGGCAAGCCAGCCAGGCTGGTGCTCTCTGGGGCACCAGGCTGCCTGAAGGGAGAGGGGGAGAAGGCAGGTGCAGCAGCTGCACCTAGTGCTGGAGACAGAGGAGGAAATGGCTCTTGCAGATGCCCAGCCATTGAGTCACCAGAACCAGGAGAAAGCTCTTCCCCCTGCAGCGACCCCCAGTGCTTGGAGCTAAGAAGCAATGACCATGGAGTACCTGGCCAACCCTAAGTGCTCCCCCCCCGCCCCGCCCTCATGGGTTCTCAGCACCAGCATCGTGGGGAAGTTCTTCATTATGTGAAAATCATTGGGGGCCTGGAATGGGAGGGCCGAGGGGGTGGCATGGCTGAAGTGCTTCACCCAGGGATGCTGGGATACTGTGCTGGGAAGGGTGTGGCCAGGGGCCTTCGAACTCAGGTGACTGGGGCAGGCTGAGGCCAAGGCTCTGAGGGCCAATTGGCAACATTGAGAACTATGAGAGATGGGCTGGGGATAGTGTGGTTAAGGGTTTTGGGGCTGGAGGATGGAGACTGAACCCAGAGAGCAAGGTGCAGAGGTAGGAGGAAAAGCAGGAGGCAAGGAGAATCAAGGGGAGCGGTGGCAGCAGAGGGTCAATTAGGAGAGGCTGCACTTCCCAGGGGACCAGAGGGTCTCCTCACCTGAGCTGACTCTCAAATCCCAGACTTCTCTCCTGGCCCGGGAGTCTCTTCTCCAATATTTTAACTAAATTAACTCTAGACTTATGCTTTTTCAGGGGTTGAATTCCTGTGGAAACCTGGGGAGAGGGAGTGAGTTCTCTGTGCTTCTTCCTAGGCTATCACTGATGTGGGTAGGAAGGAAGAGGTACATGGCTTGGGCTACAGTCCTGTTTGGAGGCAAAATTTATGAATGGCAAAAACAAACAAACAGAAAACACCAAACAAACCCTAACAAAAATAAAAAAGGAGAGGATTGGTGTGAGAAAATAAACCTCACCACCACAATCCCTTGATCACATAAGGAACCCTCCTTGTTTTTCTACTTCAGCCCTTGTCATGAAAGTGGAGGTTTGTCTAATCAATTATTTCTACTCTTGTTATACTTTTGAGTATAAGGGGTCAGGATCTTGCTCTGAAGACCCTCAGAGCTGGGGTGGGGGAGGTGTGCAGTGGCCACATTTCATCCTCCTGTGGTTGCTGAGATGTGATTTATTGCTAACGACTATCTCACCCTTCCCGCAAACATAGGGCTTCTCCCCTGTGTGTGTCCTCTGGTG
>JAKSZT010054288.1:19223-62573 GCA_026826555.1 Tolypeutes matacus | reverse complement strand
CCTGTGTGTGTCCTCTGGTGGATGATGAGGGCTGACTTATCACTAAAGTCTTGTCTACACTCTGCACACTTGATTCCTGCAGTTTTTAATATTCCTACCCCTAAGAATAACTTCCCTCTTTCTTCAGGATTCATTTTTTGGTCTTGGCTGGGCTCTATCTCCATCATTCTCTTACCCTCCCTAGAGCTTCTCATTTGTCCTCTGGGTGGGCTGTAGAAGACCCTTGAAATCCCCATTGGCTTTATCCTTTCAAACAGGGGTTTGGGCCAGTTTTCTGTCTCTTGACCTTTCGCTTTGTCCTTCCAGCTGCATTGGTCAGAATGTTGCTGCTGCTGCTCCTGGTCCCCTGGCCTGGGGGCTTGGGGCTGCAGGTGAGAAGGGTGGTTGCGATACACATGCTGACTGAGGAATTTATCACTGGAGAAGGCCAAAGGGCAGGAGGGACATGGATAGCTCTCTGGCTTTCGTTCTGCTGAAAGAGAAAGTTATTGGTCAGGGTAGGTTTGGGTTAGGTTGCCTGGGTTGTCTGCCTTGTCTTGCGGTAAGACCTGCCCACTAACCACCCTTGATGTATTAGCAACACAAGCTCTGTCTCCCATGAAGTCTTCCTTTACAGGCCCATTTTTCCATTCCAGTTCCACTCATTACATCCTCTTCTGAGACCCAGAAAGTGCCCACCAAGGACCTTTTCTGCCTACCAGCCAGAGTAGGGGCCTTCAGGAAGCAAGGCTGCTTCATTCCTTACATAGGTGGAACTGCAGTGAGCCTTTCCCAGACACTACGCCTTCTAAGCCACATCACTCACTCTGACACGGCGCCTGCAGCTCTTTATTCCACTGAGTGTCCTCATCAAGCAACACTCCTGATGACCTGGGGAGATGTCCTTAGCGACTTTCCCTAAGAGGGGAAGGGATCCATTGAGTTGGGATCCACTCAGCCTGCAGTCAAGGCAGTGTGCAGTAGTGGTTAAAGTGCTTCTGTGAGTAATCTCCCCACTCAAAGTGATGTATTTAATTGAGGGCCGCTGATCAGGTCCTCAGTCAGGAAGTGGGATCCAAGAGTGGCCTGCTGCCCCCAGTTCAGGACTTGCTTCTCTCCCAGTTTCCCACAAATCATAGAATGAAAATATGTCTCTCCATGGTCTCAGGCCTCACCCCATGTCCTCAGAGGTGATTTACTTCATTCCCTCTTAGCCCAGTACAAATACAACAGGACATCCTGCTTCAGTATATCCCCAGTCAGACTTCTCACTCCCTTGACTCCCTCCTTGGCCAGCCCAGCATGGCTCCCCTGGATGCTGAAATAGATCCCACTAGAGTGTATTTTCCAAACATTAACCAAACTGTTGTCTTAGAACAAAGAATGTGCGCACTCCCCAGCTGAAACCTCACACTGGTCTCATCACACTCAGAAACACCCCCGGTTTCCTAGCTGGGCTCACAGGCCCTCTATTTCCAGACTCCTGTATGTCTCTCTGACCTCAGCTCTGACTCTCTCTGCCCCTTTCCCCAGACTTACCCTGCGTAGTCTCCTCGGCCCACAGATACGTGCTGGTCTCAGTCCACATTCTCCTAAGTCTCCAGAGAGAGGTCTTCCCTGACTGTCCTCTACAGCACCCACCTCCCCTCACTCTAGTGCCTCTGCCCTTTCCCTAGGCTGCTGTTGTTCATGCACTAATAGCTGCCTGATATTTACACCCAGGTGTGTGCGTGTGTGTGCATATATCACATATATGTTATTTTCTGTTTCCTTCATTTGTATTAGCTGCTTGACAGCAGTTACTCTTATGTTCTTGTTCAATCTGTATTTATAGTTCCTGAACACTGTCTGGCATGAAGTAAGAATTCATATAGTAATTAATTAAAATAATGACTAACAACCTATTCATATTATTTAGAAATATAGGGAAATTAAGAAGAAACAACCCAAAGGACCAGAAGAAACCTGCCTTGACTCATGTCGGTAGGTGCTTGAGAACTCGTGTTTTGCCTCTAAGCTTTTCATCACTAATGCTGTTATATATTTTGTGCTTAAAGTACTAACAAATAAAACCAGAAAAATATATAAAAATTGTTTCAAAGAGTCAAAGCCATATGAAATGAATCCTTAATTTCTGAAGCATCTGACTTGAAATTTCACTAACTTTAAACTGGGTTTTACTCTCCTTAAAAGTTGGACCATGAGAATTCACAAGGAGGGTCTTTTTTTTTTTTAAGGAAAGATGATGGTGCCCACCTGTCCTTGCCGTGAGCTCTTTCTTCCACTTGCTGCCCCACTTGATGCCGAGCTCCTGCCCATACTCATCCCCATACCAGACCAACAGTTCACAGCCAGGCCTGATGGTGCGGCAGGTCCGGTAGAAGATCTGCCTGTGGTACTGAAAGGCCACCAGGTTCTGCTCCTCGTCATCCCGGGCGCAGTTCACATACCTGAAGTTGAGGCAGAGCCAGGGAAAGACGATGGTGGACGGTGTGTTCCCACTCTGAGAGACACGTGTCCTGCTCCTGCCGGATGCGCAAGGCCTCCACTTTGACGCTGCCCACGCCTCCTCCCACTGTTCCTCACAAAACTCTGCTGAGAGCCCAGCTCCTTTCATGAGTCAGGTGAATTCCCACTTCTAAGCCCTGCTTGTGGTGCTCATCCTGCCCCGAATTCCAGATTTATCTCTGCATCCCTCAGCCACAAAACACAGTGATCTCTGGCATCTCCAAATTCTAAATTTCTGGTTTGCACCGCAGAGCTTGGTACTTGATCATGTATTCTGCTTCTAAATTTCTACATATCATTCAATACTCAGCCCAAGCCTATCTTCTTTAGAGAGGCCTAAAGAGTTTTATCCTGTACCTAAGGGACCTCATCTGCCTCTTCCAGGTTCCATAGAAACTTGGTGATTTCTTTGTCTTAGCATGATAACATAGACTAAATTGATGACAATTTCTTCACATTATGTATTGCCTGATAAAATGAGAGGCCCTCAAGGAAAGGGGCTGGGTCATGCCACACACATGCCCAGGAGCACACCGTAGCACACTCCTACACAGGCTTAAGAACCCAGTTTTAATTTCAAAGAGACCAGACTTCCTGACCTCCCAGATTAAAGGCCCCCCTTTTTTAGGTTATCGTGGCACTATGTAGTCCTCAAAATACCAGTTATAGTTAAATATTTCTATCATTGTTTAGTCTCCGATGATCTATAGCCTCCACAAGGATAAGGATTGTGTGACCTGTTCAAGTAATGAGCTCCACTGTCTAAAGTGCAAAAGAGTAATTGCTGAACAGATATCGATTAGTCAAAGTGTCCCCAGTGAAACAAAGCTCCTCAAGATGTATCTTTTTGCCCCAATTTTGTCTAGTGCAGAGATTTATGCATAGAAGACATATATTTTTATCTCCTTGTTTCTAAGTGTCTCAAGATATGAAAGAGTATTGTATGGAAAGAAAAAACAACAGAGGATTTAAAAAAACACTGAGGGGGGGGGGCGGATGTGGCTCAAATGGTTGGGCGTCCGTCTCCCATATGGAGGGACCCGGGTTCGATCCCTGGGACCTCCCGGTAAAAAAAATAAATAAATAAATAAAATAAAAAAACACTGAGGGAGGCATGCTGAGAAGGAAAGGGGATTGGGTTTGTGAGAGATGAATTTCCTTCCTGGAACCCAATAGCCGATTGTCCTTACCTCATCCAGTTGGCCCAAGATTTATCTTTTCCATCCACATATTCATAGCAGTTTCTTCCCTTAGTGATCTGAGTTTCAGAAAAATAAGTTAAAGGCATTTTTGGGCAATGATGGTAAGAATTACTTTACTGCCATCAATGTTCTCTCAGCCTGCAAGGATTCGCCAATTTGTTACCACATGATATGTTCCTTTTCACCATCTACATGTCTGCATCAATTTGTCAGAGCAGACACTTCTACTGCCACTTCTTTGTCTCGGTACCACTTTGCTCCCACGTACCCCCTGATCTTCATGCAAAGACCACAAAATGCACAGAGCTAACCACATTCTCCACATGCATGTCCTAGCATATAGAAGGCAATGTCCCATCAAAGGCAGGAAAGGGACGTGGAAAGCCAGAGGGCAGTGAGAGGTGTAGGTGCTTCTCACCAGCCAGGAGTATCCACTGTTGGCTGCCTCTTCATCTTCTGTTACCTGGCCCTCATAGGGGCCGAAGTGCAGACCCAATGGCAGATCAGATGCCTCGTTCCATATTCCAAGCCCAGCCTCTGGGATGCCTGATGGTCCAATTCTCAGTCCATGAGGCAGAGTGAGGGCAGAGCGATTGGGATATCCCTTGTCCACTGCACTGTCCTTTACAAATGCTGGTGGCCCGTGAACAGTACAGTTGTCAATGAAGAAGTTCTGACACTTCTCACAGTCTAGAGGAAGAAAGCAGTTGGGATTAGGGGAGGAAAGACAGGATATGTGTATATTCCTGGACATAAAGAACAGGGAGCAGGTGGAGTCCATGAGCTCACGTTATTAAGCCTTAATCTTATACTCCAAATCCCTAGAGGAGGGAGTGATTGGGAGCGAAATGACGAGATAAATTATTATTCCAGAATATAACAGTCTTCTCTGCAAGTGGGGGCTAGAGGATCACTTACAGAGGTAATCATCATCCTGGGGCTCGCTGACCTCCTTGTACGCGAGGCCCTTTCTCTCTCGCAGGCTATACATCTTCACTTCAATCCCCTTTCTCCTGGGTTCTAAGAGAGCAGGTAAGTGATGTTGGTGAGGTGTGGAGTGCTAGTCCCTGTGTTGTCATAAAACGTGAAATATCCTCCCATCAAATCACCACTTCTCCTACATACACTGTTCCACCCCTTGTCCCCACAACTTTTGGTTCAGAGAGACAGCTACCACAACCACAATGACTACTGATGCCAATCCACTTGTGGATTGTGGTTCCTGCCATTATCAGGTCTAATCTCCCAGCCTTTCTACTTAAAAAGGGTTCATTCAGGCATTTATTCATTGAGAAAACATTTTCGAGGGCATATTATATGTTAGGCATTGACTGAAGGCCTGGACATACAACAATGAAGGCCAGGTCCTGAATATAACAAATGGATTGATTGGACACCTTGCATTTGTTAGGTCTTTTATATTCAATTTAATGCTTTCAAGCAATATATAACTTGTGTTTTTATCTTCATGTTACATCCTAGGAATCTGGAGCTCAGAGCATTTAGGTCTGTCCAATGTCCCAACGCTTTAAATAGACTATATTCTAAGTGTGCAACTTTGAAGTTAAGTGTTCTTGCTTGCTAGTCAATACTACATCCAACATCTGGTCTTAGCTTAGTCCTGCTTAACCCAGGCCTGTCCAAAGTCCGTCCCATAAGCCCAAACCATACTTATGAACCTTTCTAGAGGAGCTCAAGGAACCAGTTCCCAAATTATTTTCTCTTACTCAGTTTTTGTCTAGGGTGCTGTCCAAAGGTACTTGCTTCTCCGGTAGGGGATACCAGCATCTGGACCTGCTCTGAGCCAGTTGTGTTTGGCAAATTTGCTGTTCCTGAAAATTTCTTCAAAATAGATTCGTTACCCTGAGCACTTGCTTTAATATGAGAGTCATGTATTAAAAGACAACAAACATTTCTTTAGTGCTTTAGGACTTATACATATTCACATGCATAATCTGAGTTGTTGCTTCAACAGCACTTGGAGGTACCTGGAGAGTCTGGGGCATAGGGAAGAGGATGGTTAAGTGGTCGTAAATCTAGAACTAGAACCCATATCTTCAGGCCCTTTCTCTTCAACTTTTTCTCAAATGTGTCCCTCTAAGTGTAAGTGAGGTAGTGAGAAGGTTTTTCAAGAGTAAATGGAGGGAAGTGGCTGTGGCTCAATCAGTGGGGCTCCCGTTTACCATATGGGAGGCCCCGGGTTCGGTTCCCCGGGCCTCCTGGTGAGGGCAAGCCCGCCCGCACGGCGTGGTTGGCTGACCCAGCGAGCACAAGCAGCAAGGGGGGGATAAATGAAGAAATAAAATCTTAAAAAAAAAAAAAAAAGAGTAAATGGAGATTGATAAGGTCTATAAAGAAACGAGTGAGAGCTTATAAAAAGAAATAGAGGAAGGAGGTATTTGATGAGAGAGAAAATGTAGAAAAGTACTGAAGGGACAAAATACATCTGTAAAATGAGGACAATGGAGCAATGAAATTGGAAAACAAAACAAAGAAATGCTTGACAGAAATGTATCTGTGCAACAAACAAAGTGATGCTAAATGTTGCAAACTGCCATATCCTGGAAAGAATACTTGAGTTTGAAATTACATTTGCTGGTTCCTGGTAAGAGTGTACATTAGTTAATTCTCAGGATGTTCCCTTCAGTTTCCTTATTTATAAACAACACAAACTGTAATCCATGCTTGGTGGCAATGCTTTAAAATGTGTTTATCAATTGCAATGAGTATACCACAGAGATGAAAGATGTTGCTAATGTGGGAAAATGTGGGAGGTGTGGGGAGCGGGGCATATGGGAATCCCCTATATATTCTCTGTAACATTTATGTAATCAAAGTATCTTTCAAAAAATAAAAAAAGTGAAAAAAAAAATGGGCATGCATCCTAATTCATAAGGTTATATATAATAATGGATCTTCGAAGGGTTTTTTGAACTACTGAATAAACTATAAATATGAGATTATTAATAATTTCTCTCACAGTCCTACTATAAAAATCACCTCCTCAACCATCCCCACAATTGAAATCTAATTTACACATATGATCAGCATTCCTTAACTCTTTTGCTCCTAATTTAAATTTCAAACAGAATCACTCATTCAGAAAACATTCAGGGGGCTTTCAGGCACTCTGAACTGGGCCTGGGACTTCATTGATGACTCTGATATGGACCAGGCTCTCAAAGAGCTTGCAATGTGGAGGGCAGACAGACTAAGCAAATGATTCCCAAAACATGGGAGATGAGGCTCAGAGGAGGGAACAGCTGTATGCTCCTACAGGAATGAACATTTGAAATCAGTTCCAGAAGGAAGTGTTTCCACAGAATAATGTTTGGCCAATGTGAAGTCCTTAAGTCATTGCCTTGTTTCTCAATCATCAAACCTGCAGCTCCTCAGGGGTGGAAGCTACTTCCTCTTGTCAGAGTGGGAGCTCCTGAGCGTGAGGACCTCCTGCACTTCTTCATTTGGGAACGTCTACCATACAAACTGCCTTTTTATTTGCACATGATGGAATGACAAAGGAAGCCAGTCAGAAGCAAGTTTCAATTAGTTAGAGTGTCTTAGAACAGCTGTCACTTTAGCAGAGAAGAGCTGATGTTTGGATCATCAGCTGGACCTATGGAGGAGACAGCCTGAATTTCATAAGACCACATAACTTTTATTTTTAATTAATTAATTAATTAATTAATTAATTTTTTTTTCCTTTATTTATTGAGACCACGTAAATTTTAATGAGCAAGTAAGTGGTTCAGAGAAGGGACTTTGGATTAGACTGTCCCACCACTGATACTCTGGTCTCAGGCATATAATTGAACATTTCTGTACCTCAGTTTCTGCATCTATAAAATGGTGTCTATTATTGCTGGTGCTGATACTATCAGGATAGTGCTGGTTTGGACACTGTGTTAAGGAGAGGGTGGCAGAAGCTCCCAGGACATTCTGTGCACTTTCCTACTGTTATTTGTGTTTGGAACCCTGACGAAGGTTTTCTTATTAATAGGATTTGGGAGATACTCACCTTCTGGTGTTTCATATGTTCTACTCTGAAGGTCACCCAAAGAGGTTTGACTGCAAGTTGATAAGAAACCTGGTTGGTAAATGTTTCCAAACTCTGGAGATACTGATGTAGGAACATAGAACTTTGAACTATAGAGTGAAGAGTCCAAGGATTACCCAAGGGTGATTCTAAAGTGGTTTCTGCAGTATCATTAATTAAGGCCTATGCTTCTATTGGGGCATCAAGTAATTATTTTCTTAAAATGTTAATAAATATATAGATAAAACCTGGTCTTTGCTTCATCTTGTGTTCATAAGGTCTATATTACATTTATTTAAAAATATTGGATTGGCTGGGTTGGGGATTCTAATTCAGTCCTGATGAAGATGTGTGATAAGGCAGGAGGGATATGTTTCCCTATGAAAACTCTCTTTTCATGGCCAAGCCTTTGCAGACAACCAACATTGGATGTTGAGACCTCTTTTGAGAGCCTAAGGAACCTGAAATCCAGGTTCCTGAAATTAACTTGGGTGAGGAGTCATAGACCTAATCCAAGTTAATTTATCCAGTTCAGGCAGATTTGCTCTGTCTTCTTCTAAGCCCTCCTGTCTGAGCAGCTGGAAGGAAGTGAGCTTCTCTCTTTTTAAATTGAAAAAAAAAAAGCAGGTATAATTTGGGGAAAGAGGATCATGTGGTGTGATTAAGTAAGTGTAAATAAATTATGTATCTTTACATCATATGTCAATCATTTACTTTTCTAAGATATTTCATGTAAGACATGGAACTATTATAAAATTAGCATTAGAAAGCTTTTTGGTGAGTTTACAGTTTAATTAAGGCTTACTTAACTGCCTTTTGATTAATTAACAATGTTTAGCAAAAACAACCTACTTTTTATAAAAACTAGAAGATAAATTTTAAGTAGATGGAAAAATATGGAAAATAATACTGGAAAAAGCTATACACCCACTATCATTCAGTCAGAGCTCAGCATTCTGCCACAACTGCTCCAGGCATTTTCTATTTTAAAATTCAAAAGAAAAAATAAACAAATAAAAAAACTAATCAAGTCACAGCTATTCCACCGTCAGCCCTTCCTCCTTCCCTAGTCATGGCAACTATTCTGAATTTGGTATTTCTTTTTTTTTTTTTTTTTTTTTTTTTACCGGGAGGTCCCGGGGATCGAACCCGGGTCCCTCCATATGGGAGATGGACGCCCAACCAGTTGAGCCACATCCGACCCCCTGAATTTGGTATTTCTTATTCACATTCAGATTTCAAACATTTCCCATCTATTAATGTATCTATAAATAATATAGTTTATTATTTTACACACTTAAAAACTTATTATGAATAGTCTCTTATTGTATGTAATCTTTGCATCTTGCTTGTTTGCAGAACTTTTATGTGTTTGAAGACCGTTTGTTACTTCCTAAGAAGTGCTGAGACTTCTAAATACTTCTGGCCCCTCACCTTGCTGCCTGGGTGTCCATTCTTCATCGGAATCCTCAGCATCATCCAGGGGTTTGATGGCCTGCTTGCGGTGACACATAAAAGCTGGACGAGGGGCTCTGAGACCTGGAAAGAAGCAAAATTTTTGTCTATAAAGGGAGCAGCTGGTAAGAAAAATGAGGAGTCGTGGCGATGGGCTGGGAGGGTCCAGACAAGGTCATGATGTGACCCCTGCCATGGCCAGTGTCCGCATTCAGCCGAGGAATAAACCTTCCCTCCTGGTTTCTCTCCACACAGCGGGAGCACAGGAGGGAACAGTGGGTGGCTGCAGGCACCAAACAAATACGTGCTACAGGCACTGAGGCCTGTTTGCTTCACTGTTCTCGGTGCCCAGCACGTCCTGTTACCTATAGCAATCAGCGCATCATAGTTCCTTTTCACGTTCCTGTAGCGGAGTTTCTCCCAGTCCCCCATCTCTGCCCATTCTTCCTTGGAGAAGTGTATGGAGATGTCTTTGAACGCGTCCTTGGCCTAGAGAAGATAACAGATGCTATCTGTGCCAGTATGCCCACCCTCGGGATCTCTGTGAAGGGAAGGTTTTGTCCTGATGGCTGGGTGCTGTCCCTGGCACTTCATGGCAGGTGTGACGCGGGTCTCAGGTTCTCCCCGCCCGGCCGCCCTGTCCCCCACAGGGCCCGCTGGCTCTCACCGGGGGCCTGCGCCCGGCTCGCCCCGCGTGCTCTTCGGGGCTCCCCTCCTGGGACCTAGCAGGGCTCATGCTGAGCCCCCAGGCCCCCAGGCCCAGGCGAGGCACCTGCGGGGAGAGAAGGTGCTGAGAGCATTCCCGCGCCCAGAGCCCTCGGGCCCCTCTGCCGCTTCTGGCTGGTGTCGGTGTCGGAGCAGGCGGGTGGGGGGCCCAGTGCCCGAGCGGAAGGGGCGAAGGCCCTGGGCGGGACTGTGGCTGTGGGCGTCTGGGCGCCAGGGCAAGAGGGGACCTCCCACCGCCCACAGCGGGGAGGCAGGCATTTCCCATGGGAGCGGGGTGGTGTCTGGAAAACTCTGGGGGCAAGGTGGGCTGGATGTCAGGGGACTCCCAGGATGAGGGGGTTTGGGGTTCTTCAGAGTCCCTCAGGCTGAGGAGACCAGGGTTGATGAGGTTTGGGGTCTCTTGGGCTGAAGGACTGCCGTGTCCCCAAAAGGGAATTTGAGCTCCCTCAGGGTTAAGTGATTTGGGGTCTCTCATTAAAGGTTCTTGGGGTCCCCGAGGCAGAGAGGTTTTGGGGGTCACTCAGGTGGAGGTTTTGTTTCTCGGAGGTTGGGGAGATCGAGGTCTCTGTGACTGAGAGATTTAGGGTTGTTCGAACTGAGGGAACTTGGGGTCTCTGAGCTTTTTGTGCTTTGGGGGCTCTAGCTGAGGGGATGCCGGGTCCCTCTGGGTTAGTGGATGTGGGATCCCCAAGCTGCTGGGGCTTGGGGCCTCTGAGGCTGAGGGATTTGGGGTCAGTCAGGTGGAGAACTGGTGTCTCAGGAGCTGAGGGGATTAAACGTGCGAGGCTGAGGTGTTCCGTGGTCTCTGTGGGTGAGCGAGTTCGGGTTTCTCAGGCAGGGCGGCGCTGGGGTTCCTCAGGCCCAGCACAGTTGGGATCTAAAGAAAGCTGATTTGGGGTTCCTCGGTGTGAGGGGTTTGGAGCCTCTCAGGGTGAGGGGATCAGGAGTCTTCCAGGCCGAAATTTGAAGGTCTTGGGCTGAGGGATTATAAGGGTTTTGCGAGGCCAGGAAAGGCGCCGCGTGCCGTCGCAGTCTCCCGGGTCTTCTCCGCGCTTCCCACCTCCGCTGCGCGCCGCCTCCGAGCACCTGCGCGCTTCCCGCCGTCAGGAGCCGACGGAGGGCGAAGTATGAACCTGCGTGGCGTCTGTCAGACACGAGCCACCAATCAGAGCTGCGACCAGAGTTGCCCGGCCAATCGGCGGTAAGGGGTTGGTCAAGGGGCGGAGCATGCACCATTCCGTGCCTGTCAGTCACCGGCTCGGGTGGTGGAGGCGGGGCCTATTTTCCCGCCTCTGAGGAAGGTCCCACCCCGTCCCGCGGGCATTGGCCACTCGGCGTCGGTCGCCTGTCTGTCCAGAAGCCGCCAGCGCGCAGGCGCAGTGACGCGCCCCTCTTGAGGCCGCCGCGGGGGTCCATGCTGGTAGGGGGGGTCTCAGTCCCAACGGTGTGGCCTGAGGGGAGCTGGGGGCGAGGCGACGTTTCTTTCCGGCCCGCGGGCCGAGTCCTCTCCCCTCGGGGAGACCGAGGGCCGCGGGGCTGCGAGGGTTGCGGGCAACGGAGGAGTGGGGTCCAGCCGCAGAGGGCGGGAGGTGGGCGCCGTGTCCTGGGGGCGGACGCTGGACCTGGCTCCAGATGTTAGGAGGCTCCTGTGGTCACCGCCGAGCGCGGGCCGTGGTCGCCAGGGGGCTCGGAAATTACTTGTTGACTGACTCACGGAAGAGATGAGTGGGTGGGTTGATGGTGGTCGTACTGGCCGGAATGCTGTGGGCTGCTCTTCTCCTGGGCGCTCTGTCCTTCTCCAGGATGTCCCTGGAGCGCCACAGCCTTCCCAGGTCTGGGACCCGAGCCCTCATCTCTTGGGGTTGCCCTTTCTGTGACAGAATCTCTGTGAGATTCCTGGACCACCAATGGCACAAAGTCCTTCACTGGCATCTTTCCCTGTAAGCTTCACAACCGCCCTCGCCCCTCCCGGGAAGGGTCCGTTGTGCACAGGCTTCATTTCCCAGGACTTAGCTCCTTCACCTCTGCTTTTCTGGGCTTCAGGAGAAAGTGAATAAGCTTTTGATTCTCAGAGCCACAGACACAGCCTGCGTCAGGGACACTGCCTTGCTGGGGCCTGAACAGAAAACCACAACCCTGACACCGGTCTGAGATCTCCTACACGAGACCTCACTCAGGGAGAGTGAGCTGGATGATTTTGCTGAGCTGTGGGGTCCGAGGTCTGGAGGAACTGGAAGGTGGGGCCAAGGCTTCCCAGGCCTGAGCTGACCTCCCAGCCCAGCCCCATGAACTCATCTGTGGATGGGCAGTGCCGATGCTTTTCTCGTAGTCATGGTGGTTGTGGTTGTGAGTGGCCAACAGGAAGCTGTGAAAGCTAAAAACTACCACATAATGCTGTTCTTATGGCGTGTCGGGGCCCTGGGATGTAATGGGATATGGGAGCCAAGGAGGGGATTCAACCCTTCAAAGTGTCAGCGGGGCATGGATAAATGACAAGGATATGCCTTAAAGCAGGCGGGGCTGTGGTGAGACACGTAGATGGAGTTACCAATTTTCAGGGCTATAGGCTCTTGCCATCCCTGAGCTCAGAGGAGTCCCAAAGGGAACAGGTGGGTCCTTCTGTCCTAGAGTCTTTTTTTTCATCCAGGTTGTGATTGTTTTGCTCTTGGCATGATATGATTTCTTCATTGTATCCTAGACATTTAGGGATCATGTTGCTAGACTCTGACCTCTATTCAACCTTCCTTTTTAGTAGCCGCCCCCCTGTTTAAGGGGTAGGTTCAGCTCCGGACTGGGGCCCACTGACACTGGGTGTGGGTAAGGGGGAAGCACCACCTGCCAGGTGGAGCTAGGAGTTCAACTCTGCTTGGACCGTCTCCTTTGGCAGCCCTGTCCCCTTAAGTAGGATTTTTATTGAAGTATGATTTATAATCAGAAAAGTGCACCAGATAAACACATTGCATGGTGACATTTCATGAATTGAATACGCCCATGAAGTTAGCTTCCAGATCTAGAAACAGAAGAGCCATGCTTAGCTGGCTGCTGAGAAGCACAGTTTTTTGACTTAGGGCTAGGGTGAGGGTGAGGGTTAGGTTAGGGTTAGGGTTAGGGGTTAGGGGTTGGGGTTAGGGTCAGGGTCAGGGTAATGATCAGGGTCAGGGTCAGGGTTAGAATTAGGGTCAGTGTTATTGTTAGTGTGCCCTTAGTGTTAGGGTTGAAGTTACAAAAGTGAAGAGACATACTATACTCACAGAGTATTATGTTAGGTGTAGTCTTAGGGTTAGGGTTAGAGTTTCAAAAGTGAAGAAACATACTGTAGTTAGGGTTAGGGTTAGGGTTGTGGTTAGGCTCAGGTTTAGGGTTAGGGTTTGGGTTAGGGTCAGTGTTAGTTTTAGTGTGCGGTTAGTGTTACGGCTAGGGTTAGCTTTAGGATAGGTCAGGGTCTGGGTCTCTGTCACTGTCAGGGTCAGAGTCAGAGTCATAGTCAGGGTCAGGGACAGGGATAGTGTTAGGGTTAGGGTTAGGGTTAGTGGAGTCATCTGTGGTTAGGATCTTTCAAAATCCTATTTAGATGCGTTCAGTTGTATCAGGGTGGGCCTTAATCCACATGACTGAATTCTTTATAGATAAAGGAGCTTGGACATAGAGCCAGAAACCAGGAGAAATGAGAGAGAGAGAGAGAGAGAGAGAGAGAGAGACTGTCACATGATGGAGACAGAAGTGCATCTTCAAACCACAGCAGAATATTACAGTCTCTGGGGGAAAACAAGCTCTGCCAATACCTTGATTTTGGACTTCCAGCCTCTGAACCTCTGAGCCAATAAAATCCCATAATTTAAATGAACCAGTGCTCTTGGAGCAGAATCCCAGCTGGGACACCCCAGCCCTACCCCAAGAGGATCAGGTCTGCAGTTTCTGTAAATCCAGGCGTCAGAGATTGTTTTGTGGACACTGAGTCTTTACCATTTGGGAGGTACCACCTCAATGAATGACAAGTGCAGACATCAGCAGCCCCTTTGCCATGGGCCCCTGCATCTTCACCTTCAGGTCCAACCTTAATGTCAAGACCTCCCTCCCCTCATGTTACAGTCCAACATCACCCATGGTGTGGCAGTCTGAAATTATTTTAGAATCCACAAAAGTGAAAGATGGTGTTTTTAAACTAATCTATTCCTGTTGGGTGTGACACCCTTTGGTTGCGTTAAATTCAGTGGAGGGTCCTTTGATTAGATTACTTGATAAGATCACTTCAGGGCTCTTGAGTGGACTCTGTCAGTGAGGCCTGACTCAGGTTGAATCTCCCCCACTCCCCCTTGCTGGGTCTGATATAAACGGAAACACAGAAACACAGGGACAGTACGTGGCCGTATCTGATCCTCTGGAGCCGAGACCTAGTGAAGAGGCCCAGGAAGAGACAAGCCTGCACCAGCTCTGCCCACAGCTGCAGAAAGGCAGAGGCCTCGGCAGAGCTTCCTGGCCTTCTTGCTTCACCTCATGGTAGCTGACTTTGGTGAGAAAGCACCTGTCATGGTGCCTCAAGTTGGACTTTTCACGGTCTTGGAAGCTTTCACCCCAAATAAATCTCCAAATAAAAGCCAACCCATTTCTGGTACTTTGCATCGGCAGCGCTTTGGCAAATGGGAGCTTGTCCAGTGTGTGCTTCTCAGCAGCCCCCTCTGTCCAGTTCTAATCTACACGGGTCAAAACCAGCTGCTCAAGAAATGGGAGTGGGGGTCCCTGCTGTGCCCACCTGAGAGCTCAGCACCAAGTCCACCACGCCCTGCAGCCTCAGAGCTGCCCAGGTTCAGCTCCGCCCACCCCGGCATCCGGGTCCCAGGCGGCTTAAACAAAGTGAATCAGCCCCTGCACCCGCCCTCCCCCCACCTTTCTCCTTCCTTCTTGCCTCCCCAGGGACAGCTTCCGCCTCTTTGAGTCGCTGTCTGAGATTTCCTCAAATGAGAGCAACTATTCCCAGGGCAGCGAGCTGGTCATCCAGGTAGAGGAGCCTGGGGGGTCAGGGCTCACACGGTGGGCTTCTTAGATTTTCCCTGGAAGTTTCTTTGAAAACATCCAGTCTGGCTGTTCTGGAAGAAGATGAAGAGGGATCGTGCTTAGTTTGTGGGAAGGTGGGGAGGGGGGCAGTTGTATGGCCTTAGGCTGTGGTTCTCAGATGCGGTGGAGGCAGCTGGGATGTCCCAGGAGGACGTGGTGAGCTGGCAGGAGAGAAGTCTCCATCTGTGTGGGGGTCTCATAACTGCCTCATTATGATGGCATGTGTGCCAAGAGCTGTGGGGAGTGTTTAGGAGACAGGAAACCACGAAGCTTCCACATAAAAGAGGAAGCAGCACTTCACGGCCCAGGACTGCTGGCCTCCCCCACCTACCTGGACTCCTGGGAGACCCACTCCTGAGTGGACGCAGGGACTTGTCTGCAGGAGAATGTCCTGAGTGGGCCCCTGGGAGGGGGTGCCTTTGCTATGGCCTCGGGCAGGCTTTGGGGTCTCCACTGCAGTGGGCTGGGCAGGCAGGAGCTGCTCAACCAGGCCTCAGAGACACCCCATCCTCAAGCCCCATGGCTGGACGGCACCAGCCCCCCCACCCCCACTCAGAGGCCGGGAGAAGCAGACACCAGATAGTGGTGGTGGGTGGTGGGTGGTGGGGTGACGCCAGCTCAGACGGGGCCCCCGCCTGGAGGGAGCAGCCTGTTCTCCGACGCCCTGAGCGAATCTGTACAAATCAACACCCTCTCGGGCCTCTGTGTCCTCATGTGGAATGGAGACACGACCACCCAGTGGTGCCGCCCTCGCGGTGAGGTGGCGAGGTTCAAGGAGAAAAGGCACGTGGCTGAGCATTCCCGTGACTCTGAGGGGGGAAGCGTGACGGCCAGAGCATCTGCGCTGCCAGCTTGCCACCCTGAGGCTTCTGGACTCACGATGAGGGGTCAGGTCTTTGTCCTCATGTCACAGATGGACAAACAGGCTCAGGGAGGCCAGTCCATCTGCACAAGGCCCCTGGGGACATCAGGCATGTGCTGGGAGATTTCCCCCTGCCCACTTAGGCCAGGTGTCCTAGACCCCAGGGAAAATGTGGAGGGAACAAGGGCCTCACTAACCTCGTCCTCAACCCTGGCAAGAGGGGACCTCTGAGGTTGCCCCCCTGGAGACGAACCCAAGAAGAGGCCAGAAGCAGCAGCAGCAGGAGAGGGTGAGTGTGGCTGAGGCTGGGAGGGGTCCTCCAAGTCAGGATGGGGCCTCCTCAAGCCAGCCCTCCTGGCCACTGAGCCTGGACAGCTGCCCTTCACTGTCCCGTCCCCTGGAACCCTGAGCAAGAGTCTGGAAGAGCCGACTAGGGTGCCTCTGTGGGGAGGGAGTAAACTGGGGATTGAAGAAAATCTGGTGCTGGGAGGTGACTCAAGGGAGTTTGGGGTCTTTGGAGGCAGGAGGGGAACTTAGGGGTGACAGCCAAGTCCTTGAGACTGTCCCACGGTGGTGCTGGGTGTTCCCAGGAGTCTGAGGCTGAAGGTTTGCAGGGTGGGGTCTCGGGTGCACCAGAGAGCCTGTGCTCATCCCACCCACCCGATGCCACAGGGTGTCGTCCAGGGCACTCTCCCTTGCCTGGGGACTTTGCTCACTCAGTTTTTGATGGTGGACTCTGCCATGCAGGAGTATCTGGAGGTGAGTGAGCCTGGGGGCCGGGGCAGGGTGGGGAAGGGGCCCTGAGGCTTGGGAGAAGAGCCCCCCTGAGCCCTGAGCTCCCAGCAGTGGGCACTCCACGTGTCCTGAGAGCCCCACAGCTGCCCTGGGAGCTGGGGTGCCAGGGCTTCTCGTAGATGAGCAGGCGGGGGCTGGTCCAAGGGGCCGTCTCTCCATTGTGGTCAGAGGCTGGACTGAAGGCCTCTGTCTCCACTCCCGGGCCCCACTCCTGGTGCCCAGACCCTGCCTGGGTCCCTCCCTGGCCTGGGCTGCCCTGTGCGTGTTGAACCTGCAGTCGTGCAGCGTGGCGGGGGCTCAGGGGCGATGGGCATGGGAATGGCTGGGGCCCCTTTGAGATGGTGCCCACTCTCTGCCTTCCAGGGGCGAGTGGTCAGTTTTGACAAAAGGAGGAAGGTGAGCAGCTGTGGTCATCACTGCGGGGGTGGGGTTGGGGAGGGGGTGGGGGGGAACAGAGACCCTCCCGGGCAGGGCACCGGCGGGCTGCATGCAGCTTCCTCTTAGCCTGATGGGGAGGGTTTCAGGGGAAAAGACAGGGCCGAGCCCTCCTGGAGGGTGGGGGTTATCCATGGGATGAATGTCAACTTCCGTGAGGATGAGCCGTGTGAACTCTGCCCTGAGGACAGCTGGAGCCTGGAGGGAGTGGAGGGGTGGGGTGCCCACAGGGGCAAACCCCGCAGCTGGCCCCCGTCCCACCCAGCCAGCCCCCCCAGGCCTCGGCGGTGCCTCTTCCTTCCTCTGGCCCAGGAGTGCCAGCTGGTGGCTGAGCCCCAGCGGCTGTAGGCGACCTGCTGCTGCGACACCCTTGTGCCCAGTGAGCCATTGGGGCCTGGTTTGGGGCTGTGGAGCAGCTCAGCGAGAGTGACCGGTGAGGCCAGGCCAGCACCAGGCCAAGGTGTGGCGGGTCGCCCTGGTGCTCCTGGTCAGCTCAGGACCTGTTGCCTGAGGACGCCGGGGGGCCCCCCAGTGCTGACGGCTGTGAGACCCTGGGAGGGAGGCCTGAGGTGTGGCCTCCGGGAGCCTCACGGCGCCATCTGTCCTGTAGCTTCCGCCTGTCTCGCGAGCTGGAGTCCCCACCCCAGTCGGCCAGTGAGAGCTTCAAGGCCCAAACCCCCCAGAAGGCATCAAGCCTTGGAACAAAGAGTGAGTTCCCGGTCTAGGGCGGGCAAGTGTGGGCTGGCCGGGGGCTCAGGGCAGCTTCAGGCTCGCGTGGCCTGGGGGAGCCTGAGCGTTCAGCGCTGGGATCCCTGCTCCCCTCCCGACCAACCCCTTGATGCGGCGAGTTGCCCATTCCTGGGCCTGCTTCCTCTTCTGTGAAATGAGGAGATGCTGCGTGATCGCTGAGGCAGTCGTAGTCCGCTGACTACTACTTATGGACCAAGCACTCAGCAGGGTGCAGGGGTAACAGGGCAGGGGTTTGATGCATCCCGGGGGAGGCCCCAAGGTAAGCCAACCCCTCCATCCAGCCGTCAGGCCCCTGACGCTGAGTCCGGTGGTTGCAGCAGCTCCCACTCCGGTGTCCAGCTCCAGTTCCAGCTCCAGCGTGACCCCGGCCTCAGCAGCAGGGATGCAGCTCACTCACCTCCCAGGCACGTGGCCAGCTCCTCAGGCTCTGAGGTGGAAATCCACCTGGACCATGTCCCAGAGCCCCAGGATGGCCCCAGGATGGCCAGGAAACGAAGGTGACTGCCCACCTCTGCCCCCGGCCAACCCTGCCCTCCCCTCCCTCTCCTGCGCCTGCTGGGCCCTCTCCGTGTCCACAAGGGGGTCCAGGATTGTTGGCTCCTACAGACCTTCCAGAGCCTCCTGGTGCTTCTAGAGCCCCCTGGGGCGTCCCGAGGCTCCAGGCCTCCTGCTGACCTTGTGTCCCCCACAGGTGGGGCAGTCAACCTCTGCATCCTTGCAGGACCCCTCCATTGTCCTGTCGGCACCCAGAGGAACGTCCTCTTCCTCTTCCTCCGGCAAAACCAGGTCCACCCGGACCAGCCTCAAGCACTGCAACTCACGGCCGCTCTGCTGCTTCGTCCGTGTCAGCCTGCACGAGGACGACAGCCACGAGTCCAAGAGCGTCCTGGTGAGCCGGGCGTGCGCGGCCCCTGGGCCCTCGTGGCACAGGCAGTGGACACAGGAGCAGTGACAGGCTCCCCCCTGCCGTCCTGGAGCAGACTTCCCAGTGGTGGGGAAGGACAGACAGCCACCCCCAGAGGCAGGAAGGGCGTGTGTCGATGGCGGTCAGGGCTCAGGACGGTGGACGTGGGGCAGAGATTGGCACGCTGAGCACGGATGGCCTGGCAAGAGCTCACTGGAGCAGCCCCGAGAGGAGAAGGAGGGGGCAGCCTGCCAGGCCCGAGGGGTGTGTGCTTGGCCAGCCACGGAGCAGCCAGGAGGCCAGGGTGATGGGTCAGGGGTCAAGGGGAAGAGTTGAGGTCAGAGAGGTGTTGGGAGCTGGGTCACATCAGGCCCTGTGGCTGCTGGACGGAGCTTGACTTTCTCACGGGGGAGACGGAGCCACGGGAGGGTCAGAGCAGAGCAGGGATGGCAGGTGACCTTTGGCCTCAAGGTGGAGGTTGGGCCGATGTGTGGAGACCCCGGCAGTGAGGGGTGCCCCACCCAGAGGGGAGGACGGGGTCTGCCCAGGACGGGGCCGTGAGGGCCTGAGCAGGCCCAGATCCTGGAGGGGACGTGCAGACGGGGCCACCCCGGCCCCCACGGCACGGAGGCTGCTGAGCTGCCGGGCCCCACAGCTGCCCGGGCTGCCTCCTTGTGGCCAGGAGCTGCTGGGCTTGTCCTAAGCTGTCATCGCCTGACCCCTGGCCTGAGCCCTCCCTGCACCCGGGCCCTCGGGGTCTGTGGTCCAGACCCTGCTGACCACAGCTGCCTCCTGGAGCCCCGGACATCCTAGTTGCCGCAGGACGTCATCTAGCCTCCTCTCTGACCTTGGGGCTTGCACTAGATGCTGCATGCTCTGCCCTGGGGGTTCACTGCTACCTGGGGGTGTCCTGGAGGGGCAGGGGCAGGCCAGGGCACTTCATGAGGGCAGCCGTCCCCCATGATGGGGAGGCAGGAAGCAACATGGGGGGGGCCCAGATGTCCCCCCTCAGGGCCCACCCTCTGCTTCGTGGTCACCCTTTGTCCCCAGGCCCTGGGAGTCGAGAGCAGTTGTGCAGGCCGAGGACCCAGGGGCAGGGGTCAGCCTACAGGGCAGGGGTTTGGACCCTCACTGGGAAATACCCTCAAGACAAAGGTGCAGGTCCTTGAGGAGACGGGGTGGGAATGATTGGAAAAGACCCTCGTTCCATGGAGCCTCCCCGGGGGAGCATTAGAAGACACGGAGGCCCCTGTAGACCAGGCCTGAGCAGAGGAGGCTGCAGAGGGTCTCTGGTGGCTGCACTGTGGGGGGGCTCCAGGACTCCTGCCCTGAGGCCTGTCCTTGGCCCACCGCAGGTGACCGACCAGGACAGGGCTCCAGCCGTGATCCGCAAGGCCCTGGAAGAACACAGCCTGGGCGAGGACAAGCCAGAGGGCCACCAGCTGGTGCAGAGCCTTTCAGAGGCTCGGAGTGGGTCGGGGCGAGTGGAGGGGGCGGGGGCGGGGGGGCTGCGCACCCCGACCCCCGCCTGAGGGTCCCAGGCCCTGCTCAGGAGGCCTGGGCCGGGGCTGCCTCCGCTGGGCCCAGAGGTCTCGTCCTGGGCAGTGCTGGATTCGGGCCGGGCACTGGGCTCTAGAAAGCCCCTCTCAGCTCCGAGATCCTGAGCAGGGACGGCGGCAGGGCTGGGGTGGGGGGCAGCTGGCTCCGGCAGCTCCATTCTGAGGTTGTGCGTCGGAGTCTCTCTTACCCAAGACCCTGCACTGTGAGCTGAGCCCCTGCAGAGTCTTTCCTCCGGGCAGGCAGCGGTCAGAAGCTCCCCTTTGCACCTGGAGTTGGATGGGGGGTTCAGGTCCCTGGCTGAGTCCTGCTCAATGGGGCACAAAGGGTTGGGGTGTCCTTGGTCCCAGGAGCACAGCTGGCCCCCTCTGCCCACCCCCAGTGCTGCAGATCCTGGATGGCTTGAAAGTGTATTACGCGATGGCGCCCGTGGCCTCTTACCACTTTCTTCTCCTGAAGTCGGCCACGCCCCTGGACGCCAAGGTCAAGGACAGAGCTCTCTCAGCCCTTCTGGGGAGCAGGCAGAAGGGACCCAGGTTCCGAAAGGGGAAGTTCTAACTGGCCCCTGGTGCCCGCCGGCCTCAGGGCCCCCTCCCAGGTCGCCTGGCCCAGCAGTTCTGCTGACCCCAACCACAGTGGGCCAGGCCAGGCAGGCTCTTCCCTCCCCAGCAGCCAGCCTGGGACACCCCCAGACTCCACCTGAACCCCTGGACCTATTCTGCTGACCCAAACATGGTTAGCCAGAGGAAAAATTTGGGTGAGATTGGAAAGTAATTGCCTTTATGAATAAAGAGCAAAAAATCATATATATATATAAAGGGGAGGGGCAATCTTTACCTACTGTAAATAGTTAGTGTTCGAAGTGAACATTTTATTAATAAAGTCCTCTTTTGACTGCAGCCTGGCAGTTGAGTTTGCTTCTTTCACTTACTGTGTTATTTGAAATGAGGTGCAGGCCCTCATGGTGCTCATTCAAATAAGAAAACATGCAGGGAAACGGATGTGGCTCAAGAGGTTCGGCGTCCGTCTACCATATGGAGAGACCGGGGTTCGATTCCCGGTACCTCCCGGTAAAAAAAAGAAAAAAAAAAAAAGAAAACATGCAGAGTTAACAGGTTGAGACTCAAGCAAAGAATGTACATTTCAAAGTACCTGAGAAGGCCAAGAGACAGGGCAGGGCGGGATCAGCAATGAGCTCACAGGCTGCCCCAGCAAGCGTGGAAGCAGAGGAGCTCGGGGAGAGAGGTCCTCCTGGGGCAGGAGGTCCTCCTGGGGAAGGGGGAGGAGGTCATAGCTAAAATGCGGCATTGGCATTAGATTGCCTCGCGGCTTCCCTCTCTTGGACCTGCCCTGTGCCTCTCTTTCCTTGTCCTAAAAGGGAAGATACTAGTTGTGTCAACATCCAGGATTGTTAAGAGAATAGGCCCCTAGGAAATGCTCCATGGGTCAGCATTCATTTTTTACCTACCAGAGAGGAAAGCCGAGGCTCAGATGAGGGAAGCAAATGCCCACAGCAAGTCAGGAGAGGATCAAAACCCAGGGCTCAGACGGCCTGGTTCTCTCCAGTGGATGTGACTGCCCTCACCTCACTCCTAAACCTCAGTTTCCCCGCTGTGAAAAGGAGACACGCGTGTCACCCAGACAGCTGTGAGAAACTCACGGCACAGTAAGCGTGACTGCGTAACGTCAGGCTCACGTGCTGTGCTGCCACGATGAGCCACAAGCACGTCAGAGCCGAGGCCGTGGGTCCAGGGCTGGCGCGAGCCCCGCAGGGAAGGGCGTGTGCTGGAGAGCGGCCGTGAGGAGGGCCCAGGAGCCCCAGGACCCGGGCCCCCGCAGGCAGGCTGCCCAGCACTGAGGCCCGAGGCCCAGGCCCGGAGCACGTCCAGGCCCTGGCTGTGGACGACGCAGGCCCAGGCTGCCCATGACCACCAGGGCCATCAGGCCCTGCAGCAGGTGGGAGGTACGGGAGCCGTGGGCAGGGGGAGCCGCTGCTCACTAAGGCCCTGGGTGGCCAGCCCTGCAGGCCCCTCCCTGCAGACCACCCCAACCCACCCTCACCCCCAAAGAGGCCGTGCAGTCTCCTGCCTGCACACTTGCTCATGCCATTTCCCACCTGGAGTGACCTCCCCTTCCTTCCTGCTGACCTCCTCCCCACCCTCCCAGGTCGAGTTCAAATGTCAGCTCCTCTGCGAAGCGCTCGTGCCTGCCCCAGGCCTGGAGAGTCACTTGCACCTCTGGGGCAGCGCTGCCCTTAGCATGTATGGCCCCGTGGCTCAGGACAGCAGTGCTGATCCCCTCTTCCAGTGTGGTCTCTCCCTCCATCCTGGGTGTCCCTGGAGGGCAAGGCTAGAGCTGACCTGGCTCCCCTCTCCTCCATACCTCGGCAGGACTCTGCAGGACTCTGCAGGGCCCAGGGAACGTGGTTGACGTGTGTCAATCAGGGCACTCACCGGCAGAGAATGTGCTATTTGCCACCCAGAGCACCTCGCTATGGCCCCTGGGATGGAAAGAGCAAAAGGGGCGTCAGAGTGGAGGAAGCTTCTTTGTCCCCCCCACATCACCCAGACGTCCTGTCTCCCTGGGGTTCACCGAGCCGCCCACCGAAGCAGGGACCACGCTCGTCCTCATCTCACAGTATTGTCTCTGTGTCGGGGAAGAATTAGTCCTCGACTAAAGGCTGCTCTGGTCCCACCTAACAAAGAGTAAAAGCTAGCCTCGAGGGAAGCGGCTGTGGCTCAATCAGTAGGGCTCCCGTTTACCATATGGGAGGCCCCGGGTTCGGTTTCCGGGGCCTCCTAGTGAAGGCAAGCCCGCCCGCACGGCGTGGTTAGCTGACCCAGCGAGCACAAGCAGCAAGGGGGGGATAAATGAATAAATAAATAAAATCTTAGGGAAAAAAAAAAAAAAAAAAAAAGCTAGCCTCGACAGGACAAAACTACAGCCAGAATAAAGCTCACGAGTGTTGGAAGGATACGAACATATCCAGTCCCCAACTGTGTACAATGCACGATGTCTGCCATCTAATAAAAATTACCAGATATAAAAAATACAGGAAATACAACGTATAATGAGGAGAATATTAAATCAATAGAAACAGACCCAGAAATAATACAGATTGTAGAATTTACACACAAGGACATGAAAGTCCTTATAATTATCTTCCCACCTGAACAATCTTTTGAACAACAGAAGGTCAAAGACAAATGGGGTCATTTGCTGAGTTCTCATCTCAGTCCTGAGAGGGAGCGATTTTAATCTCTGATGAGAGGAGAAGCTAAGCCTCAGGCATATTAAATAATGTATTTAAAGTCATGAGTCTGGATGGGAACGTCATCTTTCTGAGGGCAGAGCACACGCTTTTTCCTAGATTCCTTGTCCCTCTAGGGGCACAATCTCTGTGGCCAGAGGATCAGGCCTTTGCATAGTCAGGAGAGTCCCACAAGTCTGAGAGCCACATGGCAGCAGAGCTCAGGGCTGGGGCAGAGAGTAAGGCCTGGACATTTCACCCTGGGAGAGATGATTAGGTACTGGGGCATGGGAAAGGGGCTGGGGATATCTTAGGAACTGACAGTTGGACGGTTTTTGTATACACATTCAATAAGAAATCTGTGAAATAGTCATGACCCTTTACTCTGCAATTCCTATTCTAGCAGCTTAACTGGAGATTTTGGTATGGAATTAACATAAATGATCTCAATATATTTTATACTTATGATATTACAAAATGATAATATTTTTTTGTATTTTGAATTCAATGCAATATATTATTATAACAATTTTTACCTATTTCTTTTCATTTTTAAAAATAGTAGCTCCATGAAACTTTCAGATGTATGTATGGCATTCCTTAAACTTCTCTTTGGCAGCACTGGATTAGGGTGTGCTATCACGAACACACATGCATGTTTGTATTATGCATTGAAAATTTCTGGAAGTATACACAAGCAACAATTAACACTGGTTAGCTCTGGGCCAAAGATTGCAATCTGAGTATAAGGAAGACTCACTTTACACTATTTCTTTGCATGTTACAAAGGGCTTTCCTCTAGCCCCACAAATCCTGGAAAGAAGGCAGAGCAGTGGTCACCATGCGTGTGACAGATGTGGAAACTGAGGTTCAGACAAGGAAAGCAGGTGGATCTGGTCCCAGATCAGGGCTGTGAGAATGGACACGAGTGCAGTCTTCCTCACTCTGCATTCCTTCTCCTCCCAGCAGCCCACGCCGGTGCCCTGCCCACATCTCTGCAACCTGCTCTGCAGCTCAGTGGACTGTGGTTGTCCTCAGCTGCGGGCAGGGCAGGGAGGAGCAGCAGCGTCCATCTGCCCACAGGGCCCAGGGAGAAGGAAGAAGAGAGAGGGATGAGGCACGGCTGCCACGGAGATCTGGGGTCCCTTCCTGCCACTGGAGGCTGCTCTTGGATGCCATTTGCAAGAGACACATGCTTTGGACAGGCAGATGGTGAAGGGGAAAGGGCAGGATACTCCAGAACTGGGAATTGGCCTTGGGCTTCCTGTATATGTGTGTGTGTGGAGAGAGAGAGAGAGAGAGAGAGAGAGAGAGAGAGAGGGAGAGAGAGAGAGGAATGCATGAGATCCTGAAAATTCAACTGCTGTCTACGTGTGAGTCCTCCCTAGACACGTGGGCCATCCCCTCTTCTGGCTCTGCTGTCCTTGAGGTTGATGCTTCAGTGTCCTTGACCCAGTCCCCTCCATACTTAAAAGGAGAAGTCTGACAGCCATCCCCCTAAGATCAGAACAAGAAAGCAAGGTCTACTCTAGGGGTCCTAGCCATGGCAATTAGCAAGAAAATGAAGGGGGAAACTAGATAGACGAATTGTAAAGGAAGAAGTAAAATTATCTCTATTGACCAATGATATGACTCTATATGTAGAATATCCCAGAGAATCACCTAAAAAACGATTATTTCTAATAAACAAGTTCAGCAAGTGGGCCCTGCAGGCCTCACTTCCTGCAGGAGCCCCCTCCCGGGGCAAGGCCCGTCTGCCTGAGGCAGCTCAGGGTCTATGGGTGGGGGGTCTACTGGGGGCTGGGGCGTGGGCGCTCAGGAGAAGCAGGACCAGGTGCCTCAGACCTGCTCTGAGCAGGAATCAGAGTCTATTGTGGGCCGAGTGGGGGCGGCTGCCGGAGCCAACGTGAGCTCCCTGAGAGCCGCGGGGTCTGCTGGGTACTTGGGGCCCGCGGGGAGTGACGGGAAGCCGCCGCCATGCTGCCCTTCCACCCTGACTGCGCAACGGGCTGAGCAAAAGGGATGGAGCTGCCGCTGCTTCTCTGCGATCCCCGCCCCACCTCCCCAGGCAGCGCTTCTGCCCACCGGCCCCCCAGGCAGGAGGGACAGACCAGCAGGCGCGGGGGCGGCAGCTGCCAGGACCGAGGCAGTGTGAGGCGGGACGGGCAGTGACGCCCCCAGGCCCTGGTGGCTGCTGGGAAGGTGGCGCCGCGGCTCTTCCCCCTCGGCTGAGGGCACTGCCGAGGCGTCGGAGCTCCCTCGGCTTTGGCTGCGATTCCTGCTCCAACGTGCACGACGTCAGCCGCCAGGTGGGTCCCGCGGCCTCCCCGCCTCGCTCACAGCAGCTCGTCGCCAACACCGCAGTCGGCCCCTCTGAGCTCTTCCTCTGACCCCCACTGCCCTGTCTTTAGACACACGCAGAATCCACACGCTCCTCGCCCCAGTGCCAAGCCTCAGCCGCGGCAGTGACCGTCTGACGGGGCTCCCACTTCCACCGCACCCCCTTCCCGCAGAGCCATCCTGTCCAAGCCTGAGTGCGAGCGCCTCCAGGCCCGCCCTGCTCCTCACCGTGTGTGTCAGATTTTACGGCTCCTGCTCTGCCTGCTCACTTTGCCTCCTGTGGCATCTCCCACCACACACAGGACGCTGCACCGCAGGGCCTTTGCATGTGTAGACGCTGGTTCCCTCTTGCCCGAGACATTTACGTGGCTTATTGGTCCTGCCTTTATTTAAATGTTATGGTATTTTAAATTTAGCCCCTCCCCCTTTATCCTGCTTTCCTGAGTGAATGATGCGCACTCTATTACGACTCGGTATTTTCCCTTGATAATGTATCTTAGACACCTTTACTTTTTAAAATATCTTTTATATTTTGTAATACATATTTATATTTTAATATTTTTATTATTAATTTTTTTGTTAGAGAAGTAGGTTTATAGAAATGTCATGCATAAAATATGTAAAACACAGAATTTCCGCATACCACCCTATTATTAACACCTTTTATTTGTGTGGTAAACTTGTTATAATTCCTGAAAGGACATTTTTATAATTGTGCTATAAACCATAGTCCATTGTCTACAATGGGGCTTACTGTGTTGTACAGTCCAATGTTTTTTTTCTTTTAATTTTATTAACCTCCATAGGGTTTAAATTTCCCTTTTTAACCACATTCACATGTATCGTTCAGTGCTCTTAATTATATTTTATTTTTGTTGAGCTGTTATAGGTTAGAGCACTTGTGCAGATAGCACATAGATGGTGCAAAGTAATCAAATTTCCTCAATTTTTTACAATTAAAATTTAATTTGTTAAAGTATGTGCTGCATAACATTAAAACTAAGAAACACAAGTTTTTATTGACAAAACCCAAAGCATAATAATGATAAGTGAGTACAGCGTTTTGTAATATAGTCTCATAATGAGCAGAGCTTCTGAGTGTTTCCTATCTTCAGAATAGATCGCACATATACATCTGTTCATGCTGGTGTGTGCACGAGAGCAAATGAAAGCCCATGTGACCCTATCATTCTTGAACACATGAGAGGGTCTGATAGTTCTCACAAATAGCTGCTGATAAATAACATGATAAAAAGCCATCGGCTGTAGGTGCCTCACCTTTTCACCTGCTGCGTGAATTTGTAGATAAGCCTTTTTCTCCTCCACGCGTATTTTCACCACCGTCTGTGGTAACCCGTGTTAGCTGAGTCCACTTCAGGGAACACTGGGTTAGTGATTTATCATCTTTTTGAAGATATTCTCACCTGTACTTAGGTAATTCCATGCAGACTATGCACAGAGGCCAATTTTTCAGCCACTTCCGACTCGGCACTGAGACGCTGAGTCTTTCAGTAAATAGCCACAGCCAGGCCGTCTCAGGAGCTCCCGTGGACTCACCAAGAGCCTGGGAAAACCGCCTCGAGTCATGGGCCTCGTCTCCTTTCTCCCATTTTAACCACTTGTTAGTGTGCAGTTCCATGGTCTCGTTTGCATTCACAGGGTCGTGCTCTCATCACCTCCCTCCACGACCAAAGCAAACTCTTTATCAACCATCAATGACTCCCCATCACCCTCCCTGGGTCCCTGGTCACCTGTTATCTGCCTTCCGGCTCTGGGTTGAAGTTCCTCATTCTACATTCTTCATATCAGTGCAGCTAGGCAATATTTTCATGTCTTGCTCATTTCAGTTTCATCCATGTTGCAGCGTGTATCAGAACCTTATTCCTTTTCTTTTTTAAAGATTCATTTATCTCTCCCCACCCCCTCGTTGTTTGCACTTGCCGTGCCCGCCCGTCTTCTCTAGGAGGCACCGGGAACCTCTGCTGTCTGCTTTGTTGTGTCTCTCATCATAGTTTTCTCCCAAATATTTTTACCACCATCAGTGGTAACCCATGTTAGGAGATTCTACTTCAGGGCATACCAAGTTAGTGTTTTCTCCATATATTTGAAAATATTCTTACCTGTATTTAAGTAATTCTATGCAGTCTCTGCATAGAGGGCGATTTTCTACCACTTCCAACTCAGCACTGGGGCACTGACTCCTTGTTTGTAATCACAGCTGAGTAGTCTGGACTCAACAGGAGGAAACCACTTACAATCCTTTGCCTTGTCTTCATTTTCCTCCATTTTAACCATTTGTAAGTATACAATTCTGTGACATTGCTTCCATTCACAATGTTGTGCTATCATGAGCTCCCACCATTACCAAAGATTTTTCCATCACACAAAACAGAAACTCTTTACTCCCCATCACCCACCCCAAGCCCATGCTAACTGGGGATCTACTTTTTGTCTATGTGAAGTTCCTTATTCTACAGAGTTCATATAAGTGCAATTCTGCAATATTGTTGCTTCTTGCTTATTTTACTCAGCATAATGCTTTTATGGTTCATGTGTGTTTTAACTCTTATCAGAATCCCATTCTTTTTAATAGCTGTATAGAGTTCTAGTGTGTGTATATACTATTTAGTTTATTCACTAGTTGATGGGCATTTGAGTTGCTTCCACCTTTGGCTATTGCAAATAATGATGCTAAAACTATTCCTGGTTAAGATTTCATTTTAATACATATTTTTAAGCATCAGCATATAAGTAGGAGTGTAATTGCTAAATCATATGGAAATTCTATATTTAAGAAATTGAGGTCTCACCAAACTGGATTCCACAGTGACTTTACCATTTTAGATTTCTCCCAGAAATGCATGAGGGTTTTGATTACTCTTACATCTGCTTCAATACTTATTTTCCATTTTAAAAGAGTGATCAGACTTCCTTTTTCATTTGTATTTCTCTAATGGCTAATGATGTTTAGCAACTTTTCATGTGCTTATTTCTCATTGGTATATCTCATTTGGAAAATGTTCTTTCAATCATCTGCCCGTTTCTTTAATTGTGATATTTGTGCTTTTGTTGTTGACTTTTAGTAGTACCTTGCATGTTTGGGATGTTAAACTCTCATCTTATATATTATTTATAAGTATATTTTCCTATTTTTCTAGGTTTTCTTTTTACTTTCTTTTTTTTTTGTATTTGCTTACAAAAATGTTATTTATATATATATATACATATATTTTAAGAGGTGATTAGATTTCCTCTTTTTACTTTCTTGATAATGTACTTTTTTGGGGAGTCAAATATGGTATTTAAAAAATTTTTTTTTTATTAAAAATTTTTTTATTTTTTAAAAAGATTCCTCCAAATCAAGGCATCATCAAAGAAAAAAAATAAATAAATAAAAATAAAAAGATTCTTGAATTACATAAATGTTACATAAAAAGTATAGGGGGTTCCCATATGCCCCACTCCCTACCCCTCCCACGCTTTCCCACATTAACAACATCCTTCATTAGTGTGGTACTTTTGTAATAATTGATGAACACATATTGGAGCATTGCCATTTGGTGTGAATTATAGTTTACAGTATAGTTTAAACTCCCCCCCCCCATTTTTGTAAGTTATGGCAAGATATATAAGGGCCTGTATCTGTCGTTGCAATGTCATTCAGGACAATTCCCAAGTCCCAAAAATGCCCCCGCATTACACCTGTGTTTCCCTCTCCCTAACCCCAGAACCTCCAGTGGCCACTGCCTCCATCAATGATATAATTTCTTCTGTTGCTAGAATCACAATAAGTCTATAGTAGAATACCAGTAAGTCTACTTCAGAGTTCATTCCCTAATCCTGAGGATTCTGGGATGGTGATGTCTACTCCTCCTCTAATTGATAGGGGCTTAGATCCCATAGGGCAGATGGATGGGACTGCCTTGCTTGCAGATGGAGATTCTCTTGGTTTCTTGGTGTGGTAGTTGTCCTTCATCCCCGATAATGTACTTTCATGCACAAAAGTTTTTAATTTTGATGAAATCTTGTTCTTTTGATCTTAGGGAAAAATCTTTCAGTCTTTAGCATTTAGTTTAATCTTAGCTGTGGATTTTTCATCAATTCACTTTATCATATTGGGGAAATTCCCTTCTATTCCCAGCTTTGGGAATGTTTTTTTTATCATGAATGGGTGTTGGAATTTTTCGAAAGCATTTTTTGAGACATTTTTTTATCTATCATTCTATAATGTGGTTATTACCTTGCGTGATTTTTTACTTTCAATTGTGGGAAAACATACATAGCCTAAAAATCATTTTAACCTTTATCAGTTGGCAATACTGTGACATGAAGTACATTGACAATGTTTTATAATGTTGATCACCATTTCCAGACTCTCTTCATTATCCCAGCCAGAAATCCTCCCCATCACCATTGTTTGTGCTCACTGTCTGCCCTCTGTTTCTGTGTGTTGTATGCTCTCTGATTCTGCTAGTCGTCTTTTTTTTTTTTTTTTTAAGGAGGCACCAGGAACCAAATCCGGGACCTCTCATGTGGGAAGGAGGAACCTAATCGCTTGAGCCACCTCCGCTCCCTAGTAGTTGTGTCTCTCATTGTGTTTCCTCATTGCGTTATCTCGTTGCATCACCTTGTTGTATCAGCTCGGCACACCAGCCCATCTCATCTGTGCGCTGTCTTGCTCGTCTTTTAGGAGACACCAGGAAACGAACCAGGGACCTTTGATGTGGTAGGCAGGTGCCCAACTGCTTGAGCCACATCCACTTCCCAGTATTGCTATCTTAATAATGTCGGTCTTTCAATTCATGAACACTGGATGTATTAGCATCTGGGGAACGGGTACCAGGGCCATAGTTAAGGGTTTGGGATTCGGGGGTTGGGTTTAGGGTATTTGGGAGTTGGGGAGATAGTTGGGGGTGGGGATTAGGCATTAGAGGGTTAGGGTTATAGGGTTAGAAGATTAGGGGGTTAGAGGGTTTAGGGTTTAATGGTTGGGGTTTAAATGTTGGGGGTTAAGGGTTGGAGTAGGTGTTAGGAGATTGTGGTAAGAGTTAGGGTTTATCTTTGAGTGGGGTCCTAAAGTATGTTCCCGTCTCATGAGGTTGGAAGGAGTATTTCTATATAAAACCTGGTTTCTGGTGAAAACTGTTTCTTGGGTTAAAGAGTCCACATTGTAATCACAGTCAGTAACTCCTGAGGTGTAGCCCAGAGTCATTACAGAAGGGAGATCTATCTTGGCATCTGAGGTTTCCTGTCAGGATCAGTCCACAAGTGTGAGGGGAGTGGTTACTAGAGGAATACCCATTTGAGGGGTAAGTGGGGAACAAACAGAGCAAGCAGTTACTGGGATTCGTTTCATTTGCTATATGGTCTGCTAGGAGGCTGAAGGAATTGTGCTTGTGGCAGGAGTACATAGGCCAGAATAGGTAAAGAGGAGACAAGAGAAAATCATGGTGGAGGGAGGGTGTTGTTGAGTATGGAGATTTGACATTTTTGTGGATAGAGGAAGAGTAACAAAATGCTTAGATAGATGGAGAGAAGAAAGACAGGGCAGCAGGTAAGAATATCTGGTCTTGTTCTGTGCTATTGTGTGAAAACTAACCCCGTCATGACATCATTCACTTCTTCCAAAGGTCTGGGTGAAAACTGTCTACTTTAGCTGCCATCTACCTCTGGAAGCTCCTGGGGAAGCTTCGGTTTGAGATCTCCTCTTGGAATGCTTTACCAGTCTGAATAGTTCTTAATTGTTTATACTGTGAAACAAGGATCCAAGTAGATTTAAATGAGTAAAACAGTAGAAGGTCTTCCCCATCTGGGTTCAAGGTTAGTTTTTCATTGATGATGTTCATAATACCAGGTTTCCTACCTTGGGTCATGCACCCCGGTTGGCCACTGAGTGCACATGGGGAGGCTGCCCTAACTTGTTGGTTATAGGAGTGGGTGTACTTGATGAGTCTCGGGCAGTACTTGAGGGTGTCTGCTGGAGTAAAAATTTAGTCTTCTGCTCTTAGGGACTCATAGGGCCTTCTCATAGCTCTTCCTGTGATGGTTTCAAAGGGGATTAGACTGTGTGGGTTTAGGGCCTAAAGTCCAAAGGGCAGTAGACAGCACTGCTGACCAAGGTGAGTCCAGTTCTTCAGATAATTTAGCTACCTTAGATTTTAGGATTTCATCAGCCCTATCAATAGCACCTGATAAGTATGGATGATAAAGGTAATGAAACCTTTGGCTCATGTACGTGGACATTTTATTTCTTATATGAATTTATCTGTGAAATGAGACCTCTTCCAATTTGAAATAGTAGAAGAGATCTCCAAGGTAGGAAGAATCCATTCAACACACTTTAGCAACTGAACTGCCATAGTACTTTTACAAGGGGAGGCTTTAATGCATTTGGAAAACATACAGAATCAACTACATCCACATTGGTAGATCTGTAGTTTTGGCAGTTGGATAAACTCTATTTGTCATATAATTTAAGTCCCTGGTGGGGCTGACTCCTTCCCTTGCCCTGCTCCTACAGTTTTTCCAGGGTTAGATTTTTGATAGATGAGGCAAGTGGTACCTGTCAGAATCAGATAAAAGCAGAAGGATCCTAACCATTGTTTTTCTAAATTATCCTACATTTGATCTTTCTTATGATATGTCAAATTGTGTAGGCCACTCACAATTTGTCAGACAAGGGATGTAGGAAACCCCAAGCATCCATTTGGGTGTCTCCAGGTTGCACTGGGATAACTGTAAAGTCAGACTTTGCTCATCCCATCTTTATTTTCCCCGAAGCTGCCTTTTGTCTAGACAGATCTCATGTATGATATCTTTTGGAGGCAGATTAAAGGAATTGGCATGGGTGTCATGTAGTGAGTTATAAAAATCTACCATGAGTTTGGGGCTGTATGGGGGAGAATAGGAATGGGAGTATAGTCCCGTGGTTAGATTTCACCTGAATTTTATCCTGAGAATCTGTGGAAGAGGCTGTGAGTGTAACATATCTTTCAGCCAGTTAATTCCCTCGATTTTCATCTGAATCTATTGCTATGACCTTCAGCCTTACTGACAGTGACCCTGCGTGGTCATCAGAGGTCTTCCAGGAGCCCTGCTATTTCCTGTTCATGTGTAATTGGAGACCAGGCTGCCATCATGAAACCTCTTTGTGTCCATAACATCCCCAAGTCAGACCCAAGTTTAGAAGTGTAGTGACCGTCAGTATCGTCGTTAGCCCTTTTCCCTTCTGCTTTGTACTTGTGCCAGGTGACAGCAATTGATTCTGTTGCTTGGGCTGATTTGATATTGAGGCATTGAGGCTTGATATTTAAGCGTTTTGTATTGATCAGTAATGGCATAGCCAATTTTGAAAGGTATTTCCTCCCTGTGGTTGGTGTTGCCATGATGTACAGGTAGTGGGTGGATAAATGTGGCCTAGGACTAGTTAGTGGCTGGAGTTTACAGTCATGAGATGTCACTTCATCAGGGAGTGGGGTGGCAGGGTTAGGGTTTGACAGAGGTGAATTGTATTGTGTGGGGGAGGGAGGAACAAGATATCACTAGAGTTAAATTGAGAGGTGAAAATTGAGTGTTTTCAGTAAGTGGTGAAGTTTCCACAGCATGGTGGACAGTGACATTGAGTGAGAGACCTAGAACTAAGTCACAGGTGGTTTAACCCACTTGGCAGTAGCAGCTACTGCTCACAGGCAAGACAGCGAGGCCTTAGCTTGAGGGTTAGGCTATAATATCCTACTGGCTTCTGGTGTCTATTTTGTCTGTAGGACAATATGCCAAGTGTTTGCCGGTCAGGACCTGGGTCCATGAAAACGGTGCCGCGGATGAGAAAGAAAGAATAAGACAAAGAGAAGAAGAACTGGGATCAGGGGACTCTCCATCCAGAATGGAGAGAAGAGCCCAGCCACACCATAGAGCATGGCTTTTATTTGGCTTTTGAATCAATAGATAAGTGACAGTTTACATTCTTGAAGGGTTTACATTCTTGCATGTAGCAGATGTTGTAAATCTTATCTAACATACAAAATACTGGATAGAAGCTCAGGATGTTTTCCCACCCAGCTACTATAAGATCCTGTCTCATTATCATGAGACTAGGCTCTTATCTCCTACATTCCTGGTGTCTCCTACATTCCAAAGTGATCTGCTTATTGTCAGTAGTCATGGCCTTTGAAACTCCATCATTTCCCCTTTTTTTTATTAAAATTTTTCAGTGAAGACTATAGGAACCATTATATAAGCTGATACAAGGTGACCTCCTGTCACACTTGTCTTCTTCCATAGGCTCTTGTGACTGTGCCTGTCTTAGGTTGTCCTCCTCTGAGAATCTTACCCGTCATTGGCCACCAGTCAAGCCTTTGATCTCTTACATGGAAGGCAATTTCATTAATATTTATACTTTTTGTATATTTGAATATTTTTGTGCAGATAATTAGTATTAAGATCAAGGGGTTATTAGTAGAATCTTTCTACTAAATAATGCAAAATTAGTTTCTCATGGCCAAGTTTCTTAACATAAAGGCATTTTTCCGATCTAATTTTCCATTTTTTCTTTGAATATGTCATTACTCTACCCTTGACAATACAAACAATTAAAAATGCATATAATAATAATTCCAAATCCAATCCAAAATGATATTTGAACTGTTTTTTGTTTCTACCAATGAAACGGCTGCACCAGTGGTTTTTTTTTCCCAATTCGTTTGATACATGGTCAATGCCTTCTTTTGCAATTCTGAAAGATTTAGAAACATTATGCTTATATCCAATCAAATGATTTTCCACTTCCTCCCAATCATGTTCACTACTGTGATAAGCCAAAAGAGTAATACAAATAGAACTTTCATTCCAATCGCATTCAAGAGCTCTTAACAAGTTTAAATTATAAATTTGATTACCCAAATGTATAATAGTTGTTTCAAGATCATTCACACGATTATTCAGTTCCATATCAATGTGAGACTGGCTATGCCACATCTCACTTTCATTTTTATGCCAGTCCTTAACATATTATTGATTCTGGACTCCTTGATGCAGGGCTGTGCCAGCGACAGCTGCAGCGGTTATGATGCCAATCAGTCCCAAAATTCCTGCTATTAAAAGTCCAATCAGTCTTTTAGTTCTTTTTAAATAATGGTCGAGGAAATGCCACAGCAACTGGGATTCTGGAGACTGCTGTCAATGTCTGGTCATCTGAACCAGTAACCATAGTCCTTTTCTTCTTGCTATAAAAAAGAGTTTGATTTTCCTGCAAATATGAATTCTTAAGACATGTAAATAAAGAGCAATTGGAGCAACTAATGTTCCTTTCACCAAAAGTTACTTTTGCAATGATAAAAACTATAGGATTTCATACACATACTATAAGAAATTGAGTTTCTTTTTAAAATAGTAATATTAGTTTTACTGCCTTGCCATTCAAAAAGTGGACCAGTTCCCAAAAATAATTTTCACAAATAACTGAGTTTTGTTAAGTTCAGTGTTCCATGGTTGTAGGATATATCTTTCTTGATTTTTCCAAATTATTGAGCTGTTAGTAAATGCTGTATTACAAAAATTCCAGAAATAGGGATTACTGTTATTAGTAATTATGGTTGAATTATTAATGAACCAAGATATGGTTGTGTTTTTAATAGGTTTTGGTATCCCTATAAGGGCCCGATCCTTTACAATTCCATAGGAATCATTAAACACCACAATCTCTGTAAGCCCATGACAAATATGCCATTTGTCATTAAGTAGTCTGTTGTGAGAGGGACATGTAAGATTTACCATATTTTCTGGTGTATATCATAAAGAAGGGAAAATGAGAACATAAATTGGAGTTTGATTTTTCCTTATTAAAACTACACTATGATTTTTAGGTTGCATGCGTACAGAACCATATCCAAATACAAAGAGAGCGGTCTATAAAAGGTAAAATTAAATTTTCTAAAAATTACCCTTCTTCTTTCGGCTTTAAGGGTAGTCATATATCTATAGGTCCTGGGAAATGGTGAGATTGATTGGGCACCATATGTTGCCGGTCAGGACCTGGGTCCATGAAAACGGTGCCGTGGATGAGAAAGAAAGAATAAGACAAAAAGAAGAAAAACTGGGATCAGGGGACTCTCTGTCCGATATGGAGAGAAGAGCCCAGCCACACCATAGAGCATGGCTTTTATTTGGCTTTTGAATCAGTAGATAAGTGACAGTTTACATTCTTGAAGGGTTTACATTCCTGCATGTAGCAGATGTTGTAAATCTTATCTAACATACAAAATACTGGATAGAAGCTCAGGATGTTTTCCCACCCAGCTACTATAAGATCCTGTCTCATTATCATGAGACTAGGCTCTTATCTCCTACATTCCAGGGTGTCTCCTACATTCCAAAGTGATCTGCTTATTGTCAGCAGTCATGGCCTTTGAAACTCCATCATCAAGGACATGTCCTTTTTATTCATGACCATCTGTGAGGAGGTAAATTGTAGTTAGGAAGTCCAAGAGTTGGGGTGATAAAGGTGAGCATTTAATATATTCACACACCTGTTTAGCTGGTGAGCCCCGAATTAATGCTCAGGAACTGATGCCTTAGCCATGTGGCATAATGAAGTGAAACAATCATGAAAAAATTAGGTATCCACATTCTGCAAAAAAATCCTATGAGGTCTACAAAACGTCCTCGCTAGTTTTTTTTTTTGAGAATGGGTATAGTTCTACTATAAGAGTTTCTGCACCCCATATATGCCCAATATTAGTGGAATTTTTACCCCCAAGAAGGGGGGCAATTGCATAATCGGTTGTTTAGTTCCTCAGGTTAATGCTAAGCTGGTGAGGTCTGGAGATGACAGAGGATTTCTGGGAAATCAGAAAAAGCTGTTAAAGAGAACATGTATGATGGAGATGAGATGGGGACTTGTGAAATGAGAACTTTAGGAGAAAGTTGATCTTGATAACCCAATAAATGAGACAGTTTCCCCCTAATAAATGTTCCATGGATTAGGACTGAGAAGAAGGTTAAGTTTGGCCTTGAGAGGCCCTCTGGAAGATGTTTAGGAAGATGGTCAAGGAATGGATTGGTATCCACCATTGAATGAGTTGCCCCATCTCAGTGGAAAATGTGGAGCCCTTTGACTTGTAATTACTTCCAACCAAATCAGAAAAAACCAAGTGGGAGAGAGTGGATGTGGCTCAAGCAACTGGGCGCCTGCCTCCCACATGGGAGGTCCCAGGTTCTGTTCCCGGTGCCTCCTAAAGAAGTCGAGCTGTAACGAGGCACGAAGAGCCAGGAGTGGAAGTGGCTTAAGCATTGGGCACTCGTCTCCCACATGGAAGGTCCAGGGTTTGGTTCCTGGTGCCTCCTGAGGAAACTGAGCAGACAAGTACACAGACAAGGGAGCCATCTTGGGGGTGGGGTGTGGGGGATAAAAAAAAAAGAAATAACTGAGGGTACTGGGTAATTACTTCCATGAAGGGGAACCGATACTCCTCTTGAGAGGGATGTTCAAGTCCTGTGTTTTCCCTTAATTGATGTGCAGTCTTGGACCCAGCCGTTTTTCCTTTGCAAGAGTGACACGTGTCCCAAACGGTGGGGAACCTGCCTTTTATGGGCTTGTCTTGCTAAAAATTTTCTGACTTTTCTTATTGTTTAGTTGTAAGGCCATGAGTTTGTGTTATACATTTTCTATTTTCTTGTAGACACTGTCTTAATAAAGTTGGCCTTGAGTTTTAAGTTCATATAAGATCATGTTTTCTTTGAATAGTGATAATTTTACTTATTTCTTTCCAATATGATGCCTTTTATTTATTTTTCTTGCCTAAGGGCTCTGGCTAGAACTTCAAGTACAATATTGAAGAGGAGGGCAATAGTAGGCTCTCTGGTTTTGTTCCTGATTATAGAAGATAATCCTTCATTCTTTCACCATTGGATCTAATTTTAGCTGTGTGATTTTCATAAATTCCCTTTAGCATGTGAGGAAGTTCCTTCTCTACCCAGTGTTGTGAATGTTCTTTATCAAGAAACCATGTTTTAATCTTTCAAAAGCTTTTTCTTCAGTTGAGGTGATCATTTTTTCACTACATTCTATTAATGTGGTTATTATTTTTTATTTATTATTACAGTCATTGATTTCCCTTGAATGGTATTGTGTATATAGCTGAGTAGTTTACCAGTTAGTAGAACTGTAGGAGTGAGAAAGTCTCTCGTGTGGTCCCTTCTCTGTCTATTCCTGGCCAGGCTGCTGGTGGTTCTGCTACAATACAGCCTCCAGGACCCAGCGACACAACCTCCAATGTACAGCAAGGGGACTCAATGCATGAGAGAAGACACTCACCCAAGATATGTCCAGGATGAGTTTGTCGATATTAAAGAGAGGGTTAGCGTTAGGGTCAGAGGTTAGGGTTAAGACTTTAAATTATTGTTAGGGGTTAGGGTTCAAAGTTCATGATCAGGTTCTTTTCCTGGGTTAGGACTTAGGTTTAAGGTTAGAGCTGCCTTCTTCCTTGGGGTTCTGATGAGCTTGTCTACAAGTGTCAAGGGTGCGAGTGGAGCAGAAAATGAGTGGGCAGCCGGCCTGTGGGGGAAGAGCAGGGCCGCAGGCTTCTCCTTGTCTGGTTCCTGGTCAGAGCTTGGATGCCTTGCTCCGGTTGGAGGCGCTCCTAGGCAGGGCCTTTTAATCACAAAGCTTTTCCCCTCCTGCAAACACTGGGCCATTTCAATGTAAGGTCTGTGGGCTTTTTGGAAGGTTTATATGACTGATATCGCTTCACCTGGCAAGACACAGATGAGCCTCCACGAGAGGGTAGCCCAAGCCCTTTTTCAGTGCCTGTGACCTGAGGGCATGTGATGCCTCCTAACATTTTCTAATGTTCACATTGACTGATGGAAACTGCTAGACTCCTACTGTTTGTTCCTGAGATGGCACCACAGGTGTGGTCTGGAAACTGGTTGTTGCTCCTTGGTTTTATGAACATCCTGAAATATTTTCAAATCCCCTTAGTGTGTCATGCTAGTGCCAGCACACCTGGGAGGCTTTGGGAAGGTATCCAGGTTTGCTTCTGGGGAATCCGGGGGTCATTAGCTAGTTTAACCTTTTGAAAGCTTTTAAGTCCCACTCCAGGCACCTGGGCAGACACAGGTAACAGGAGAGGCCAGTGGAGGCCTTTTCCGGCACCAGCCTGTGTGAGATTTCAAAGTCCCCTTAGGGAACTGGCACCAGCCCTTGCCAGGCAGGGAGAGCTTTGCTGGGAGGGTCTCCTGATCGGTAGCTGCTCCTGACAGAAACTGGTGGTCTTAGTGCCCTTCTGAAAAAATGTGCAAAGCCTCCCTTCAGCTCTTGGGGTCTCGATGAACCTACTCTTAGACTGTGCCGGGTGCCCCAAAACTGTGTGTAGGGGGTTGTCAGGTGGAGAAGGTGCTCCCAGGTGCCTTCCTCAGGCCTCTGGGCTGCAGCGGCTCCTTCAGCTCCTGGTGTGGAGGCCGTGCCCCCGCCCCGGCTGTCCAGGCTGGGAACACCCCCCTCCACAGGCGCCCACACCTGGATGGGTAAATCCAGAGCAGGGGGTCCTGCACCATCTTGCAAAGACCCTCCTGGGCCACGTCCACCACCTGGGAGACAGCGCCCCTCCTTTACCCTCTTCCCACTACTTTCCCTCCGTCTGCCCGGACCTCCCATGTTCTAGGGCTGCAGGGACCCAGGGCAAAGCCAGTCAGCTGGAGATAAGCAGAGCGTGTAGGGGTGGAGACGCAGCCCATTGGAGGGCCTGGGGCCTGGGGCCGAGATGCTGATCAATGAGGAGCTCGGGTCATCCTGCTAGGGGCCTGCTGGGAGCTGTAAGCACAGTGTCCATTGGTGGGCCGAAGGCCGGGGCGGCTGCTGAGCCAATGTGAGGGGAAGATGGGGCGAGCTCTAGCGCCCAGCGGCCGCAGGGGCTGCCGGGAAGCGGCCGCCACGCTGCCCTTCTGCCCTGACTGTGAAAGGGCTGAGGAGGACGGAAATGCCCCCACTTCTCCTGCAGTACTTGCTCCGAGGCGCACCTCAGCCCAAGGAGGGTCCCCAGGCCTCCCCTTCACAGAGGGATCCTCCTTGTCTCCTCTTGTCCTCCTTGGCCCCAGGCTGCTCCCCCTCCTCAGGGCTGTGCTTCTGCCCAGGCCCTTCAGGCAAGGCCTATCTGAGGGAGAGAGGTGGGGGTTTGTGTGCTGAGGCCGCAGCTGCCAGGAACAATGGGAGTTCTAGGCGGGGCGAGCAGTGGCGCCAAGGGGCCATGGTGGCTGGCGGGAAGGGGGGGCCGCAGCGCCTGCCGGCTGCCGCCATGTTGCTCTTCCACCCTGGCTGAGGGAACAGGCTGATGAGACAGAGCTGCCCTTGGTTCACTTGCCATTCCCGCCACGTGCATAACTTCAGGCAAGGTGGGTCCCCTAGGCTTCCTGCTTCACCAACCGCAGCTCCATCCCCGACACCCCAGAGTCAGCCCCTCTGTGCTCTTTCTCTGACATCCACTTCCCTCCTTTGAATATACTCAGAATCCAGAGACGTCTAACCGGCTCCAAGCCTCAGCTTGTAATAAGTTAGAGCAGGGAGGCGGTTGTGGCTCGATCAGTGGGGCTCCCGTTTACCATGTGGGGGGCCCCGGGTTCGGTTCCCGGGGCCTCCTGGTGGGGGCGGGCCCGCCCGCAGGAGGCGTGGTTGGCTGACCCGGCGAGCACAGGCGGCAAGGGGGCGATGGATGAATAAATAAATAAAATCTTTAAAAAAAAAAAAAAAGAATTCCCATACATCGTCCAAATTCCCATACATCACCTCCACCAAAGCCTTACATTTTTGTGGAACATTTGTTACCAACTATGACCTACTGGGTACATTTGGTGTATTTTTTCCATACCCCCCCTCCTATTAATACCATGTATTAGTATTGTACGTTTATTACAGTTCCTGAGAGAGCACTCTCCTGCGTGTCCTGTTAACCGCAGTCCATCTTCCACCACGTGGGTCACTGTGTCACATGGTCCCAGGACATTCCATCCAAAGGACACCCTCGGTGGCTCTCACTTTCATCGCAGAGCTGTGCTGTCATCCCTGCAGTGAACCTCTGAAAGTTTTCCTTAGTCCAGAGGAAAACCCACAGCCCCTTATTATTGACCCTTAGCTTTGATTTAGCCCTTTGACACTGAATCAAGAATACTATAAAATTGCTTTAAACTATAGTCCGTAAGTTACTGTGGCTCAAAGGGGTGGTCTGGGCATGTAAAGGTCAATTGAAAGAAACCTAGGATTGAAAAACATGGTGACCCCGATGGTGGATGAGGATTGTGGTTAATAATACTCATAGAAGAATGCTCTTCTGTGAACTACAAGAAATTATGTCAGTATTACAAGACGGTAAGAACACAGTGATGCATGGGAAATCGATAATTAATGTAATTGTTTACAGTTTTGTATTTGGGATGTTTGCCTTTTGTTGATTTTTAGTAATTCCTTATATATTCTGCATATTATGCTATTATCAGAAAAACGGTTTCCAAATATTTTCTTCCATTCATTAGGTTTTCTTTTCATTTCATTGATAATGCCCTTTGACTCTCAGAAGTTATGTTTGATGAAGTCCATTTTAGCTATCTTTTTCTTTTTGTTTTGTGCATTGGTGTAAAATATAAAAATCATTGCTTACTTCAAGGTCAGGAAGCTAGTTACCTATATTTTCTTGTAACATTTGTGTGGTGTTAGCTCTTATGTTTAGGTCTTTGACCTAGTTTGAATTAATTTTTGTATATGATGATGAGTAGGTGTTCAGATTCATTCTTTTTTTTTTTTTTTTTTTTAAGATTTTATTTATTTATTCATTTATCCCCCTCTTGCTGCCTGTGCTCGCTGGGTCAGCCAACCACGCTGTGCAGGCGGGCCTGCCCTCACCAGGAGGCCCCGGGAACCGAACCCGGGGCCCCCCATATGGTAAACGGGAGCCCCACTGATTGAGCCACAGCCGCTTCCCAAGATTCATTCTTTTTATGGATTTCTTGTCCCAGTACCATATTTTGAAGAGATTATTTATTGTTTCCTCATTGAATGGACTTGGACATTGGTCAAAAATAAAGTGTCCAGGGAGGCGGATGTGGCTCAACTGGTTGGGCATCCGTCTTCCATATGGAGGGACCTGGGTTCAATCCCCGGGACCTCCTGGTAAATTAAAAAAATAAAAAATAAAAAAAATAAAGTGTCCATAGATGTGTGGATTTATGTCTGGGCTTTAAATTCTAGTCCATTGGTATATTTGTCCATCCGTATGTCAGTACCATACAGTATTTATTACTGTAGGTTCGTAATAAGCTTTGAAATCAGGAAGTGTGAATCCTCTAACTTATTTCCTTCTTTCAAGATTGTTTTGCTTATACAATGCCCCTTATCGTGCCATATGAAATTGATCAGCTTTACCATTTTTGCAAATGCTACTTGAATTTTTTTTTTTTTTTTTTTTTTTTTTTTAATGGGAGGTCCCGGGGATCGAACCCGGGTCCCTCCATATGGGAGACGGACGCCCAACCAGTTGAGCCACATCCGACCCTGATGCTACTTGAATTTTGATAGGGATTGCATTGAACTAGTAGATCCCTTTAGGTAGTACTGATATATTGATAATGTTAAGTCTTTCAATTCATGAACGCTGGATGTATATCTGTCTATTAAGATCTCTTTTAATTTCTTTTAGCAATGTTTTATATTTCAATATCAAGATATTTTGCTAGTCCCTTGATAATTCTTCTTAACCTCATTCGTTGTTTAATCATTTATTATTAGAGTTCCAATTATTTGTAAATTGTCCAGTTTTCTCCTGCCCTGGTGGTTTGAGAAGATCCTTTTTATGATTCCTCTATTTTACATTTTTCTTAGATTTTACATGTGGTTTAATATATAGTGTAGGGAAGCGGCTGTGGCTCAATCAGTGGGGCTCCCGTTTACCATATGGGAGGCCTCGGGTTCGATTCCCGGGGCCTCCTGGTGAAGGCAAGCCCGCCCGCACGGCGTGGTTAGCTGACCCAGTGAGCACAAGCAGCAAGGGGGGGATAAATGAATAAATAAATAAAATCTAAAAAAAAAAAAAAATAATAATAATAATAATATATAGTGTATCCAGGAAAAAATTACTTGTGTACTGTACACATATATACTGCTGGTATTGGTTGTAGATATGGTTATCAGCATTACTGAACTTTTTATTAATATACATTTTTACCTGAAAACTACATTTTCAGAAAATAATATAGTTAGTGTGACTGTTTTTGATTACCATGTTCATGAAATTAACTTTTCCCTTCTCTCTCTTTTACCTCTTTTTTTTTTTTTTTTTTAAGATTTTATTTATTGGGAAGCGGCTGTGGCTCAGTCAGTGGGGCTCCCATTTACCATATGGGAGGCCCCGGGTTCGTTTCCCAGGGCCTCCTGGTGAAGGCAAGCCCGCCCGCACGGCGTGGTTAGCTGACCCAGCAAGCACAAGCAGCAAGGGGGGATAAATGAATAAATAAATAAAA